>JAXQQM020069584.1:600000-1157590 GCA_034641835.2 Pinus albicaulis | reverse complement strand
TCAGAGGTGGCTCGTTTTGATGGGGAAAGTCCTCACTTGGGAGAATTTAAAGAGGAGAGGACATCAGGGCCTAGGCAGATGTGTTGTATGCTGCTGTGAGGAGGAAACTATTTCACATCTATTTTTCTTTTGCCCTGTCATTAGACGATTGTGGAGATTATTCAGTGCATATCATATGGATCCCCAATGGAATCCTAAGGGGTTCCTAGCAGTGGCTGTTGAATGGGGGAAACTTAAAATAAATTTTAATGTGCTCCCTTTCTTTCTTATGTGGGAGGTTTGGGCTCAAGAAACCGATTGATTTTTGAAGACATTCCTGTCCGACTAGACAAGGTTTACACAGCGATTATCACATGGATCGATGATCGAGCACTTCCGGAGGAGGTGGAGGTAGACTATTCTATTCGCCTGAGACCACATGCTATATCCTTTCCTGCAATCTTTTTTGACGGGGCTTCAGTGGGGAATATTACAGGTTGTGGGGTGTGGATAAAACTGTCATCCAGTGAGCGCATTCATATATATTGGAATGGAGGCCCCGGTACAAATAACAAGGCAGAGATTATGGCTCTGTGGGGTGGACTATGGGCGGCAACGGAACTATCCTTACAGAATGTCAATATTTATGGGGACTCGAATCTTGTCATAGGATGGATTACCAATAGGTTTGGCCTCATATCCCTGCAACTTCATGGATCGCTGGACTACACACAGAGACTTTGGAGAAGGATGAACTGTCCGATGATCAATCATATTTACAGGGAAAATAATACCCGAGCAGATGGGTTATCAAAGAAGGGTCTTTTGGCAGACTTCGAGAATATGCAAGTCTCTCGTTACAGGGATGGGAGGATGATACAGGAATACAATATTCCTATCCCGTGAACCTGCTGGGATATATCACTATACTCTATTTTTTGTCTTTTTGGTCTCTTTGCGATTAAAAATAAGCATAGACTAATCGTTTTCTTTAGTTCCAAAAATCAAGTTTTATGGACGGGGAGGAGAGCACTGAAGTATATATCGTCATACTTTCCATCTAGGGAGACAGATATTGGTCAATCAAGCGAACAGCTACACTCTCCAACAAGCGAGCCTGCTTAATAATGACATCCGATGGAACATTTTTGACTGCACAGTATCATAGGTGCCTGGGTCTATATACAAGTGAACAGGGTTTATCAAATCATCTAAGACATCTATTGATCGAAGTTACCCTTATCAAGTGAGCTGGACAGACACATTGCAAGCGAGCCTAGTTCTATAAACAAACAAGCCTGATACTAGTTTACAAGCGAGCCTGTTTCTATAATCAAGCGAGCCTGATACTAGTTAACAAGAGAGAGAGCTGGGTCATCGAATTATCATAGCTCATATCAACCAGAATTCCATGGTTCTTTTTGTTGTTTTATCTGCCCATTAGTAAATGATTTAAATTCTCATAGTCTTAGGCTAAAGCTTATAAAGGGCATATGATGAACATTATCATAACGCTGCACTTTTCTTTACTTGTTTTTATTTCCCTACAGAAATGTAATGCAACATTTGGCTGGGGTTGAATAACTTCCCCCTCATTATGAAGTGCCAGTCAGATTATAACTTGCTTATTCGCTTTCTGAATCAGCAGTTTACAGGCTGACTTTGCAATGCTGATTTTCTCATTGAACTTGTTCAACTGAGAATGTATTTTGACTATGTACTGATATATCTAATATATGCAGTGTTTTTTTTCTTCTGAAAAAAAAATACATTAAAAGATAAATCACAATATTATGTTGAGATTTGTATGGGAAAATTATAAAACTATGTGCCAAATTTAATACGGTCAGGAATTATATATTTTCTTTTAAGAACCTATTATCACTTTAAAAGTGGTGAAAGTTTCTTGTAGCAGTTGGAAAGCTTTTTTAAAGTAATTAACATGCACTACTACACCAAGAGCATTTTAAGACATTTGTTTAATACAAAAGATTTTTTTTTTTGAAGAGTCGCTTTTTATTTTAGTTATTTTATATTAAAATTTAATATCAATTGAATTGTTTTAAATATAAAATTTAAGACAAAAGTAGTTTGAGACAAAACTTTATATTTAAGACAAAAGCAATTTGAGAGGAAAATATTTTAAGACAAAAATATTTTAAGACAAAACTTCATATTTTAGAGAAAAACAATTTGACACGAAAATAGTTTAAGACAAAACTTTATATTTAAGACAAAAGGAGTTTGAGACAAAAATATTTTAATAAAAAATTTAATATTTAAGACAAAAGCACTTTGAGACAAAAATATTTTAATATAAAACTTTACATTTAGGACAATGGCAATTAAGACAAAACCCATTTAAGAAAGTTAGCAATTAAGACAAAATCATTAATATTGTGGAAGTTTGCACTGAAATTTATGAGTAGATAGTGGATAATTATATTTTTTATTTTTGTATATATATATATATATATATATATATATATATATATATATTCAAACCACATGAAATGTAATCATGTCAATTTTATTTCTTTTATATTAGATTTTTCCTTTTCCATTAAACCACATTCTAAAAATATAATAAATAAATAGATTAAAAAAATATTATTTTTTGGTTGGCCACTCAAAAGGATTTAAGTTTGAATCTCATGTTTTTACATAATACTTCATAACAAGGTGATTTTCAAATGAGCTACATTCCATGAACTAAAATTGTTTATTTTTTTAAATATGTTAACATTTTTAAATTACTTCAACTAAAACTTTGATATAACTTTGAAAGAAATTAAATACAATATAGTGATAAAAAAAAAAAATATTTTCTCAATTGTTTTCCATATATGCATTTTAAACCTTCATTTTTTTTCTTTCAAAATGAAAAATCAAAATTTTGATTCTTGCATATGTCTTATAGTCACATCTCAGTTTTCTTTTCACTATTGAACAAATATATCAAAGAGATAAATAAAAATAATTTAATTATTTTTTAGATAAAATTTTAGTATTTAAATTTTTTTATTATAAAAAAACTTTCTACTAATTCGGAGTCGTTGGCACAGAACTACCTAGAAATGTCCCTAGTCGTAGGCATTCCTTGTTATGGGAGCGACTGGAGGTTCTAAGTCGCATGCATGCCCATGTCAAGGGAGAGATTAAGGCTTTGATGCATAAAAATTTCATTTTGTCTCAAGGGTTAGTCACTTGGATGGGTTGGATGGTTCCTGGGGGTTTTGTTGCAAGTGCAGAAGGTTAGGTTGGTTGTGTTACATTGGTTCTATTTACTTAACTGATATATAGGGAGTTGAGTCATATCATAGTAACTTTTCGTCACATGTTTGCCCCAGTTGGCTGGTAGCTTGGGTAGATGTGGGAGGAGGGTGTTATAGAGTAGTATCATAGCATGATTCCATTCTCCTTGGGTGATGTCAGGTTTCCGTTCCACTTGGATGAATGTGTTTTTGTATCTACATGTTGGTTGCATATAGGTCCTTGTACTTGTGATCTATGTGCTTGTTGTTTATGCATGGTATTGGTCATGATTGTAGTGGTGTCGTCATGTGAACATTGATGGTGTCGTTGCTGAATGTATTTGTTGAGTTTATGTTAGTCATGCATCGATTATGTGTATCAGTGTTTATATGTTGTTATGCATACTTTGACTAGATGATGGTCGTTGTGCATGAAGTCATGGTATGTGGTCAGCATAGTCATGCATTGATAAATGGATAATGGTTGAAAATATTTTTATATGTTGATATGATTATGTTTATGTGTGTGTGTGTGTGTGTGTGTTTGTGTGTGTGTGTATTACGCTAATATGGTCGGTCTTGCAGATGAGATATCCTCTTTGAGCTATACTAAGGTACACTATTTTGCTTATGATTTGGTTTAACTGACATAATACACCTTGCAGGAAGAAGAGATCAAAGATGACTAACAAGATGGTAGACTACAAAGATTCTCCCTATGAATCAAATGAGTAGCATGGTGTTGGAAACACTTCTGAATTAGCAGACACATTGAGGATTTTGAAGGAGGAAATAAGGATTTGTAAAGCAGATAATGTAAAATTCATGCAGGCATAGGAGAAATAAGCAGAAGTCAATGCAATAATTCTTCAGAGTTTGTCAGAATTGCAGAGACAGGGACCATTTCGGATCAATTGTGGATAGGAGGATATGGCTAATGGGGCATGTGGAAGTAGACCCCATAGTGGGCACAGGTCAGATAGAGATGAAACGATCAGGGATGTCAGGTTCTTGGATACTCTGGAAAGGAGGGGTGATGAACAAAGGTACTATTCTTGTTCTGGTTCTTAAAGGTATCATGGTCATAATCGTTATAATACTTAAAGGAGGAGTGATAGGGAATATTTTCTAGATGACTTCAAGAAAGAAAATCCACCTACATTCGATGGGGAAATGAATAAATCACATGATGCAAAAGCATGGTTGATTGGAATGAATAAATTCTTCATATTGCATGATTACTTAGAGAACATGAAGGCCATGATATCTACATTAATTCTTAAACGTAAAGCAGATATTTGGTGTGAATATGTAAAGAACATTAGAGATATTTATGAGGAGTTGACTTGGAGTGAATTTGAGAGACTATTCAGGAAGCAGTATCTGTGAAGATGTACTATGATGACAAGGAAAAATAGTTTTATGAGCTAAATATGGACTCTATTATCGATGAGGAGTAAAATAGTATATTTCTGGAGTTGTTGAGATATGTTCCTTACCTCAAGGAGGAGAAGGCCAAGATTCAACGATTCATCAATGGGTTGTCGATAACATTCAAAGAAATGATTGAGTTTGATGAGACTAGATCATTGGAGGAGGCCATCTGGAAGCTAAAGCATTGTTATGAGCAATCAAAGCGTAGATCTAAGACTAACCAGACTAGAAAGGTAATGCAACAAATAAAGGGAAATGGGATAATAAGCGAGCAATTCCTCGAGACATATGTAAAAGGAGAATGATCTAAGTTACATTAACATTTCCACATCTTTTCCATTTCGCTAAGTTACAAATAAAACAAGTCCAATTCTATATGCAATAGACTAATAGCCTATTGATACACCTTTAGTGATTTATGCATAGCTCTGACCTATCACTATAGATCAATGAAATGACATCTAATAGATATAGCCTAAAAGAGTTTGATTTTATGCCCAAGACACCAGTATAATGGAGTAGTTGTGAAGGCAACGATATCCATTGGGGATTTCCATTTTTTCAGCAACATACAAGGAAAATCTTGGTGTTGGAGGAAGAGATAAAAGATCTTTTCCAAAAACACAATATCATCACTCTCCTAGTGCCATTTTTGTTAACTCATTAGAATGTAGATAATGCATAAGGATTCATCAGTATCTATGAATTTTTCTCTCCTTCCAATAACAAAATAGGTTCATCCTAATATTAATATATAAAATACGGCTCATTAATATGCATGGTTCATTTTTTTTATGATCCTATTTCTCTAAAGGATATCTATTTTTTGAATTTTGTTTGGTATAAGATATGGTGATACCTTTAAAGCGGAACAAAAATTTGTGGTTTGAATTTCCTTTGTAGTAGCAGGCTACATGCAATATCTATCGAAAGGTTTTGTTGTGGCCCAACATGGAATAATCTTTGGATGAAAATTTTCATTATGGGTGGTGTTAGCACCTGAATTGGACCCCAGGTTGCAAAAGGAAAATCAGGGTAACAACTAAACCACGCTCAGCCTTGTAGCTAGCCCTAAAAGGATAGGAGAGGGATCTCTCCGTAAAAGAATATTCAATGGAACACAATAAATGGAATGATATTAGGCTAGATAAAATGATGGGAAAAAGGTTTAAATAAAATGAATGAATGAATGAATTTCAGGGATGTGTGGGATATAAAGGGACAGTTGAAACCGAGAATTAAATCAGGACACAGGGTATTTCATGGGGCAAGATAGGCAGGAAAATTAGCAATTAAAATTTAATAAGGGATGGATGGAAAGACTGGTGCAGAGCTGAAAAGGGCACAACAAAGGGATCCTTTTCAAAGAGAAGAAAAATACAGAGCATGAATGATTTCCCAAGGCAGAGCATATAGAGATGGATTCTACCTTTCTATCTTGAAAGCATTCAAAAGGAAATGTTTATGGATGAATGGAACACATAACAATTCAAATATGAAACAAAGGAGAAAAACAAATGCTAAATCTCATACCACATGAATCCCACAAGTCAGAGCTGCATCTCTTATTAATTCCTGTCAAACTGTACAATGTAGTGCAGAGATGTTCTTCCACACCTTTCCCCTACTTTCTGAGTTACTGATTACTCTTTTTCTCCTTACAAATGATTTAAAATTACATTAAATAAGCTGAACTGTGGGAACATAGATCCACAAGAAAATGGAGTTGTTTTAACAGCTAAAAAACTGAAATACAATCATAGTAAAGAAATACAACAATCTGCCCCTGAAAATAAGGGACATCATTGCATTTTGACTACTTGGAGATTTTGCTGTTAGGCTATACGAAAGAAAATAGGTAATCCAATGAACATATTTCCTATTTTGTTGTTTGTTGTAACAATCGTTGTCTTAAATAAGCTCTCGGCCCTTTGACTGTCACTTTGCTTTCCACTATTCCTTTATTCTCTGACTTTTTAATACAATGTCGTTGCAATAAAATAATTTGAATTTTTTCCTTTCGTGAAGGGAAAATTTATTTTTAAATGGGAAAAGGGAAGGGAAATGGAGCGGAGATTACATTAATAGCAATCGAAATTGGGTGGGAGCGGAGAGATATAATATAGCAAATAATAGTGAAATCGCAATCGGAATTGGGGAGGGGGGAAGGCAGAGTGATATATATATGAAACAATTAAAATATGCGATGCGATGGTGGAATTAGGGAAATCACAATCGCAATCGGGACTTTGGTAATACAAATGGGTGGAGGATTTAAATGGTGGGCCCAAGGTGCCAATCACAATCAGAATCGGGATCGGGAGCGGAAGAAAGTGTATGGGCGCGAAGGATATCGCCGATTGCAACGAGCGATCAATCGCATCGGAGATCGGGAGTGGGGCGGAATGTTATTTGAAACAACATTTCCGATGTGATTGGAAGAACCCTTTGTATTATAAATCAAAACCAAAATTTGGGTTTAACAAAGGAAAAGGATCTTTATTGTACATGGGTGGAAGTACCGTATGGTGGGCCCGGGGGTTAATCGCAATCGGAAATCAGAGGGGGCTGCGATCGGGGAAAGTTGCGATCGAAGGATAGGAGGAGGGGATGCAATCGGGAGATCAGAGGAAGACTTGTGATCAGGTAATCGGAAGGGGGGATGCGATCGGGATATCGGAGGAAGACTTGCGATCGGAGGAGGGGCGCAAGACTTGCGATGTGATCAATCGCATCAGAGGTATTTGCGATTGGAGTGATCGGGGCACTTCAAATAAAACATGCGATTGGAAAAGGTTTGCGATTGCGATGGGGGGTTTATAATATAAGACTTTAATATAAATTTTTATTATAAAGTGTGGTGGGGAAGTGGTTGGGAACGACGGGGTTATATATATAACATAAAATTTATTATAAAGTTTACGGTTGATGGAAAGGGGAAGTGGTTTATAACAATGGGACTTTATAATATTAAGCTTTTTAGTATAAAGTCATAAGGCATCGAGGGGAAGTGGTTAACATATAAATCACATTTTTATTAAATGATTTATAATGCGATTTTATAATCGGAAAGGGGAAAATTGGATTATTTTATAAGGGAAATATTAAAACTTTAATAAAACAAAGTTTTAAAGGGAAAAATGGGAAATAGGGTGTACATAAGGATATAGGGATTTTTAATTCACTTAAGCATAAATTTCAATCCAAAAGTCAGTTTTGAGAGTGTAGTATATCGTTGGAAAGCTCTTTCTGGGCTCTTCCTAATGGATCTTCTTGGAGGATGATTTGGCGTAGAACATGCTACGGAAAAATTCTCTGAAGGCAGGGAAATCTCTTTGGGGAGATATACAGCTTCTTAATTGTGACTTATTACATATGATGATATAGAATGAATAATAATAAAGGAGAAATATCATGTTTTCACCTCAAAACATGGTTTTGAGGCAAAAATTACATCAAACTGAATAAAATGTCTCTCTAATTCTTCCTGGTGCTGTGACTTTGAGCTTTATTGGCTTCGTCATGACCTTGCTGATATTTATTGACATTTGACTCATTAATTTGATCGTGGTGAGACCCTAGAAACTAATGAGACCCAGCCTATGACCTACTGATATGATTTTAAGAATGAAAGTGAATAATGACTGAAGACCATAGAGAGGAAAATCAACAAGTTTCACATGAGGGAAAACTAATGAAGAATTACTACCATCAATGAATCCATGACCTAGTGGAATGGTGAAATTTATTCGGTATGAGACACCTAATATGCAAATGCAAAAGAGCAGTTTTGATCATTGATGGCAATATGAATAGACTGACACTAACATTGGCTCCAATGGGGATGGTAGCTCCTTGGAGGTGCCAAGAACACCGTAGACCAAGTAGCCTTATCCATTGGGCATGGAATCAAAAATGTTGAAAACTGACACAAATGAAAACTGACCCTGACTCTAGACTAAGACTGAAAATTGAAATAAAACTAAACCATACACATATCATCCAAGTTTTATAGCCTTCACCTCGGGCCCAAAACGTGAATGACTGTGCATTTTGAACTTTGCTTTTAGAAAAATAAAATGGTATATAAAATGATGATGAGATAGATTCTGATCCATGTCTTCAACAATGGTAGTGCTTCAATAGCCTACCATTTGTTGCCCCTCCAGGACAATCCTAGCCATCCATTTCTGAAAGCAAGAAGGCATTTTGACCCCTGTATGCTGTAATTCTGTATGGTCCCTTCCAAAGGTTGTCAAATTTACCATGATTCCCTTTGTCTTCATTTCTTGCATCCCATTTCAACACTACATCATCCAACTGAAACTTTTCTACTTTAGTCTTCCTGTCATACATATTTTTAATCTTATCCTGCAACTGGCTCGCTTTCTGTGACACTTATTCTCTTGTTTGTTGTAGGTGGATCATCTGGTTGATCCTTCGCTGGTTGTCATCATCTTCGCTGCCAACTTCTTGTAATAATCTCATAACTAGAATTGTAAGAGAAGTAGGAAAGATAGCATCAGTACCATAAACTAGCTCAAAAGGTGACATACCTATTGATTTTTTACTGCTAACTCTGTCTGCCCACTGTGCATTGATAAGCTTCCGGTGCCAATTTCTTTTGTTTGCCTCCAACATTTTCTTAATTATATTCATCAGCGACTTGTTGGATGACTCTGCCAGGCCGTTGCCTTATGGATAATACGTTGTTGAATGGCCCAGCATGATGTTTTATTTATCACAGAAATCGATCATTTTCTTTGATATGAACGTGGCTGCATTATCTGTCACAATTTTACATGGGCAACCAAAACAGGATAAAATATTTGATTCCAGGAATTGAATAATTACTATGTCAGTCGCTTGCCTGGCAGGGATGGCCTCGATCCATTTCATAAAGTAATATGTCCCAGTCAATATCCATCGATGCTGTGCTGAGGACACAGGATGTATTTCTCCGATAAAATTGAGCCCCCACTGCTGAAAGGGTGCGTTCACTGAAATAGGTTTCAAAGGAAGTGGAAGCAATTTCTTCTTCCCTTGGAAAATTTGACATTCATGACAATTCATCACTATTTTATATAAATCAGAAAATAATGTGGGCCAATAATACCCGGCTCTCAAAACCTTGTTCGTTGTAGTTTTCCAAAACAGATGACCACCACAGTCACCTTTATGGAAATCGTTCATTACTTTCTGAGCTTCTTCTTCAACCAGGCAATTTAGCAAAATGCCTCCCGGGTCCTTCCAAAACAGAGCACTGTTCAAAATGCAATATTTTGTAGATTTAAGCTTCAAAGATCTACCTTTACCCTTATACATGCCTGGAGGAGGTGACAGATGCTGAAGAACATACACAATATTTGAATACCAAGGGGACTGCAGAAAAATATCTAAAATAGGAACCAGAAAACCTTCATCTTCCTCTTCTGACATTGCTGAAATGAGGTTTATATCTAAAGCATGCAGATTTGATTGGGCCATCAATTTCGCCAAACCTTGGCCTTTGATCAACTTAGTAGGCTTGATCTCCAGATCGTACTCCAACATAGCTGCTATCCATTTGCCTCTTCGACCTAATGGATCAGTTTGCATGAGCACATCCTTGACTGCTGCGTTAGGGACATACACTATAGTGTGTGAATGTAGAATATAGACCCTAAAATCTTTCAATGCCTTGACAAGAGCCAATGCCTGCTTTTCAATAATATTATATCTTAACGCAACATATCTAATAGTCCTACTAAAAAAGGCAATTGGATTTTCTACTTCATCTCTATTTTTCATTAAAACAACAGCCATAGTATGCTCAGATGCAAATGAAAATATAATAAAATCTTGAGTGTAGTTGGGACTGATCAGAACTAGGGCATTAGACAAAGCAAACTTTACCAAATTGAATGATTTGATAGCTTCCTCACTCCACCTAACCGTGCTGTATTTCTTCAACATATTGGTCATTTCTCTCAAATGCTCAGCCATATTAGGTATAATCTGCGCAAAAAATTCATCTTACCATTAAAGGCCTAAATCTCTTTCTTGTTCTGTGGAAGATCTATGAGCTGAATTTCCTCCACTCTGGTTGGATCTATGCGGATGCCATCTTTAGAGATGATATGCCCGAGAAATTTTCCCTCATCCATGGCAAAAAGGATCTTTTTGGGATTGAGAGAAATCCCAAAATTTCTGCAACGCTGAAAAACCACTCCTAGATGGTGCAAATGCTCATCTTCTAAACTTGAAAACACTGTCAAATCATCCAAATAAACAACAAGAAAAACGTCTTTTTCATTTGCAAAAACAATGTCCATTGCACGCTGGAAGGTGGCTCCAACGTTCTTCAGTCCAAAGGGCATCTTGGCATACTGGAAGGTTCCCCAGGGTGTTGTGAAGGAAGTTTTATCTTGGTCCTTCTCATGCACCAAGATCTGATTGTATCCTGAGTAGCCATCAAGTAGTGACATCCTAGATGCTCCAACTACTCTCTGTAGAATATGGTCCATTTTCGGAAGTGGGTAATTATCCTTTAAGGATGCCTTATTCAAGTTCCGAAAGTCAATACACAGTCTTATTTCTCCAGTATTTTTACGCACTGGGACCAAATTTGAAATCCAATCAGAAAATCTAATAGGAACTATGATTCTTGCTTTGTACAACCTATTTACCTCCTTTTCAATTGATGGCAGCAACTTTGGATTGATTCTTCTTAGCTTCTGTCTGAAAGGCTTCTGATCCAGCTTGATAGGAATTATATGCTGAATTATGTTCTTATAATACACTTTCAAATCTAAATAATCCCATGCAAATACATCAGAAAATTCGGAAAGCAATTTAACATACTTCTCCTTTACCTCAGGGGATAATGCCTTTGAGAATTTGACAAACTTGGGCTGATCAGTTGTTCCAATATTCACATCTTCAACTCCTTTCTCTGTGGGCACCAAGCTTGGTTTCTTTCCGACATCACCCTGATCAAAAAGCTCCTCTAGAGGTATGAGACCCCTAGGAATTACATTATCCTTTAAATGAAATATGTCCATCTGGTTTGCTTCCAACTCTTGATCATCAACCTCATACTCACCCTCTATTGGAGTATCTTTGAATTTTCCATCACCCTGCAAAAATGCATTTATCTCATTATCATCCCAAAATACTTGCCAATACCTTAAATTGTTCGGAACAACAGGCCTGTGTTTGACATAGATTTCAAACTTATTGCTGGATTTCATCAGAATCTTGAAGTTACTTGCAGTAGTGGCAAGAGAATCAGCTATAATGTTTTGCATCTTAGGCACTGTTGTCAAAGTATACTCTGGGAATGTTTTCAAAATGTCCAGGACTGCATTTTTGTATGCCCTCAATCTTGGATGTTTGGCTTGGTATTCTCCCTTCACCTGTTTGATTATCAATTCGGAGTCACCATATACAGAAATCCTTTTTGCATTCAACTTCCTCAAAATTTTGAGGCCTACAATCAAAGCCTCATATTCTGCTTCATTGTTAGAGCAATCAAAAGCTAGCTTATAAGCACAAAATCTAACATTACTTGGAACCTTCTCAGGTTGAAAACAAGGCTCCTAATCCATATTCCAATGCTAGCTCCATCCTTACCAACAACTCCATCAAAATCCATACTCCACAGGCCTTCTTCTTCTTCTTGAAGATGCTGGAAATTTGTTTCTTTCTCTTCTTTACCTTGGCTCTTTTCTGGTTGTTCATTGTCCCTTTGCTGCTGGCAGGCAGGAGGTTAAGAAGTGTTTGTTGCTTTTTCCTTTTCCTGTTTGAGGACCTCTCTGAAATTCTCTAAAATCTCAGGTATTTCATCCACTTGTACCAATTGAAAATTCTCATCATTTAAACCACCATCAGAATACAAGACAAAATACTCTAAGTCTATATGGACAGCATTGATGGGATGATTTACAGGATTGTCTTTGCTGGTAATCATATAATTCATTTTATTTTCCCTATATAAATTCCTCAACTAGCCAAATACATGGATAGTGGCATAAGAGAAATCAAGCTGCATGGTTCCCTTAAGTTTTTTACCACAAGACCTAGATAGAAGCATTCCAAACCTTGGTGGGACATCAGCAACAACTACGTCCATCAAGACATTCTTTGTTGGAATCTGGTCTAAAGACACTACCAAATATTTAATTAAACCAATACAGTGGACCCTACTTGAGTCGAAGGAATACAAGTCATGATATTTACGAGTGATGTCAAGGCCTAGCTTCTCCATGACAGCTTTGGGCATCAAATTATGTGAGGCCCCGGAGTCCAACATAACATTATGCAGGATAAACTCATGTACTCTAAGACTCAAGTAAAAGGGAGGGAATTCATTTTCTTCAGATTCTTCTGTGGCTAGACCGAAAATAAGTTCAAGGTAGTCGTCTTCTACATTGACCATATCGGAGACGGAATCTATTTGCAAGACTTTGGACACCTGATTTTTATACACGCTATTCTTTACCAACTCTGTGAGGGGCATAGACACTTTTAATTTAGATATTTCATTTTATAGATTAAAGGAGGGAGGTTTTTCTACCTCTTTGATGGGCAGGTCTTTCTTCTCTGTTGGATCCTTTACTGTGTTCTGCTAGTTCTTCTCATTGGCTATGTTAGCAACTGCAGGTGCTTTGCTAGAGGAAGGATCAGCCGACTCCTTTCCTTTCTTTTGTGCATCATTTTTCATTTGGAGTTCCTTTCTCTTTTGAATGGGGCTGACTGTAACCTCTCTGTTTCTTAAAGAGTACTGCTTTTGCTGAGCCGACAGAGCGTTCATATACCCTCTCTAGTAGTCATCAGACTCTTCTTCAAGTACTGTATCATTGGCCAAAATGAAATTTTGGTATTTTTGAATATATGGAGTCACCACTGTGTATTCTTCGTATTCTGTAAGGAAAATGGGCGCACCGTCTGCCGTGAAAAAGTGATTAGCCTCAATCACAGGATCATCGTCATCTGAATCTGTCCTTTGCACGTAGTTCTGCTGCAAAGGAGTTTTAATCTACTGCTGTAGTGGCGTAATTTGGTCCTGCATTATTTGCTCTCTTTGTTTAATTCTGAATTGCGGCTGCTGCCCTCTAAAATTCAGATTTGTTATTTGAGGCTCAGTCTATCTGCGATGGTTAACCTATCAACCATTTTTTCCACTGTTCTGATCAGAGTGTCCATTTTACTGTCTGAAGTAGATGCCTCCTCTTTTATTGTGACTCTTTTCTCAGCTCTGGCTCTTGCTCTTTTAGCCAGCAGATTAGCTTCAACGTTTACCGCTATCTTCTACATGTCTTCAAGTGAAGACGGATCTCTTTCACGCAGCTGATATTCCATGTCGGCATCAAATCCATTAGGAAATTTTAACAATGCCAACCCCACAGGAGGATTCAAATTAGTTGGAATAGTATTATATACAGCATTTAATCTCAAACAATAATCCTGCACGGTTTCACCCACATTTCTTTTAATGTTCTCATATTCAGACATAATTTGAAGTGGGTTCTTTTTTATCTCCCATAGGTCCAGGAACTGAGTGTGCAACTCTTGAAAAGTGCGAATTGTGCCTGGCGATAGGGCTCTAAACCACTTTCTGACTTCGCCTCCGTAACTTTGAACAAACAACCTTGTCATTACATTCTCCACTTCTACCTCGTGCAAATCGAAAAAGTCGTTCATTTTATCAACATGTCGTTGAGCCGTGATGCTTTGAGTGGCATCATAGATTGGAATTTTACTCTGATAGTCAACAGGCATATCATTGAGGACCTGGGGTAAAACCAGGGGTGCATACCTGGCAGCCATAACTCTAGGTGGATTTACGACAGGATTTGTAGGATTTGAGGATGGTGCTAATGGAGGAGATGGGAGTTGACTGATGGGAATGTTGATGAATTGGGAGGGGGAAATTTTGTTCCTGATGATTCTAAAGGCTCAGGGATATTAGTTACAGTGATGAACTGAGGATAATTCAAAATGTAATCGTCAATGGAGGTATTTTCTCTTTGGACTTCAATATCTACAAGGAAATCAGGATCTAAAACTGTATCATCAATGTCATTTTCAGACTTATTCCTAAATAAAGAAATCTCAAAATTCTCATCAAAGAAAAGATATTCTACAAAAGACCATTCACTGGGCCAAGTATAGGATCTGAAAACGGGTCTGGGGCTTAATGATCCTTCTTGTCTTCTAACAATTCTTGGGATAAGATTTGGATTTTCAAACACAGGGGGAGGATTTGGATCTGGACTAGCCCTGGTGTATCTTCTTGAAGCCAGTGTGGTCAAATTTCTATTCTACAAAAATCTTATTTTGCAGCCTAGCAAAAATCATCTTCAAAGTCTAGGATTATTTGATATACGGGGGAAAATCTTGCAAGTCAGATGTTATGTTTATAAAACTAGACCAGAGATTAACTGAAGCAACATTTATCTACTTATGCACTTGCAAAGCAAGGTGTAGTTCGAAGGCTACCTGGCATAACTTCAGGTTCCTTCTGTAGTTTATAAAACAAATAACACTAACAAACAAACAATCTTGAACTATTCCCTAGTGAGTCGCCAGAGATGTTAGCACCTGAATTGGACCCCAGGCTGCAAAAGGCAAATCAAGGTAACAACTAAACCATGCTCAGCCTTGTAGCTAGCCCTACAAGGACAGGAGAGGGCTCTCTCCATAAAATAATATTCAATGGAACACAATAAATGGACTAATATTAGGCTAGATAAAATGATGGGAAAAAGGTTTAAATAAAATGAATGAATGAATGAATTTCAGGGATGTGTGGGATATAAAGGGATAGTTGAAACCGGGAATTAAATTAGGACACAGGGTATTTCATGGGGCAAGATAGGCAGGAAAATTAGCAATTAAAATTTAATAAGGGATGGGATGGAAAGACTGGTGTGGAGCTGAAAAGGGCACAACAAATGGATCCTTTTCAAACAAAATAAAAACACAAAGCATGAATGATTTCCCAAGGCAGAGCATATAGAGATGGATTCTACCTTTCTATCTTGAAAGAATTCAAAAGGAAATGTTTATGGATGAATGGAACACATAAAAATTCACATATGAAACAAAGGAGAAAAACAAATGCTAAATCTCATACCACATGAATCCCACAAATCAGAGCTGCATCTCTTATTAATTCCTGTCAAACTGTACAATGTAGCGCAGAGATGTTCTTCCACACCTTTCCCCTACTTTCTGAGTTACTGATTACTATTTTTCTCCTTACAAATGATTTACAATTACATTAAATAGGCTGAAATGTGGGAACATAGATCCACAAGAAAAGGGAGTTGTTTTAACAGCTGAAAAACTGAAATACTATCATAGTAAAGAAATACAACAATCTGCCCCTGAAAATAAGGGACATCATTGCATTTTGACTACTTGGAGATTTGCTGTTAGGATGTATGAAAGAAAATAGGTAATCCGATGAACATATTTCCTATTTTTTTGCTTGATGTAACAATATTTGTCTTAAATAAGCTCTCGGCCCTTTGACTGTCACTTTGCTTTCCACTATTCCTTTATTCTCTGAATTTTTAATACAATGTCGTTGCAATAAAATAAATTGAATTTTTTCCTTTCGTGAAGGGAAAATTTATTTTTAAATGGGAAAAGGGAAGGGAAATGGGGCTGAAATCACATTAATCACAATCGGAATCCGGTGGGAGTGGAGAGATATAATATAGCAAATAATAGTGAAATCACAATCGGAATCGGGGAGGGGGGCAGGCGGAGTGATATATATATGAAACAATTAAAATATGCGATGCGATGGTGGAATGAGGGAAATCGCAATCGCAATCGGGACTTTGATAATACAAATGGGCAGAGGATTTAAATGGTGGGCCCAAGGTTCCAATAACAATCGAAATCGGGATCGGGAGCGAAAGAAAGTGTATGGGCGCGAAGGATATCGCCGATTGCGATGAGCGATCAATCACATCGGAGATCGGGAGTGGGGCGGAATGTTATTTGAAACAACATTTCCGATGCGATGGGAAGAACCCTTTGTATTATAAATTAAAACCAAAATTTGGGTTTAACAAAGGAAAAGGCCCTTTATTATACATGGGTGGAAGTACCGTATGGTGGGCCCGGGGGTTAATCGCAATCGGAAATCGGAGGGGGCTGCGATCGGGGAAAGTTGCGATCGGAGGATCGGAGGAAGACTTTCGATCAGGTAATCGGAAGGGGGGATGTGATCGGGAGATCGGAGGAAGACTTGCGATCAGAGGAGGGGCGCAAGACTTGCGATGCGATCAATCGCATTGGAGATATTTGCGATTGGAGTGATCGGGGCACTTCAAATAAAACATGCGATTGGAAAAGGTTTGCGATTGCGATGGGGGGTTTATAATATACAACTTTAATATAAATTTTTATTATAAAGTGTGGTGGGGAATTGGTTGGGAACGACAGGGTTATATATATAACATAAACTTTATTATAAAGTTTACGGGTGATGGAAAGGGGAAGTGGTTTATAACAACGGGACTTTATAATATAAAGCTTTTTATTATAAAGTCCTAAGGCATGGAGGGGAAGTGGTTAACATATAAATTTCATTTTTATTAAATGATTTATAATGCGATTTTATAATCGAAAAGGGGAAAAATGGACTATTTTCTAAGGGAAATATTAAAACTTTAATAAAACAAAGTTTTAAAGGGAAAAATGGGAAATAGGGGGTACATGAGGATATAGGGATTTTTACTTCACTTAAGCATAAATTTCAATCTAGAAGTCAGTTTTGAGAGTGTAGTATATCGTTGGAAAGCTCTTTCTGGGCTCTTCTTGATGGATCTGCCTAGAGGATGATTTGGCACTGAACGTGCTATGGAAAACTTCTCTGAAGGCAGGGACATCACTTTGGGGAGATATACAGCTTCTTAATTGTGACTTATTACATATGATGATATAGAATGAATAATAATAAAGGCGAAATATCATGTTTTCACCTCAAAACATGGTTTTGAGGTGAAAATTACATCAAACTGAATAAAATGTCTCTCTGATTCTTCCTAGTGCTGTGACTTTGAGCTTATTGGCTTCCTCATGACCTTGCTGATATTTATTGACATTTGACTCATTAATTTGACCATGGTGAGACCCTAGAAACGAATGAGACCCATCCTATGACCTACTGATATGATTTTAGGAATGAAAGTGAATAATGACTAAAGACCATAGAGAGGAAAATCAACAAGTTTCACATGAGGGAAAAATGATGAAGAATTACTACCATCAATGAATCCATGACCTAGCGGAATGGTGAAATTTATTCGGTATGAGACACCTAATATGCAAATGCAAAAGAGCAGTTTTGATCACTGATGGTAGTATGACTAGACTGACACTAACAGGTGGTATGTTTTTTAACTCTTCAACTCATTGGTTCTTTGTCTGTTCATGGTATTTGTTGTTCTCAACTTAGAATCCCTGAATCACCCTGAAAGGTCATGACAATGTAGCTTTTGGAGGCATTGATGGAAAACCCCCGCCCCCCTAAAAAAAGTCATTAGAATAAAAATTTTAGAATATTTTGTTAAATGATCGCCTCAAAATGTTCAATTCTCATTAATTTTGGGGGAAGGGGATCTTTTGGTGTGTTGAACGGGGCAAGGGGACATAAGGGTATCATGGATGGGTAGAAGTGAGAGGTTAGTGCATGGTATATTGAGATCTATAATACTAACATTAGAGAATGAGAAGGAGCCTTAGGGCCTTATGCCACAAGGGCTAGGGGACCTATAAGTAAGGAAATGAAATCAATTGATAGGGGAACCTCCAATAGTTGTGATAAGGGAATTAGGGGACACATTATCACAACCCATAAGAACTTAACCCATAAACACTAAATTCTGTATCCCTTTAACCCCAAAGCCACTATCCCTTAACCCCTACACTCGTAACTCATAAAAAATTAACCCCTTGATCCCTTAAACCCCAAGCCACTAACCCCTTAACCCCTAACATGGAATCCTTGAAACCCATAAACCCTAATCCCATATCCTCTTAAAACTTGACCCTTAAACCTACAAGATTCTATCGTCTACCTATTATGTTTGAAACATTTCTATTGGCTGTTAAAATCCCCATCAATCCTTAATTAAAGTCTTATGCTTTGAAGGATTGATCTTAAAATAATTTTTTTATATTAGGGTATTATACATCCTCGGGGTCTCTAATCTTTCATTTTCTTTCGACAACCCAACCCTCCTTGAAGAATCGATGTTGAATACTTTGATCCACAACAACAATGATGTCGTAATACATTTGTAGAGATATATAGATGAAATTACCCCCTAGCCACCACTATATTATACACATTGATTCAATGGATAGGGGTTTTTAGTTATCATTCAATGGAATCACTTCTAACCAGTATCGATCTCTATTTCTCTTCTGGCTTGTTCTTGACTTAATGGCCACCTTCTTCAATGTCGTTCCTTTGGAATTTCGAAAAGAGATTTTATTGTTGGAAAGTAAAGAGGTTGAGGGTCTCCCTTATCACTCAGATTTTGAGGTGATGGGAGAGGATTTGAAATGGTTACAAGACCATGGAAAACCTCGGAAGAAACAAATTTTCTATCACAATTCGTTGGACTTACACCAACAGCTGGCTACTTTGTTTCGCTAGTACTTCAAGATAAACAAGTTGAGACCTATAATCTATTTTTTTCCTTTGAAGATGTCAAAATAATGCTTCGCAACCTATGGTACTGTTTCGATAGGGTGGACTCCCAATTGGCTCGTGTTGAAGGTTTTATGGTTAGTGACTCTGCCTCCAGGGACCTTATTGATCCTCCAGGTGATCATGTACAAACTCTTATTATTATTTCATTAAGCGTGGAAACTATGTTTTATTGTCACATGTACGAGATTTTATGAATTTTTATGGTCTTGTTGATGGTGGAGAGAGTATCTAGAGTGGATCATCGTTTGGTCTCGCTGTACATGCTCTAGAAGTGGAGGACTCCCATTGTTTTTGTCAATATTATGCTTATTTGGTCTTTTGTTGGCAGTTTGTGTTTATGTTTTCATGATCCTTGGGATTTGGTGCTAGCATCAAAATATACTCTGTTTCCTCTCATTTTATGGGCACCTGCAACTTGAATTTTGGCAATTGAAGATTTTTTTAACATTTTCTTTCAACTTGGCTTGTTTTGGGATGGATGAGTATGTTTGCATCTAAGAAAGTTGTTACTCTTTTCATGCTAGATGGAATGTGTGGTTTTGTGTAGAGGACCCTTAGGAAGACTATGATTTACTAAGGTTTCCCTCTGTCATAGGACACTCTTTTCTAGGTTTTGAGCTCTATTTTCTTCTCGTTTTCAAGGCAACTATCACTGAAGCACATTCATTTTCAGTTTATGTGCACTATTTGTCTAGAATTGTCTCATTTTATGCGGGGCCTGAAATATTGATGCTAATCTTTAGTTGTTGTTGAAATGAGACTCTGTTATTATTGTAATAATGTTTTTGTGGTTCTGCGATCTTGTGATCATTAGAGAAGCTAGTGCTTTTAGAAGTATATAAATTTGATGTTTAATCTATCAATGTAAATCTCCTATTGTAAATCTCTTATTTTGATATGAATATGAAGTATTTTAATTTACAAAAAATTATGGAGCAGAGAACAATAACTTCATCCTAGCCAGGGATAAAACTTCTAACTAATCACACTATTTAGCATTTTTATAAATTTTAAAAAAATAAGCAATTTATTTTGGAAGAAAATAGTTGAAAGTTTAATTGTCTTTGTTTGTGTACGAGCCAAGCCATGCAATAATACATTTGTTATTTTTTATATGAAGTGCTTAGATAACTTAAGGGAAAATTTTATTTAAAGTTAAGGCCATCTTATAATGTTTGTTGAAATAAACTAAGAGAACTTTAATTTTTGAAAAATACCATATCGACATATATTATAATTTATTTTGTAATATTAAATACAAAATTTATTATTGTTATTAATTTTTAAATATAAAATTAAAAAACAAAATAAATAAATAATTATTTCAATATTTTTATTTTTATTTTTATAATAAAATTAAAATAATTTATAATTTGAATAACTTGATAAATTATAAAAACTAAAATTAACAACACTAAAAATATTTTAAAATAATTTGATATCCGTTTTATGATTGTAAAAATGACAAATTAATTAATTATAATGTTTTAATATTTGTCAAAATCCTACTCATATACTTTCAACAATCCTTTCTACACATTTCCAAAATATCATATACTTTCCAACCATCTTTCTACACATTTCCAAAATACTCAAATACAAAATAAATATTAATTAAAATATACAATACATGATACCATTCACTAATTTCATTCGTCAATTTCCAAAATACACTTGTAACGAATTGTTTGGTCGCTGGTTTGCTATCATATACTTTCCAACAATATTTCTACACATTTCCAAAATACTCAAATACAAAATAAATATTAATTAAAATATGCAATACATGATACCATTCATTAATTTCATTCGTCAATTTCCAAAATACACTAGTAATGAATTGTCTGACTGCGGGTTTGCTAATGGAATTATAGCTAATCCATTTAAATTGGGTACCATTTTTAGCTCCTTATCAAATTATGTTTGTGTTCTACGAGCTTGCAAGTCGCTTAAACTCTGTTGTGCGCTTATTCTATGTGTGTTCTAAACTCTTTGGTTGTGAGTCGTGATAAGCGCTCGAGATCAAATGTCATAAAACCGTCGTGATGTGATCAAATCCCACGTGACATCTCGCTGGAATGCCCACACTCTATATTTCAATGAAAGAAGAGGAAAATTACCCAAAAAATCGCGCGAAGACATATTTTAGAAATCGGGAAGATCAGTAATTAAGAAGACCTCGAACCGATAGTCCTCGAACTTGCAAGAGCAAGGGAATAGCGAACTTGCAAGGGCGGGGAAATATATTGTAGGGATGTTATGCAGGCGAGCAAGCTAAACCTAGCTGAGGAAACCCACCCATCACAGGTGAATGTGTGGTTATATCCTAACTTAGAATCCCTATCCCTGGCCTTGATGCTTTCAGATTCATCACCTTCTATATTATTTGAAGTCTCCATCTTCTACAGCAACCCAAATCTCGGCTCCCACATCAGAGGCGTGTTTTCTGCACCTCATAAAGCCCCGGCTGGCCAACAAGCCAGAAAAATCTGTGGGAGCCATCGTTTTTATATCCACAATGCCCAATCACGTTGGATCCTGCATGGTTCTAAGGGCCTGACTGGTGCGACAGAGCTCCGCTTCAAATCGAAGTTCAATTTTGGGTTTTAGCTATGCGAGTATCGAGGTGAGGGCTTCCAAAGGCTAGCCATCCACCAAAAAGTGTTTCCCAACTTCGGGATTTCACCCGTAGGTCACCTTCGACCACCACTTCCCTCCCCAAATTTTCCTCCAGTTTTGATGTTGATTCTCCTGTCCCCATCTTGATTTTATCATGTAAGCTTCCTTGACTGTAAATAATCCTTTCGTAGCATAGCTTCATATCAATATGTCTGACCCTTCCTCGAAGGTGATACTTCTTGATTCTAGCTCCTTCAAATGTATCCATTGATCTGAATTTGTCGCATTTGGCCAATCTGTCATGTTTTCCATCTTCTCCATCCACCGTTAATGGTCTCTTCCCTCCAGTATTGGTTTACTGTTTTATAATTGGTGTTCATAGCATAAGTGAACCATTCACTCAACTCCTGTCTAGGGAATAATTTTCCCCTCTTTTGCTAGGATTCATTCCAAAAGAGAGTTGTTTTTCCATTCATTATTTCCCAGAATAAATGTTACAAAATAAGATCTATGTTTTGGGCTGCTAGATTCCAGATGGTCAATCCTTTAGGGGGGTCCCGGTATCTTAAAATATCCTTTGTACAGTTGGGTATGCCGTATTTCCTCATCCATATAGCTTCCACAATCCCGTTCCTCCCTGTACTCATATCCACCATAATTTCCCCCCAATACTTGGTTGAGAATAAATGGGTCTCTAAAGCCTAGTCCCCCTTCCATATTATGTTTGATGAGGTTCGACCATGCTACCAAGGACCATTTTTTCAACTGTTGGACCCCTCCCCAAAGGAATTTCTTGAATATTTCGTCCATTTTGCTGCAGATTGTTTTGGGCGTGGCCATTCCAGACAGCTAGTAAATGGGGATGGATTGTAGGACTAATTTAAGAAGGATGGTGCGGGGAGCCATATTGAGGCCTCTAAAAGTCCAATTGTTGAGCTTTCTTTGAATTTTGTGGATAATATGACTCCAGCAAGAAATTTTCAGAGAGCTTTCAGTAAGGGGCATGCCCAAGTATTTAGTGGGAATATATTTGATACCAAACCCCAACACTCTAGCCTTATTAAAGAAGAAGATGCATAATTTTTCATTTATTAATAAGGGTGCCACAAGCTTCCATAAACACATGGAGTATATCTTTAATGTTTTTTTCTTCCTTCAGCGAGACATGACAAAAGAGCATAATGTCATCAACAAATTGCTGGTGGTTAAGAGGGAGGTAATTTCCCCAGAGCCTAAGGCCACAGATCTTGAGATTACGAACTTCCTTATTTAGGAGTCGATGGGGTTTAAATAAGGTTTTGATGTTCATTTTAGATAGAATTCTGAAAAAGTGATCAGTAACACCTTGAATATAAGGAAGGATTACCTTGGCTAAGGGAGGGGTGCAAGGACGGGTTTTGGGGTGGGGATGGAGGCAAATAGATCTTTAGTTGATCCTTCAGTTGCATCATAACTTAATCCTAATTAACCGAGTAGTGACACATTAAAAATGCCTAATTAATCATGAAATTAAACAAATATGGATATGAGAGGGAAATCTCTAAACCCCTAACCCATTTAACCCCATAAACACTAAACCTCTAACCCCTAACCCCTTAAACCCTAATTCCCAACCCCTAACCCATTTATCCCCCTAAACCCCTAAACCCATAACCCAATACCCCCCAAAACCCTAACCCCATTAACCCCTAACCCCTAAAATCCTTAACTGCTAAATCCCCTAACCCCATATACCTCTAAACCCCTAACCCATTTAACACCCTATAGCTCTAAAACCCTTAACCCATTAAACCCTAATTCCCAACCCTTAACCAATTTAACCCCCTAGACCACTAAAACCCTAACCCATTTAACCCCCTAAACCCTAACCCCATTAACCCCTAACCCTAATCCTTAAATGTTAAATCCCCTAACCCCCTAAACCTCTAAACCAGCCCTAACCCATTTAACCCCTAACCCCTAACCCTTAACCCATAACCCCTTAAAACATAATTCCCAACCTCTAACTCATTGAACCCCATATACCCTTAAACCCTAACCCGTTTAACCCCCTAAACCCTAAACCTCTAAACCCTTAACCCCTAACCCCTTAAACCCTAATTCCCAACCCCTAACCCATTTAACCCCCTAAACGCCTAAAACCTTAACCCATTTAACCTCCTTAACCATAAACCTCTAAACCCTTAAACCCCTAAGTCACTAACACCTAAACCCCTAACCCCTTAACCGCTAAACCCCTAAATCATTAACGCTTAATCCATAACCCATTAACCCCTAAAATCATTAATTGTTAAATCTCCTAACCCCTAAGCCCCTAATCCCTAATCCCTTAACCACTAACTCATTATTCACCTAACCCAAAACAACGCCTAAATCCCTTAACCCCTAAGCCCCCAATCCCTAATCCCTTAACCATTATCTCATTATTCCTCTAACCCCTAAATGCGCCTAAATCCCCTAACCTCTAACCCCCCAATCCCTAACCCCTTAACCACTAACTCCTTATTCACCTAACCCCAATCCCTAATCGCTTAACCACTAAATCATTATTCCCCTAACCCGTAAATGTGATTAAATCCCCTAAACCCTAAGCCCCCAATCCCTATCCCCTTAACCACTAACTCATTATTCCCCTAACCCCTAAACCCTAAACCTCTAACCCCTAAGCCCCTATTCCTCTAACCCCTAAGCTCCTAATCCCTTAACCACTAACTCATTATTCTCTAACCCTTATAACAATCCTTAAAGCTTGTTGGGATTAGCCATTCCAAATGAAAGTAGGTCTAGTTAGGACCTACGATCGAGTTAATTCCCCCTTGTTGGCAAGGTGGAATTTTTGGCCTGTCAACAACCCTATAGTCCTTAATCCCTCTAACATATAACCTATATTATTGTTAATTCATATGAACTTTAATCCTAAGCCCTAATTCCTCTAAAACTTATAAGACCCAATCCTTATAACCCTTGCCACACTTAACACCTAAAGATTACAACCCTTATCCTCTAAAATAATTTACCTCTGTAACATGTAATACATATAATCATTGACACCTGACCAATATACTCTTTAACAAATATAAACCATAACCATAATACTATAACCATTATATCTCTTTACATTTTACCATCATAAACCCTAAATTTTACAACATTTAATCCCTATCTCTTTTTAAACCATAAAGCCCCTAATATAACCTTATAACCCATATTTCAAATAATCCCTAATATTTACAAACTTAGTCCTTATAATCCATATTTCCAATAATGCTTAGCCTTCATAGCCCTTGGTCCTTATAATCCTTGCATTGTAACACCAAAACTTTATCCTTGTAACTACAACCATCACTTAGTGACTATAAGCACCTTATCTTAAGAAAAATGTACAAACTTGATCACCACTTTCATAGGAATTATCTTAGTCCAAGTTGACCATGTACATTTGCATGGACTTGTAATTCCCCTAGTCATACTTGATTAGTGATCATTGTAGTACCATGGGTTTATTAAACCACAGATGAGATGACCACGTAGGGAACTCAACATTGGTGTAGGATTATCCATTGTTGTTGTAGGTGTTGGAACTTCGTTGCTAGTGCAAAAATGATTGCATGGTGGCACAAAACTAATGCAATTGCGTTGGATTATGTATCAACATGCCATGCCATGCACAATGCCTAATTAAGTAAACACTTAAGTGCATAATAAAGATCTCAATCATAACTACATGTTTATTAAACACCCATGTTCACTTTGTGAATATGGAGGTTAGGGGTGATATCATAGAGCCATTTAATACACCAGTAAAATTCCCTATAGTGAGAAAAATTTGACGACACATATAGTCATGATTCTCATTCATCCAAAACCACAATGAAATTTTGACAATACGGATTGACCTAGAACTTGAAAAAACTTGTAAAAACATTGTTCTACTATGAATGAGCTTTGGATCATAGTAGAACTCTGCCCGTGCCTTAAATTTCTACCAAATCATTACCAAATGATTAGCTTATTTTGTGACACTAGATAAATTTTAAAGAACTACCTAATATTATAGAAAACTTCTTTCTAATTGTTGATATATGATGATAAAAAGAGCTAAAATTCTTATTGATTTACAACTTTACTTTTTTTTTTTAGTATTTAAGTTTTTCATGAACCAAACAAAACTATTAAAAGATATTCTTTCACCACGAATAAGCCATAAATAGTAGTAGACTCTACTTACATCTAAATTTTCTACCAAATTCTTACCATCTTTATTAGTGGAAAAAAAATCTATATACTTCAAAAACATGAATTATTTTAATAATTGACCTTTGACTAACCACATGATCTTTATATTACCACTTCATTCTCATGATTCATCTTTATTACCCGAAGGGGTTTTCTATTATGAAGTTCTATTTGGTGGCACTGTAAGAATTGGTCGTCTCCCACACAATCGCTGACATGTGTCATGTCAAGTAATGCACATTTAATTTTTAATTGCAGTCATAGTCTCACATTTCTGCTCCTCCTCCCTGCTAAAAATTAATGCTGGAGACTAAATAGGGCTACCAGCAAGCTTCTTCTCACCATTGTCCATTCTCCACCCAAATCCATTGCTGTTGTCGCCTCTGTTAGGATACCAGCGCGCAGGACTGACAGTGTTGCCCTGCCATTATTAAAGGCTTCTTTACCAGAGGACTTGAGGAGCAGGGTTTTCACACCACCACTGCTGTCTGAAATGGCTTCGCATAACAAGCCACTAGAAACAACAGCCACTGCCCTCACGCTCTCGCTCTAGGGCTTCGGATATTAAGAACCGAAGTCGGCTCAATCTCACCACCACTTTCACTCCTTGGCCACACTGAAGACTTACAGTGCCGCTTCTGGGCTTGAACTAGTGACGTCTTCGACTGTAGAGTCTAGTGCTTCAACTGTGCCGGCGGAAGCGAATTCCTTGAAGTCCTGCTTAGCATCCCATTCATTGACAGCAAAACCAAACAAATATGAAAACACACAGCAAAAATGGTTACACAAACAAACTCTGCTTACTGCTTTTACTAACCTCAACCAGGACTCAAACCCACAACTTCCTTGCTCTCCAATTCCTTGTATATCAGAGCAAAAGCTAAGAAACCCACTTCAAAAACTCAAATTTTGCATCCATTTCTAGCCTTGTTCTCCCAAATTCTCAGCAGCTTCACTTGGTCAAGAAGAGAATGCTTCCTTGGAATAAGGATGGTCTAACTCCATCGCATATGTGTGTTCAGCCAAGCCTGGCATGGTAAGATTACTCAGATTATGATATCTTGAAATAGTTGGGACATTGTTAGATATGATAACCCTAAAATGAGGTAAGGTAAGCTTCACGTTTGTTTTGAAAAAAAAACTTCACTTTTTGAGGACCTCTCATGAGGGGGCCCAATATATTTGAAATATGAGGCTTCTTGCGCGCTGACATACCAACTTCTTGTTTGACATTGACACATAATTTGTGCTTTAATAGTCTGCCATACCCGAATTTTTGCTTTCCCAGTCTTTTGTACCCTATAACCTCTGAACCAGGGTGAACCCAATCCAAAATTCATTGGGAAGAAACGTGCTGGGGATGAAAGGAATAAGATATTGGACATTGCCATGGTTTTGTTCAAAGGCATTCTAATCCCATGCTTGCCCTGCCAATCAAAGATCCTAAATGCCTTGCTTTCTCTTCATATATTGATCTGAGACAAGAAAAATATGGGGGTTTTGAAGGGGAAGAGCTTTAAAGGTCATAACCGGTTGATTTCGCGATGGGTGGATTGAAGTTGGTTGTGGCAGATATAGTGATGTCCTTTCTGTGGGTGCTCTCAGGGGCCCTTGTGAGGGTGGTGACTGTCATTGTGGCTTTGCATTTCTTACAATTGAAAAGCAATGAAGAGCTCTTAAAGTGGGTACTTATGGTGCAAGTCATGTTTATATTTTCATGGCTTAGAAATTTAACTAACGGAGCATCCTACAATCCCGTCATAGTGCTCTTAACTATATTTTCATACAGCAGGAATGAATCTGTCTTCACATTAGCAGCTTGCATCCCTGCTCAGGTGCATGCAACTTCTCATTCATTCATATATATATGTTTTTTTTTGTTTTTTTTTGGTTAATTTAAAATCTAAGTAACATTTCCTCCTCTTTCTTTTAGTAGGAATTTAGATAATTGCTAGGAGTGAAGTATGTCAATCGTGTGATCTCACTTGGAGGCCAAGGTTCCCTGTTGAAAGTTGATCTAATGACTGGGATGGCTGTGGAAGGTGTTCTCACATTTGTAATTGTTATGGTTTCATTGATTGTGAGATCAATAGGACCCAAAATATTTTTTCTGAGGACATGGATAATGAGCATCATAAAGCTCAGTCTAAGAATTGTGGGTGCTAACTTCATGGGCCCTGCTATGAACGCTGCCACTGTAAGCACTTCTATTATCCCTCTCAATGCAGAAAGGTTGACTTTTAGAAAAGATAGATTAGGATTTATTATGAACTTATAAAGTCATAAATTTTGAGCTAAATAGGAAGGATTAGAATTTTCTACCTCTCTACCTATGTTCAAGGCTTGTACAACTACCCAACCCAATTTTGATATGTGGTATTTTCCTCTCTATATTTATAGAGGAAGTGCCTCAAGAAACATGTTAGAGGCGTTGCATCATGAAGAGAAGACTTCCTTTGGCTTAGGTGCTGAGTGTGAGGGGTTTATATTCTTGACCTAGCTTGCTTATTTTGAAACTCGTGCTATGGGGATGACCCAAACCATAGAAAAAATTGAATCATGGTAGACAACACAACACTCTGCTAATCTCACCATTAAACTATTTTCTTGTTGGCAATTGCTTGATATATAACCTATCGCATTTTAAAAATCAGGTTTCAATCAGGATGTAGAATCCAGTTAGGTATTTTATGGTGCCCAAATTCAGACTATGAAGGCCTATTTCATCTCACAAGTGGGGTGATTATTTGTTCCATGTTGAGGTCTTGTAGTCTATCTATGTGTAATTTAGCACTGAATTGTATCAGGTACTTAATTTCTTGTAGTCTATCTACGTGTAATTTAGCACTGAATTGTATTAGGTACTGAATTTATAAAAGAAAATTCCAAATTCCCAAGATTCAATTTGCATGTGTTGCAGTGCTTAGCACAATGTCATTAGTTCCATTCCTGAAAGGCCTAGAAAAAGGGTTAGTTTCCATTATCATTGTTTTGAGGCCAAGTAAAATTCTAGCAGCCAATTAAGAAAATCTATCAGTCGTTGCATGGTAATGAAGATAATGACTGTTCTATCCTAGGTTGTTGCACCTTCACAAAGCGTCAGAAGCTTTATGTATTGTATGGATTTAATTTTTTTGAGTTCTAAAAACACTTCTTTTGAACCTCATTTAAAGAACAGTTACATATTGTATCCTAATTACAGCTCTTCATGAAGTTGATGGTGCCTCCATTTTAGCAGTATGTTGACTTTTCTTCATTTTAATGGATTTGATGCAATTCATTGCAATTTTTTAGTAAAAAATGTTTTTCTTCTTGTTGGGAATCATGCATTTTTCTCCTTGCAAAATATGTCAAATTCTGGTTTTGAAAATCCCAAGCTTTTCTGAGTATCTGTAATAGACTTGATTAGGACTATTTCTTTTCCTCTTTCAACTCACAAAAATCCATGTAGTTCTATTAGATTCTTAGATAGTTCTAATTAAATTTTTTTTAACTCATTGTTCTGATCCATGATTTTTGTTATTGATTTTTCTAATATGTTGATTTATCTCTTTGTGCTGTTAAGAATTTATTGAACTGCATAGTTATTGCTTAACTTGCATTTGGTTTGTATATTATTGTATTATGTTACATCTTTAATCGTATTCTGACTGCATAGCTCACATATGCTGCTTTTATCTGTCTGGCCCATCATTTATTTTTGCATTATAAAGTGTGAGGTAGTTCCTTTCTTTCCAATTCTAGTTTTCCTTGTCCTGACTCAAACTTTTATTCTGGTAAAGTGACTCCAAACATGAAATCTTAATCCTGGAAGTAAACGTGCATGGAAACTTGGCATGATTCAAACTTGATACATCCATTACTTAGAACGTGCAAACTGTTTCAAGTCTGCCATCTCAAGTCAAGTGTTGTTGCTATTGTGGTTGCACCCTTAGCAAACAATTTTGAACCTACTCCCTTCCACTTTCTAACGTGCATGTGTTTTTGTTTATTTACACTCTTAGAGCACTAGTGAGTTGCTTACCCCTTCAATTTTTTACTTATAATTATAAGAAAATAGGAAAGGAAATACAGAACTGAGTTTTTAACTTTTTTTTTTCTGATGAAAAGTTAATGGATGGGATTGCAGGAATTTGGGTGGGCTTATTCTATAGGGCAGCACAAAATGAAAGAACATGTATATGTGTATTGTCTGGCACCATTGGAGGCATGTCGGTTGGCTGTCTGGACTTTCAGGTTGCTTGTTGTTCCATCCCAAAAGAAACAGACAAGACCGAAATTGAAGACCCTCAAAGAAGAATGAGGCAAGAATTCTTTTTGTGCAGGTTGGTATGCTAGATTGCATCTAGTCATTCAACTACAAATAACCTATTTTCTTGAGCTTATTGACACCAGATTTGATTTTTTTTAGCTCCATTCAACAATTCATCTTAACCATGTGTCACAAAGAACATAAAGGGCTATTCTTGGTTTAAATGTTACATGAAGAACAATGGTGCTCTTAACAATGTATTAAGAATAATATCACAGAGAATTAAACCTCAAAATTAGTTATTGGACACAACAAGAAAATTATTTTTGCAGCCTTTGTGGAAAACAAACTTTCGATGGACAACATGATTATTCTTCATCGTATAACGTATTGCTCTTTAGTTGATAGTTACAACTTGCTAAAGAACTATTTCTCTTGATCATCTATTGTAAATACAAGTGATATGTGTTGTGTTATGTAAATATTTACCTATCTAATAGTTATGGCCAAGGAGTTATAAGTGGCATGACTCTGGTATACATGCGTATGAGTTATATCTTCCATGTTTTGGAGTTTTTACGGGCATATTTTCGAGTATATTTTGTCTGAAATCCGACAAATATTTGTTAGAATCACAAGTTTGAGTTGTATAATCTACAAAATTTAGGCTGGCACCATTGGAGGCATGTCTGTCGACTGTCCAGACTTTCGGGTTGCTTGTTGTTCCATCCTAGAAGAAACAGACAAGACCTGAATTGAAGACCCTCAAAGAAGAATGAGGCAGGCAATAATTTCAACAATATTTGGTTCTTTTTGTGCAAATTGGTATGCTAGATTGCATCCAGTCATTTAACTACAAATAATCTATTTTCTTGAGATTATTGACACCAGCTTTGATTTGTTTTGGTTCCATTCAACAATTCATCTTAACCATGTGTCACAAAGAACATAAAGGGCTATTCTTGGTTTTAAATGTTACATGAAGAATAGTGGTGCTCTTAAAAATGTATTAAGAATAATATCACAGAGAAGTAAACCTCAAAAGTATTTATTGGACACAACAAGAAAAGTATTTTTGCAGCCTTTGTGGAAAACAAGCTTTCGATGGACAACATGATTATTCTGCATCGTATAACGTATTGCTCTTTGGTTGATAATTACAACTTGCTGGAGAACTATTGCTCTTGATCATCTATTATGACTACAAGAGATATGTGTTGTGTTATGTAAATCTTTACCTATCGAATAGTTATGGCAAAGGAGTTATAAGTGGCATGAATCTGGTATACATGCGTATGAGTTATATCTTCTATGTTTTGGAGTTTTTTCGAGCATATTTCCGAGCCAATTTTGTCTGAAATCTGACAAAGATTTGTTAGAATAACAAGTTTGAGTTGTATAATATGCAAAATTTAGGTACTCCAGAGGTGTTTCAGGATGCTAAATCCATTTATGCAGTAAAAAAACACAAAGATCAAAATTTCACCTAAAATTGTATTCCCGGATTTTGGCCCAAAAACCCAGAACATACAATAGTTAGAAAACGTCCCCATAGGATGCTCTCTAATGATGGAAATATGGACATGTAAATCAATGTTAATTATCTTCTTTCATATGTGTAGTCTGATCATTGACATTGGAAATTATACCTTATTGGGTACAATTTTAAGTTAAGGGGTTGCACATCAAAAACCATGGAAGCATTTATCTGATTTTAGATACTGACTATGTAACCCAATGAGCCCACATCTATATAGCTAGGGCCTACACTCTCCTAAAAACATGCATAAGTGAATAGATATTTTATTCAATATGTTTTAAGACAATGTTTTATTTGATAAAGATACACAAGATGTGTACTTATGATTCCATTTCAAAACAAAATAAGTGAAGTGCATCGAAAAAATTGAGGAGAAACTTGTAGGCTACTTAGATGAAGGTGAGGAGGAGCTTCTTAGTTCTATATTTAGGTTGAGAGATGAGCTCATCGAATAATGGAAAGCAGAAAGTCATCAAGTCTAAGACAATATTTGGTTACGGACTCATGGGTTACTCCTGGGTCTTTTTTCACGACTTTAGAAACCCATTGTAGGAAGGGGAAAATGGTTCAATCATAGAGTCATCTTCAACACAATCTCTGACATGTGTCACCTAATGCACATTTAATTTTTAATTGCAGTCATAGTCCGCGTCCTGGATGTTTACTCTCAAGTTTCTTCTCCTCCTCCCTGCTAAATATTAATGCATGAGATAAAATAGGGCTACCACTAAGTTGTTGCTCACCATTGTTCAGTCTCCACCTGATTCCTTCTTTGCCACCATTGCCGCTATCGCCTCTGTTAGGATACCAGCGCAGGACTGCTAGTGCTGCCCTTGCCATTATTAAAGGATTCTTTACCACAGGACTCGAGGAGCAGGGTTTCTGCACCACCACCGCTGTCGTTCGAAACGACTTCGCATAATAAGCCACTAGAAATAGCAGCCACTACCCCCGTGATTTCACTCTAGGGCTTCGGAGATCAAGAATCGAAGTCGGCTCAATCTCACCACCACTTCTACTCCTCTACCACACTGAAGACTTACAGTGCCACTTCTAGGCTTGAACCGGTGATGTCCTCGACTGTATAATCTCATGCTTCAACAGTGCTGGCGGAAGCAAATTCCTCGAAATCCTGCTCAGCATCTCGTTCATTGATAGAAAAACCAAAAAAATTGGCAACACACAGAAAAAATGTTTACAAAAACAAAATCTGCTTACTAATTTCACTAACCTCAACCAGGAATCGAACCCACAACTTCCATGCTCTCCAATTCCTTGTCTATCAGAGAAAAAGCTGAGAAACCCACTTCAAAATCTCAAATTTTGCATCCATTTCCAGCCTTGTTCTGCGAAATTCTTAGCAACTTCACTTGGTCAAGAAGAGAACCTTGATCACTGTCTCATCAAGCTATTGCATTCTTGCTAGCTTACTCGATTTCATTCTTTAAGGCTTTCTCAATCACTGTCTTATCAATCTCAATTACATTCTTGCTGGGCCAATGGCTGAATCAATCACATTCAACAGTCTGGTGGCATGAAGAATCTCATCTGGCTGGCTTCAATCAATCCATCATCAATCGCAATCTGGCTGGCATTCTCATCAATCCATCCATCCTATTTGTGGACCTACTTACCCATATGTTTTCTTCGGCATTTGTTTTGCACCAAAAAAGGTGCAAATGCTAGTATTAGTGTTCTAAAATATTAACTTAATATAAATTGCTTAATACATAGTGACTTAGTCCCTTGATACATATTGAATTAGTCCAAACTTTATTTCGGGTTCTAATTCTCAAAAGGGTGATTGGTATGTGAAACTGCTGCGAAATCTATGGCAGGAACGAAGAAAATAACAGATGGGGTTTCTAGATTGGGGTCCCTTGACTAGGCCAACAACGCTTATTGCCTCTATGATGGAAAAGGAATTTAGTTCCCCGTCCTTCTCTCAGCTTCTCACAGGAACACATATCGAAACCCCGCAGGGCCAAGAACAAAACCTGAAGCCCTCATCACCTGTGGGCTTTAATGGCAGCAACAACAGTAGCATGAGTGGTAAGGATAATGATCCTTCTGTATCTCAGGTGGTTTGCGGCTAGATTGGTCTCGATCTTCTAAGCTTAAGTTTTCAGTCACTAGTTCGACCCGCTTCGTATCCACCACAAAGTACAAACGGTTGTGTGGGAAAAGTTGCTCCAAAATATTTTCTGCGTCATAATCCCCCTAGTAAGTGGAAGGAAATCTTGTTTAAGCTGAGCAACAAAAAAATGCAGAGAGCAGAAGAACAGTCTAAGATAGATGATCAAGATAGATCGCATAATACTGTGAAGGAATGGCCTTCTTCCCCAAGATATTTGTTGCCATTTTCAAGGAGCTACAGTGCAGACACTGGGAAATGAAGGGAAACATTTTATTTTTCTTCTCGCCATTTTCCAAAAGCCAAAATATGGCTCGAAACTTAGAAATATCCAGTGGTAATGCTGCAAAAGCTGCTAGTTTTGATGTGGGTTTTCAACTTCTCACCGCAGAATTTGCAGATGTAGGGTTCCTGTGGCTGTATTATGCCCCTCACCTCCAGTATATCGAGGGTTTTTCTTTGCTACCTCTCAATTAAAACCCGTGGTGGGACAAAGATGAAGGCTTGGCGGTTGGTGTAGGAAACCATCTGAATGACGAATCCAAAGGCTCTGCCGATGGACCTGAGCCTGAGAGTGAAATCGTAAGGGGGGACGTTGTTAGGTGCGTAGTTTTCCAAGTCCCAGCGGCCATGGACGAGACCAAACACGGCACAATTTTGTACCCCGCGTATAGCGGCCCCATGGTGAAGACCTACCCGTTTACCCTGGACCCCTTCCAGCAGGTCTTCGTTGCCTGCCTGGAGCGCAATGAATCGATGCTTCTATCGGCTCACACCTCAGCTGGGAAGACGGCAGTGGCTGAGTATTCCATCGCCATGGCCTTTAGGGATAAGAAACTAGTCATCTACATGTCGCCTCTGAAGGCCCTGAGAAACTAGAAATACCAGGAGCTCAGTCACGAGTTCGCCGATGTAGGGTTAATGACGAGTGACATGTCCATTTCTCTGAATGCCTCATGCCTCATCATGACCACAGATATTCTCAAAGGGATGCTTTACAGAGGTTCTAAGTTTTTGAAAGAGATTGCTTGGGTCATCTTTGACGACATTCACTATATGAAGGACAGGGAACGTGGGGTCGTGTGGGAGGAGAGCATAATTTTCCTTCACCCAACTATCAAAATGGTGTTTTTGTTGGCCAGTGTGTCGAGAGACACTAGTAAAAAATGTTTAAATTAATGACTGGGTGACTAAAAATGTTAGTCACCATAATTATTTCAAGTGAATTACTACTAAATTTGAGCAATTTTATGTGACCGAATTAAAAATGATTAACTTAAATGACTAATTTAGTCTTGGAATAAAATATACGACTAGATAATAAGTGACTAAACTAAAAGAGACTAACTTAAATGACTAATTTAGTCTAGGGATAAAATATATGACTAGATAATAAGTGACTGAAGTAAAAGCGACTAACTTAAATGACTAATTTAGTCTAATATTAAAATAATTGACTAGATAATAAGTGAAAAAATTAATAATGATTAATGTAAATGACTATTACAGTCCAAGAATAAAAATATGGCCAAATAAAAAGTACAAAAAGTATATGAATTAGTCATTTATGTCAGTAATTTTTAATTGTGTCACTCCAAATATGGAAAATTTCAATTTTGGTACCGGAGTGTTACATTTCACTATAGGTGTCTCTGAATCTATTTACAGTGTTAAAATTTAGAGACAAACGGGTCTCTGAAATTACAGTATTAAAATTATGAATACACTTTTGTCTCTAAAGTTTAACAGTGCATATGGATTCATCTACAATTAACATAATTGCATGTATCATCTATCAAATTTATACTAATGCCTTCATTATAATTTTAGTAAAGGTTATAATATTCATTAGATAGCCAAATTAATATTTATATTTATATTTAATATTTGGCCATAAAAGTTTAATTTTTAAACTTCATTGATTTATGTTAAATGTGTGAGTTTTTTTAAATCTAAGGTTAAATCTTCATATTCACATTTAATAAATAGATAAATATAACATTTCTTATTCTTTTTTTCCTGAGAAAAAATCAAACTTTATATTATCAGAAAAAAAAATTTGCATCCCATATGTCGTAGCATTCCATAATTCCTTGTCCCCAGAGGGAACAAGGAAAAAAAGACCGGCCAACCAACACCCATGGGAGTGAAGGTTCCAATTCTGAAATCAAGATATCACTCAGAGACCATATTAAATAGAAGACCCACTAAAGTGGTAAAATAGCATAGCAACCATAAGCATGTCATCACTTTGGGCCTCCGAATAAGGAGAAACACCCGAGAGATATGAAAATGGCACAAAGCCATCCTAAATCCGACCTCTCCATAGCGAAGAGACCAGCAAGTTTAATAAAATAACAATGTGTTCTGTAATCAATGAAATCCATAAATATACAAAAAGTAGATATGTTTGTAGAAAATATGAGGCAAAAAATATACATAGCTCCAGAAGATATAATAATGCTGGAGAAAATAAAACAGTAAATATAAGCATGACTCTGCATGATGAGGGAAGGCCCTCCATCAGTATGGTCTAGTTTCCGACACACAGACCACCATACCATCCTTTTTTTCTATTGACCATGAGCCCTGAGCTTGTCTAAGACCGATCTTAGAAAAAACGTCAGCCCATTGGTTATGTTCCCTGTAAATATGGAAAACAGAAATCCATGTAAAATGTGTTTTTAGTAATAGAATCTCATCAAGAATATGCAGTAATAAATAGTTTTGACATGTATGCATGTTGTTAAACCAATTTATGACATTCAATGAGTCCCCAAAGATTTGAATCGAGGTGATATTCAGGTGAAGTAACCAACACAACAAGATTTTTAAGTTTTGTAGCTCTACAAAGTCGTTTGTCCCCATGCAAAAAATGATAGAGGCCGCAAAAGAAATGTTTTAATTTTTGTGAATGACCATGCCAGTCCCACATAGCCCCTGAGCAACCGCTCCACCAAAATAGGCCCAAGAAGTATCTGGGAGAATGATTTCGTTCAGCACCCATCTGGGATTAACAGTTGAGGAAGTGGACGAGGAGGCCCTGAATATCGCAGCACTTTGACCTGCCACCAGTACCGGGGATGAAAGGAAATATTTGAAGACAAATTTGTTCCTAGATAGCCAGATGCCCCGGGAAATAATCAGTGGTAGACATCTGTGATCTGGATCTTTGCATCTCTCCCACTAGGACTTCCATGCATAGTTACAATTATTTCTCGCCCAGAAAAAATCCACATCACAATGTGTAAGAGTATATTCCAAGACCTTCCTGGCGAAGGGACAAAATATGCATAAGTGGTCAATAGTTTCCTCCACCTCTTTACATAGACAGCATCACCCAAGACCATTGAGGAAACGTTTTTGTAGAGAATCCCACGTCGACACTTTCAGGAAGGGAATGTTCCAGGAAAATAACTTGGAATTTGCAAGGAAACCAAGCTCCCACAGAGCCTTGTACCACCATTATTTATTCCCTTCCTCCTTAGTCGCCATAATATAAGCATATCCAACCTTGGGTGAGTATATCCCATATTTTGAATGAACCCAGACAAAACTACCAGGAAACTCTTTTAAACGCACTCAGATATTTTCCAGCTCTTTTATGTAGGCCTGCCATTCATTAACCCACTAATTTTCCAGTCCAATCTCATCCACTTTTCTCCAATCCTAAGCTGAAATGGTGGACTGACTAAGGGCATTGATCTAGGCAAGCGTAATAAGGCCCTTCTGGTGCAAAGAAGCCCTAAGACCCTCTGAGAGAAAATAGTTTTCATTGCAGCCAACCCAAGGGTCTAAACCTATCCTGCAGCACTCCCCATTACCAATATTCCAGGCAAGTCCTTGTCCTACCAGATCAAAAACATGAACAGTGTTCTAATCCAATCGTCCAGAGGAATAGGATCAATATATTTTCTTCTAACCACAGAGGTCCATAAATTATTTTCAGAAAGAATCTTCTAGATAGATTTAGCAGTCAGAGCTGAGGCGAAAGGTTTTATTTTCTTGATACCCCATCCTCCCCATTCCTTAGGTTTTGCAATATTATCCCACATGACCCAAGGAAGAATTTGCTTGTCCTCCTTTCCCGACCAAAGGAATTTGTTGCAGATAATTCTGATTTTGTTGAGAATACCAATAGGGACCCATGCCAAACTGATCTAATAGACATGGATGGCTAATAAAACATATTTTATAAGAACTAATCTTCCCACTCTAGAGAGCCACTTATGACTCCATGAATTAATTATTTTTTCAATTTTTGAGACCAGCCAATACCAATATTTTTTGTGATACCCATCCGGCTTAAGCAGAAAGCATAAGTACTTAATGCATGTTCCCAATGGCGCTTGTAGAAAAGGAAGGAGGCCAGAAATCCATAAGAGGCCAGCTTCAGAAATGCCCTCGTGTGCGAGGGAGGACTTTTGATTGTTGATAGTTAGGCCTGTTGCCTTCATGAAAAGATCCACCTTTAATGTTTTGACTTCATGCTTGTTACCGCTTCTGAATAACATAATGTCATCCACAAAAAGGAGATGTGTAATGATAAAATTAGAAGCCACTTCAATACCCCAAAGGGTCCCAGATATTCTGGCCTGGTGAATGAGTTGACTAAGGCCTTCAGTTGCCAGAAGGAATAGTAATGGTGATAATGGACATCCTTGTCTCAAGCCTCTTTGATTTGAAAATAATTGTGAGGCTACTCCATTAATAAGAATAACAAAAGAAATATTAGTAATACAACTCATAACCCAATTAAAAAAATCAATATGGAACCCAAGATGGGTCAATATAAGTCTAAGGTATAGCCAATTGACTCTGTCATATGCCTTAGAGATATCAACCTTTACAACCATACATCTTTTGTGGGATAGTTTAATACTATGGAGAGTCTCTTGTGCCACCGCAATGGCTTCATGAATTTGCCTTCCATCTAGGAAGCCAAAATTTTCTTTTGATATGGATCTTGAGAGGATAGGCTTTAATAATTTTAAAAATAAGTTTTAAAAATAACTTTATAGATACAATTACAAAGGGATACAGGACGAAAGTCATCGAAAAAGGACGAAGCATATTTTTTTGGAACAAAGGTAAAAATGTAGATTTTATGATGCCATGAATGTGGCCTAGTGACCGATATTCCTCCACCACATTTGTAATGGTGTCCCCCATCAGGTCAAAAAATTGTTGAAATAATTCCACAGTCCAACCATTAGTCCCGGGGATTTTGTCAGCTTGTATAAATTTTAAAATATGTTCAGTCTCCTTCTTTTCCATAAGGGCCAAGAGTAAATTATTACTCTCTTCGTCACCATAATGAGGAAAAAGTTGAGCAACTTGAATGAGCTCCCTGATATTAACCCCTTCTTGAGCAGTATAAAGGGTTTTGAAATTATTTCTCCCCATAGAAGAAAGATCTTTGAAAGTTTTTGCCTTAATTGCAGCTGAATTTTCCATTTCCCAAATGGTATTGGTGTTTTTCCTCCCCTTAGCATAATTGTGAATTTTTTTTGTATTTTCATCTCCTGCTGCAAGCCAAATGGCCCTGCTTCTCAAGCACCAAAGCTCTTCTCTATCATTAACGATTTTCTCCCTTATAGCTTCCAACTCTTTGATCGTATTCCGAGCCTCCTCATCCACAAAACATTTCTCCCCATCACTGTACAAGGAGCTCAAGGACTCATTGATAATGTTAATTGATTCCATATCTTTTTCGGCCTTATTTTTGGCCCATTGAATGGTTTTTTTTAAAACATTTTTCATGTTATCAATGAAGTCCTAGGCATGTGAGTAGCCCTCATCCACCGGGGGGTAGCTCCAATGATCAACCACCAATTGGTGATAATTCGCCTCCTTGAGCCAACTAACGTTGAATTTTAAGGGAGTAGGAGGCTTCTTAAATAGACCCACCAACTCCAAGAGAATAGGGGAATGGTCTGAAATCCCACTAGAGCCAACCCATTGCTGAAAGCCAATAGGACTGTTTGAAAAGTCATCACTTAAAAGGAACCAGTACAATATTTTGGCAATGCGGGCCTCACCCACTCTATTGTTCCTTTGAGTGGGAGTTATTTTTGTAAGGGAGGGATCGAAAAGGGACCCATCCTACATCATATTCAGGAAATAATCTGCCAGAGTATCAATCCAAGCACATGGACCCCAAGCTTCAAAACAGCCCAAGGAAAAATTTAAGTCACCCCCCACAATCAGATTTGGGCCATTCATAAAGGATTTTCTCCTCAAACTATTTCAGAAAGAAATTCTCTCCACACAGGGACCATAAATATTTACCACCGAAAAATTTGAGCCTAGTTCCATGGAGTAGGCCTCCACACCAACCAATGATTTCAATGTCCAAAAATTGATCAAATTAACCGAATTTTTCTTAAGGCTAGTCATAAGTCCACCAGAGCGACCCCTGACATCGAAAGAAACAAAGGTCCAATTTGGAAGAAAATAAGACATAAACTGAGTGATTTGTGCCCCAATACCCAAGGTTTCCTGCAACATGATGATTTTTGGATGGTGCAAATGAACAAGGTTTTTAAAGGCTAGTTTTTTGGGCTCACTAGCTAAACCTCTACAATTAAAAGAGAGCGAAATCATTTGGAAACAAGGTTCGGGGAACTCGCCGCTCTAAGCACCCCTTTGAGGGATAATTGTCTGCCATCAACAATGCCAATCATGGCCTTGAGTTGGGCTTTAGAAAGGGTAGAATTCCTACCCCTGAGTTTTTTTACCTTTCTCGATATTGGGCAGTTTCCCCAGACCCCAAAAAATTTCCTTATCAATAATTTTATTCTCTCCGGGTCTCAAATTATAAGGGACAATGTCAACGGATAGATTGGGAATTGTGGTAATGATACTGTCCATAGCCATAGATAAGTTACTAACACACAAAGAGGGTGAGGAAGTAAGCTTGGAGGGACCAGGCTTAGTCGAAATATTGAATAAAAGATCAAAATAGTTTAAAATAGGGGAGGAGGGGCAAGGGTAAGTACCTGCTAAATCCGAAGTAGGATCAGCAGTGGGAGGTAGCAGTTGCTTCGCGACCATGTCCATCACCTCCATCTGAACCACCGCGACTTAAGACTGAACATACATTTGGTTTAATTGAAATAGACATATTCATCAATAAATGTAAAGAAATGGCTAATAGATACTGGAAACTAATAAATAGAGAAGACATGGAAAAAAGCAATAGTCCCTATAAAATTGTTACATTGAGACACAAAGAATAAGCAACTATTGTGCACAAACAGAGACCAATGAAACTATGATCTTAACCCCTAACCCCTTAAACACTAATTCGTAGCCCCTAACCCATTTAACCCCCTAAACCCCTAAACGCTAAATCATTTAACCCCCTAAACCCTAAACCTCTAAATCCTTAACCCCTAACCCCTTAAACCCTAATTCCAAACCCCTAACCCGTTTAACCCACTAAACCCTTAAAACCCTAACCCATTTAACCCCCATAAACCCTTAAAACCCTAACCCATTTAACCCCCTAAACCCTAACCCCATTAACTCCTAACCCATAAAATCCTTAACTGCTAAATCCCCTAACTCCCTAAACCTCTAAATCCCTAACCCATTTAACCCCCTAAACCCTAAACCTCTAACCCCTTAACCCCTAACCCCTTCAAAAAATATTCCCAACCCTAACCCATTTAACCCTATATACCCCTAAACCCTTAACCCATTTAACCCCCTAATCCGTAAACCTATAAACCTCTAACCCATTTAAGCCCTAGCCCCTAAACCTCTAATCCCATAACAGCTAGACCCTTAACCCCTAACACATTTAACCCCCTAAACCCCCGAACCCCTAACCCATTAACCCCCTAAACCCTAAACCTCTAAACCATAACCCTTAACCCCTAACCCCTTAAACTTTAATTCCTGACCCCTAACCCATTTAACCCCTGAAAACCCTAACCCATTTAACTCCCTACCCTAGCTCCATTAACCCTTGACCCATAACCCATAAAATCCTTAACTGCTAAATCCCTCAACCCCATAAACCTCTAAATCCCTAACCATTTTAACCCCCTAAATCCTAAACCTCTAACCCCTTAACCCCCAACCCCTATCCCCTAAAATCTTTAACTGCTAAATCCCCTAACCCTCTAAACCTCTAAAACCCTAACCCATTTAACACCCTAAACCCTAAACCTCTAACCCTTAACCCCTAACCCCTTAAACCCTAATTCCCAACCCCTAACCCATTTAACCCCCTAAACCCCTAAAACCCCTAAAACCCTAACCCATTTAACCCCCTAAACCCTAAGCCCATTAACCTCTAACGACCCCTAACCCCTAAAATCCTTAACTGCTAAATCTCTTAACCTGCCAAACCTCTAAACCCTAACCCATTTAACCCCCTAAACCCTAAACCTCTAACCCCTTAACCCCTATACCCTTAGACCCCTAACCCATTTAAATCTCTATACCCTTAGACCCCTAACCCATTTAACCCCCTAAATGCTAAACCTCTAAACCATTAACCCTTAAACCCTAATTCCCAACCCCTAACCCATTTAACCCCTAAAACCCTAACCCATTTAACCCCATAAACCCTAAAAATCTAAACCCTTAAACCCCTAAACCACTAACACCTAAACCCCTAACCCCTTAACCCCTAAACCCCTAAATCGTTAACGCTTATCCCACAACCCATTAACCCCTCACCCCTAACCCTTAAAATCCTTAACTGTTAAATCCCCTAACCCCTAAGCCCCTAATCCCTTAACCACTAAGTCATTATTCACCTAACCCCTAATTGCGCCTAAATCCCCCAACCCCTAAGCCCCCAATCCCTAATACCTTAAACACTAACTCATTATTCCCCTAACCCCCCAATCCCTAACCCCTTAACCACTAACTCATTATTCCCCTAATCCATAAATGCACCTAAATCCCCTAACCCCTAAGCCCCCAATCCCTAACACCTTAACCACTAACTCATTATTCCCCTAACCCCTAAACCTTAAACCTCTAACCCCTAAGCCCCCAACCCTTAATCCCTTAACCACTAACTCATTATTCCCCTAACCCTTATAACAATCCTTAAAACCCGTTGGGATTAGCAATTCCAAACGAGAGCAAGTCTAGTTGGGACCTACGATCGGGTTAATTCCCCTTACTAGCAAGGTGGAATACCATGAGAAAATCCATGGGTTTCAAAAACCTCTCCTAAATTTACTATTTGATCTTAATTTTATTTTAATAATTAATTAATTAATTTCTTTAAAAACTCTTCTAGATAAATCACACAAATTTTTTAAGATCAACACCTTTCGAACCACTCATTCTGTGGTTCATCATCGATGTTTTTAAAATAAATTTATTAGAATGAAATTATATTGGTTTTTTAAGCTTTATTTTAAAGAATTGTGGACATTACAAAGAATTACAAAAAATCAAGGAGTGTGCTCAAAATCTATCTAAACAACAAACATCTATCAAAACAACAATGGGTATGATATTAAAAATGATATTTGTAAAGCATAATATTAAAAATGATATTTTTGAAAATAGAGGGAGAGAGTATTCATTTTTAGTTTAAATTTTAAACCTCAAGTTAAAATAACGTTTCTCCCGCCCAGTATGGAACTGGAGCATGGAAGAAGCTGTCGGCAAGGAGTTTTGAGGGTTTGTAGGTGCGGGCAATAGAAAACTATGGAGAAAATGCGCAAAGGATGATGGGGGCACTGGCAGCCGGGAGGAAGGTGAATGGAGTAGTAGATGAATTAGGAAAGCACATGATGAGGGAGAGGGACACAGGCAAGTTTTGCAGGTTGAAAAATAAAGGGATATCTTCCATTGCATAGATCGACCTCGACATTATAAGCATATGTTCTTCACATTCCTCAGTAAAATTTCTGAAGTAATCTTAAGCAATTGTACTGCAGCCATTCACATTTCTGATTTACATAAAAATGTTATTACAGCCCCACGAGAGCGACCCAATGGCTATCTTGTTGTGAATGCTAATGGTGGATTGAATCAGATGCGTACAGGAGTAAGTACGCAGAGTTCATCAGGCGATGCTTTTTTTGGTTCCTTTTTGAAAGTTATGTAGATGTTCAATCTTGTATATTTATACACTGTTTTTTATCATGTAGATCTATGATATGGTTGTCGTTGCAAGGATTATGAATGCTGTGCTTGTCATACCAACCTTAGATCACAATTATTTCTGGGATAATCCAAGGTATTTATATATTTCTTTGATTTGTCATGACTTCACATGCAGAAAAATATATTGTCGTTACTTTCTGCTTTGGAACTCTGAAAATCTTGGTTGATATTGAAATGCTTAAATGATGCAGTGAGTTTAAAGATATATTTGATGTTCACCACTTTGTTGACACACTGAAGGAAGATGTGCACATTATTGATTCCTTACCAGCATCCTTAAAAAATGTTGAGTCTTTAAAGAAGGCTCTTGTTTCATGGTCAAAGGTGAAATAATCTTCTATTCTTTTTAATACTTTGCTTGGATATAATCTTCTTGTTGATTTTGAGGTGATAGTTTTCATACGTTACCCTAAATCCATTCTAGGATTGCAACTAACAATTTTGTAAGCTGTCCAATCTACAGGCGTCCTTCTTCACCCTAAAATTGGATTAACAACTATAAATACCCACTAATTTACTAAATCAAAATATCAAGGACAATTTGTTTTCTCTAATTCGTTATGCATTCCTAAAGTTGAGATTCATCCAATACGTGTGATTCTAAAAACGGTTGTCTGAAATTTATTTGGAGAGAATGCTCGTTTTGCTTTTGGGCCACAGTTCTCTATTTTTCTGGATTGCAATTTTGGGCTGCATTTTGGCAATCTACGTTCAGTCTTTGGCTTTGTTTCCCGGGTGCATTTCTAGGTCGTGATCCCAAACCTAGGCGGAGTATAAATACCCACTAATTTACTAAATCAAAATCCCAAGGAAAGTTTGTTTTCTCTAATTCATTATGCATTCCTAAAGCTGAGATTCATCCAATACGTGTGATTCTAAAAATAGTTATCTAAAATTCATTTGAAGAGAATACTCGTTTTGCTTTTGGGCCACAGTTCTCTATTTTTCTAGATTGCAATTTTGGGCTGCATTTTGGAAATCTACGTTGAGTCTTTGGATTTGTTTCCCGGGTGCATTTCTGGGCCGTGATCCCAAACCTAGGCGGAGTATAAATACCCACTAATTTTCTAAATCAAAATACCAAGGACAGTTTTTTTTCTCTAATTCATTATGCATTCCTAAAGCTAAGATTTCATCCAATACGTGTGATTCTAAAAACGGTTATCTGAAATTTATTTGGAGAGAATACGCATTTCGCTTTTGGGCCACAGTTCTCTATTTTTCCGGATTGCAATTTTGGGCTGCATTTTGGCAATCTACGTTGAGTCTTTGGCTTTGTTTCCTGGGTGCATTTTTGGGCCGTGATCCCAAACCTAGGCGGAGTATTTGGGCACTGGGGTGTCCTTCTGGGCTGTGTTTCATCCTTCAAGGTCAAAGTTTCAAACCCCATCACCAGGTAATCTTGATTCTTATCTATTATAGCTACCAATGGTTATTGTTGTAGGAATAAAGTTGTTGAAGTATACATCACAACTTCACAAATGACCTTCCACATTGCACTAAAGTGAGAAATTTAACTGTGTGGAGTCTTGGGTTGAAGGTTCAAAGTTTGTATAGAGCCACTGCACTATACAAATGACTACTCACTAGATTAGCTTAAGCAATCAGAGTTCACAAACAAGCCCCTAGAGCTTGCCTAAGATTGTACAAACAAGCCCCTTCCACTCTGGGACTCTCCATAGGACATCATGAAGTTCGGCATGCCTTCATATTGATTGATGCATGAAGAGGTTATTCCCCTTAGCCTTATATATTAGGAGAGAGTTCATTTCACTTTAGAGCTCACCTAGGATTGTAAAAACAGGCCCCTTATGCTCTAAGTACTCTCTAGAGGGCATCATCAAGTTCTACATCAGCATCTTAACAATAATAGACAAAGTCAATGATACTTCCTCCTCTTCCTCTACTATTATTTCCAACAATAATGTTAATGTTGCCACTGTTTTAGAATTTACGAGTGCCCTTATCACTTTATCATTTAGCATTTAGGAAACGTTCCCATAGTCAACTTATGACTTCTTGCACCCTCTAATCTTATTGATTTTTTCTTAATCATAATATTATCTTGTCATTCATTTCCAGCTTTTCCAAAAAATATTAGTGTTTCTCAGTTTTCTTACAATTAATGTGAGTTTTTTCAGAAGTATAATACAAAGTTCTGTAAAATTTTGGAGATTACTAGAAATTACCACATTCAATCATGCCTTGCTATGATTAAATTCTCACTTGGTTAACACCAATATCTCAGAAAAACCATCAAACAATTAGTTCTTGGAATGGAGAGAAAATCCACTCGCACTAAAATACTTACAGTACTATCAATGATAAAGGGTTGTACCATGACCAATAAATTGTAATAACAATTTTGGGAACAATAAAGCTTCTAGTAATTATATTGTTCACGCAATTCAAAAGAATAGGTCTCAAAATTATCAACATGCGCAAATTGTAATAACAGTTTTGTGAACAATCCAGCTTCTAGTAATTATATTGTTCAAGCAATTGAAAAGAATACGTCTCAAAATTATTAGCATGCGCATAGAGACAGAGTTGATGTTTGCATATTTGAAAAAAACTGGCACAATGTGGCATCATCTCAAAACAAATGATATTAATTGGACCACAACATTACATGTCACTAATAAAAAAAAACATCCTAATACCACTTAATAGTACAGTTTGAAAGAATGACCTGTAATTCCTCCTTGGCTGCAGATACCAGGAGGAACTGGTATTGGCAAAGATGCAGGCACTTGCTCTCTCATATAGAATTTGTAGTCACATGAGAAGAAACCTGTAGTATATACTATACATCCAAGATAAACCTGAACCAACAAACTAAGAACTCGATTCAACACGATTGGATAAAAAATACTCAAATGGTGGTAGCATACAATAACTACATCTTTTAAATTGATTTTCATATTTTCAATGTACTTCAGTGTACCATGAAATTATAGTATTGTAATAGTACATGAATGGAAACAACTTACTTATTTAACGAGAACCATAGCAAGAGCAGAGACCCACAGACAATTTTTTCCACTCGCTTCCGATTATGCTCATAGAAGAGTGTAGCAGAAGTAGAAGACTTTAGGTTGAAAATAATCACAAAAAATAGAAAGCACAAAGGGCTCACTTCCTCTAGAACATCTTAAAATTATCCCTCAATGGGTTCTGATAGTTCGATAACGAACATCATAATTCATGTTATTGAACTTCAGGCACTTCAGTTCTTCAGTTACCAATCCAAAAGTATATTATGACATCATCTTCGTTATTTTTGACATTTGAACCCAAAAAAAATATCTATCACTTTTCGGATAATATCATTGGATTGTTTACATATATAATCACAAAATATAGCAATAAGTGAGACAAAAAACAGGATATGGAAGGCAACAACCCCCACAAAATTATTATTAGTATACTATTGGTATTCTAGCACTTGAGAAATAAGTTGGAGAGCTTCTTTTCTATGGTATTGAGTTCATCGTATATATGGCCACAAGAGAACCAATCCAACTTGTTGTAGACTTGTTTGATACCTTGTAAAATGTGAGCCAAATGAGGGGCCACTATGTTGACTTTGTCGCATACTCAATCGAAAACAAGTTTTGAATCCCCAAAAATATTTAGTTTTTTGACATCTTTGTGTTTGACCACATTGACAAGATCCTAGAGAGTTGAAAATTCAACTCTCATGTTTGTGCCCATACTTGGAGCATATTTGATATGCAAAAAATGAGAAAGTTTTGCATATTTATTTCCACAATGACTTTATTTCATTGCTTTGATCTTTGATGTTGTGTCATCAATTAAATATTCCATTCCTCCATTAGCAGGACTGCCTACATACAAACCTCCACTTTCAGGTTCTGTCTCTTTAAGTGCTTCATGCCCAATGAATATCTACTCATCGATGCTAGCTGGGTCATATGGTAACATTTCATCTACTTTTCATCAACCTTTAAAGACAAAAATCGACATATCAAATGATTCGGGCCCATTAAAAAGACAAAAAAAAGTGGCTACAATCCATTTTGGTGAGATGCTGGATATATTGAAGCCATTCCCATAGGCTTCAGAAACCACTCTGGCTCCAGTTCAAGTTCTGGATGGAAAGAAAAACTCCTTGCCAAAATCTCTTGGCAATTAATCAAGTTCTCTTGCAGTTGCATTTTTCAACAACAAAGATAATTGTAGTTTACAGTATTCCGTTAGTCCTCCATCTGAAGTATTGACTATAGATAAACCAGTTGGAGTTAAACTGTCACTAGTGAACATGCCTACTGTGACAACATGTGATCTCTCTGATGGTACGGTTTCAACTTTTTCTGTAGTTTTTGCACTTGAGTGTGGATTCTCATCATACTAGTGAAAAGCATAAAAACATAACTAAAAAACAAGCAGGTCTTTCAACAAATTAATTTTCAAATAAGATGACAAAATTTGAGCACAAGCCTAAAAAGAAGCAAATGCAACAACACGTGGCATTGGTAGGAAGCTCTTCAAATATGGAAAGGGAGTCAAAAGGAGAGGTGGTTGAAAAAGAGTCTAAACTTAGCAGTTCTCACAGGTAGGTGGAGGAGTTAATTTTGAGTCAGGCTTCATCATCTACCTCAAGAACTCCTTTAATGACAACCCTATAGAAGTCTGTTAAAGTTGTTGATGGAGGGGCTAGTTCTGACCTAGCTATAGAAACAATTTTGCATTTTTCACTACCAAAGCCTGATTCTGCAGCCCATCCTTCTGGGTCATTTAACAATCCCACAAAATGTGAAAAGATACTATTTCCAAAGAATTCATTAGGAAACATGGTTAATGTTGTGGACACTCCCTCGTTAAGGATATCAAGGGTTTCATCATCTGTAGATGAGATCACTGAAAGGGATATTTATAGGGGAACCTTGGAACCTTTACAAGATTCAAAATCTGTAAGTAAATTGATCATTGCTGATATGTCTTCATCTTTGGGAAGCTTTGGTGAGGGATATGAAGGAAAGACAAAAACTTATGGGCCAGTTATAGAGTTTTCTACAAAGGGTGCTGGAGTAGTAAGGAAAAAAACAAAAGATATGAAGTTTGATAACAATAATGTTCTTGTAGGAACATTGAAAATCTCACCATGCAATGAGGATGGCATTAAATCATATTCAAAACTTAGAAATGTGAAGAATAAAAAATATGAATCAACAAGCGATAATGCTAGACAAAGCTGCAACAATATTTTTGTTAATTGTGTAATTAGAGAGAAGCAAGATCTTGGAAATGTTCTCCATCCTGAGCATGGGACTGTTGTGGTTTTTGATTCCCCATATGAGTTTTCAAGTTCACCTGATGTTGACATAAACAAAGAGCTGGATTATTTTTCCAATTCTGTCATTGGAAAAGAAAAATCTAGTTTGCATGTTGTGGGGAGAAAAATCAATGGAATGCATGAGAGTAGGTTGGCATCTCTACTGACTATACATGACAATGGCACAGTGGTTGTTGATCAAAATCTTCTCAAAGAGAAAAAGGGTGAAGTGTTAGTTATATCTGAGCAGTCAATAAGAAATAGAGGCAAGGTGTCTAAATGGGAATTACAATAAGAAGCTACAACAGTCCTCCCTAAAGATGATATGGCTATTTTGGAGGAAAAACTAGGTTTTCTATCTAGTAACAAAGTTGTTGACTGCAAACAATCTTCTAGATATAGAAATAAAGGTAGGGTTAACCATGATAGTGCTAAAGTACTTGGGGAAGGTTCAACTGAGAATGTGAAGGCAATTGCCACACCAGATAAGGGTCAAGTATCCACCACTATTAGTGATATTTGTGAAATGTTTTCTCAACTTCAGGTGTCATCTTTTCCTGCTGAAAGTGAATGCAAGAAAGATTTAGTAGCTAGATTGACCGAAAAGGAGTATAAAAGTTCTTCCAATTTTTTTGCAAAGAATAATGTCGCAAATATTGGTGATGCAGCCAGGGTAATAGTTGTCAACAAGAAGAAGAAAAATAGGTATTTTTCCAGTAAGGAAAATGTTGCAGTTCCCATTGGGATTTATATAATGCTTATAAGGTTCAAGAGGATAAGCAGGAAGATGTGAACCTTCGAGAACCATCGAAAATAGTAACTGATGACGTCAAGAGTAAGAATTCTTAAAAGGAGCATGAGAAGCAAGTTCTGGAAGAAGTGGATGACTAGGAAGATGCAGCCGAGCTTTCAACTCTTATGAATCAAGTAGCTATTTTAGTTACTAAATGTTCAGGAGACAGAAAGTACTGCAGAGATTTTTTGTCGACAATCAAGTATTAGTGCAAAGATCTACAAAATCATTTTGAAATTTTTCCAGACATTATTGAATTACTTGGAAATTCCCAAGCACTTGCAAGTCATGTTGGAGAGGCTGATGCATTAGCAAGCACTGCAAGAGGACTTGATAGGCAACTGAGTGGGAATTATCTACTTGAATGTAGTGGGAGAAATATGGCCAGTTTGGATGATGATAGATGGGCCAAGCCGGTGGATGCTTTTGCTGATGGCTATGATATGCAGATGGATGTGGATATTAGTGGTTCCTCTTATGTGTTTCGACTTGGACAAGGTTATAATATTGGATTTTCAAGAAAATATGAATTTCATCCTTTCTGGAGGGCCTTATGTGAAAGAAACACTTCCACAAGTTGGACTAGTGAGAAATAATTCTGATGCTGATAGGTGGCAACATGTTTCTGGTTCATAGAAGGGTTTGATTCCTCCTCCACAACCTTCTTTGCCCATAGTTCATATATCAGAGAACCGATATGAAGTGGGCAAGGTTTTTGATGAGGATCAGTTGAAACAAAGACAAATTAAATCCATCCTTAATAAATTAACATCGCAAAACTTTGACAAACTTTTTGAACATGTCAAAGAAGTGAACATTGAATCTACATCATGTCTTCATGGTATAATATTCAAATATTTGACAAAGCCTTGATGGAGCTAGTGTTTTGTGAAATGTATGCAAAATTCAGTTTTTAGCTTGCTGTAGGAATACCTGAATTTTATGAAGATAATGAGAAGGTTGTTTTCAAGCGAATATTTTGAACAAATGGCAGGAAGAATTTGAAAAAGATGAAAGAGAAGAGGCTGAGGTTGAGAAAGTGGAAGAGCATGGTTAAAAAATCCTTCTAGCAAAATAAATATGGGAGAAGAAGGCTACAGCATGACGAAAAATGCTAGGAAATATAATGTTTATTGGTGATCTTTATAAAGAAAGTATGTTGACTGAAAGAATTATGCAAGCACACACCAAGAAATTAATTGGTGAATTTCAGCATCCAGAGGAGGAAAATGTTGAAGCTTTGTGCAAACTGATGAGCATTATTGGTCATATGATTTAACATTCAAAGGCCAAGGAACATATTGATGCTTACTTCAATAGGATGACAAAAATGTCAAATAACCAAGGGCTTCCCTCTAGGGTGAGGTTCATGTTGAAGGATCTGATTGATCTGAGGAGGAATGGATGGAAACAAAGGAATAAAATTAAGGGCCCCAAGAAAATAGAAGAAGTGCATCGGGATGTTGTGAAAGAACTACATGGACAGGGGGGCCGTTCTTGAGGTACCAATATGGGACATTCAGGTCGGAGACTTGCGACACCACTTGATCATGGTGGGAGAGGACCTGCGATGCCACCTTACATGGCAGATGCACATCCAGGTTCACTTCCACATATGGGTGGGATTAAAGGGCCACAACCCCATATGGGACCACATGACTCTATATTCGCCAGTCAAGATTCTCGGATTGCGGATAGGGCTCAATTTGAAAATCAGTCTATGCCAAGCCCTTCAACACACAAGGCTTCTGATGATGGCCACCTGACTCTTGGTCCTAAGGGAGGTCTTGGCAAGGGAATAAGAGGGAGGGTTCAGCCTCTGCCATATGCTAAGAGTGCTCTAACAGATATTCCACCATTCACATCCTGAGTAATAGACGAACAGGTGCAGGTCTGATTTCAAGTTGCAGTTCTGACCGGATGCTAGTTGGTATGAGAGATGAAATTTTGACAAGGACTTATGCTGCATAAAAGCCTTTATTTGCAAAATCATGTGTCTAGGAAATAAATTTTTTGGATAATGACATAAGAGAGTTTAAGAATTTATACTCATCATGTGACAGAGGTGGGAAGAATGCAAATGCTGAATTTCAACTATAAGAACATTCTTCTCAAAGAAATTTGAGTTCACAACTCATTGAGGTTCAACTTGACAAAAAGGTTGAAATGGAAATAAAAGAATATTACAGGTGCCTTCCTTTAAAAAGCTTCCTTTCATTTTCATTATGTCTTTTAGAGAAGTCGACAAGTTTCCTTGAATTTTTCTTAATTTTGTATGACATATCATCCAATGTGAGAGATTTGAAGGAGGAAACTTTTTGTGTAGATGACCTTAAAGCACCATTGTTCCATTCAACTATGGTTTCGCTTTGGACATTAGATTATTTTTTTAGGAAAGATGTTGAAATTGATCTTATGGGGAATCTACTAACACATTTATGTAAGTCTGAGCCTTTCTTGCTAAAACAAGGACAACTTACTGAAGGGTAATTGGAAATTTTGTGTTTTTTCTTATTCAAGTTTGAATTTATTTAAGGACTGCTACAATCTATGGTCATTTGCGATTATGAATTATAACTATATATAATTTTTATGTTTCTAGGTTGGAGACCGTACTATTTTCATTGGAATATGCTACTATTGATGTGCCCAAGGCTCCTGAGTTCCTTGGTCATGTAGGGTAAAAGTCCACTAAGATGATTCGATGTCATTAGAACAATTTTGCATCCTTCCTCATAAAAAAATCCATTACAGAATAGGAGTTGCCCAAGAAGGAATTTATAACATGAAACCAAAAAAATTACAAGCAATGTTAGTTTGTATTTCCAAGGCATATGATAGAGAAATCTGACTTTATTTAGGGCTACTCATCCATATAGGGTTCAATGTGCAATTGGTTAACTAGATAATGAATTTTCTTTCCTCAAAATACGTGCAATTCTAATTAATGGCTCAACCTATTCTTCTATCATGCCTATAAGAGACCATGGGTAGCTATGACTAATGGCTCCTCTACCATTTTTTACTGTAGAGTAGGTGGTCTCAATAGAGTTATAACACAGTAAAAAAGAACTATAAGTTTGACAACTATACAAATAAGATTTTCCCTAAACTTGACATATTTACTCTTTGTTGATTATGTTTTGCTTTTGGGTGATATGACCAAGGTAGATGCAATTATGCTGAATGACCCCACCCTTGAAGAACTGAAATTCCTACCTTAAAAATTACCAACAATTGAGGAGCTAAAATAATGAACACCATCTTTGATTTGAACCTAAATAGTCTTATTATCTCTGAGTATTTCCCTAATCACAATGACCAATAGATTCTCCTCATGGATTATTTCTCTCATTATATTTATTAGTAAAATCCACAAAATGTATCCCTACATTTGAATCTTGGGAAAATAACACATAATTGTTATCATTTAAATTATCCATATCTCTTGGAGCCCAAAGATCCATTTGATTTGGATAAGCTTTATTTATAACCTCGAAAGAAACCCTATTATAAGATGAAAGACCATTATGTCCTCTTGAGTCTTGACAAAGTATGATGGAATGAAATTGGGTGAAGACTAGATCCAGGTTTACCATGTCAGAACCTAGGTTCATTGAGATGACGACCTTTGTTTGAAGATATCCACCATACAAACTAGGATCACCCATTATTATCGTTGCTATCTCTCTTTCATCATCAAGATTAACATACTGAGGACTTATAACCCGTGGAGGCCCATGGTAGTCATTGCAATGTAATTTATTAGAAGACATGCCATTTCTTATTATGAGATTTACCACATCCAAAAATGGCATTATTCACATCATTTTGAAGAAGTCTATAAATTAGGTCAACAAATTTTTTTTTCACATTTATGACTTCCTTCACATTTGTTGGTTCTTGAAGCTCGAGCACTTTCATAACAAAAATAGGCAAAGTCAAACAACAAAAATGTTCTACTCTCTTTTCATTTTCTAATATTATAATGAAGTTTTATTAGAGACACTGTTTGTTTGTTTGTTTTGGTTAGAAAATTGGTTTTATGCGACTTTCAATTTATCATATGTAGCATGTTGAGAAATGGGAAAGGATAATGTTTGACATTTATCTTGCAGAAATTGATGCTCAATGAAAGGATACATAGTTTAACCAAGCTACAATTCACTTTGGTAAAGGCAGAGGATCATCTTAAAAAACTACTTAAGAATACACCATATACAAAGTTTGACCATAAGTAGTATATGCATTTTTCTTTTGTAGATATGTTCTTTTTTCTACCCAAGATATCACAACAAGAAAAAATTGACATTGTAGAAATTATTTGAGGATGTCATTGAGGTCAATTTTTCTGATGTCCTATTTGATTGAGACTTTCTCATGTCAGGAAGGCTTTAAATATAAATTAATATATTCATGAAACAAATCAGATTCGAATTTTATAGATATAAAAGATAAAAAAAAATGTCAATGTCTTTGTTTGATGGTTACTTGACTTTGCTATGGGCAGGTTACAGAAAATGTGATTGGAAAAAGGATGGGGAGATGATGCATATCACGTCTTGGATATGGTTCATTCGCTGTTTAGAGATCACTTAGACACCTAAGTCATCGACTTTGGAAATGTTTCTAGTAGGAATTCCTATGGTTTTTAATGTTGTGATTATTTCACCTCATGGTTATTATTTTGGGCAAGAAAATGCTTTAGGAATACCAGGCACAACATCGGTAGACAAATAAACAAATTTTTTATAATTGCAATTTCCATTCCATGATATCCTCTCTTTATTGTTTGATTGTATTTTGGACATTTCTTTTGATTTTGTTGTATTTTAACTATGAAATTGAAAATACTTAGTACCATGTCTATTTAAACAATAACCAAAGCTTGAAGATGAAATTAGTATTACACTATATTGATTGGAATCGTTATAGCTATTTTTTGTTAAAATATTTTCATGACTATCATAAAAAGTTACTTCATGTTGTTAGTTGAGTACATGTTGTTTATATACTTGACTAAGTTCATGCATTAGAAAATGAAATGTTGTGAATAAAATGACAAGGATTAAACATCACACCTCAGATTATTTGTTTTCACAAGTTATCTACAACTTGAGCTTTTTAGCATATAGCTTAGTTGACATGATTGTTCCTAAGCTTTCCTTGAAAGTTGAATACTAAGTCACTAAGGTGTTCTTTTCTATATATGGTGATATTTTATTTGCTTTGTTTATACAGGTTATCTAGCCACATTATAGTGGCAATTATTGCCCCAATGAAGAAAATTTGTTCGAGTTTCTTACTTGTATGTGGAAAAATGGCTTTGACATTGCCAATGTTAAGGTATATGTCGTATAAGTTATTTATAGTCTAATTTAGTTTATATTCTAGTGTTCATTGTCTTTCATGTTTTACACTCAGCATTGTATCTTCTTTTGTTTTCATAGAATGAACTCAGTATTGATGGTAAGAAGCATGAATTGAAAAGAGGGGAGAAATAACATTGGAGCGACAAATGCAAAAAGAGAGAGAGGAGAACTTGTCTCGTGATACGCTTAGAGCCAATATCTCGCATAAGACACACATATAAAGACTGATGGTCAAGTTTTCAAAGTTGAATTCATCTGAAATGCCTTGAAAACACAACGATAATGTTTTGAAGTGATGAAACACCATTTCATATGTAAATTGTAATCCAACCAAAAACTTTAACATTTCATATAATATAATTTATGTGGTTGAAATTATTTATAGTTGCACTTGATATTGTTTAGTATTGTAATTAAAATATGTGACTTTTTTTTTCATATTAGATGAACATGCACAATGTATGACATTTTTTAAATGACACAAATTAATTTATGTTGATTAATAATGAACACAAAATCCATTTAAAACTACTAAATTAGTTGTTTATACTAATTAATGATGAACATAAATAAAATGAATATGCGACTAAATTACTCATTTGTAATGACTATTAATGAAAGTAAATGAAATGAATATAAACTACTAAATTAGTCGTTTATATAATGAATAAATGACTAATGCAAATGATAAATTTGTGACTATAAATGATGACTAAATTTTGCATATATACGACTATTAGTAGCTAATCTACAGTATCTTATAACCCGACTAAAATTTAGTCATAGTTCTTCGGTCATTAATTGGTTTCAAACAATGACTAAAATTTCCATATATATGACTATTAGTAGCTAATTTACAGTATCTTATAACACGACCAACATTTTGGTCATATTTCTTTGTTCATTAATTGGTTTTCTTGGGTGATCATATAGTAATATATTTTGTTGTATATTTGGTCATTAATTGTGTCAATTAATGGCCAAATAAATGATTAAATCAATGACCAAATCAATGACCAAATTCATGATCAAATCAATGAATAAATTAATGATTAAATCAGCGACGAAATTAATGATCAAATTAATGACGAAATATACAAATAGAAAACAAAATTGAGATAACCAATTAATGACTAAGCTAAAAATGACCAAAAGTTGGTCGCGTTATAAAATACTATAAATTAGCTACTATTGGTCACCGACCAAAAAATAGTCGTTTATATACAAATTTTAGTCATTTTTTTAGTAACTAATTAGCCATTTTGTACTAGTGAGAATATATGTCTGTCATTCATTTGTCCATGATTTTCGATTTGAAACTTCCGTGTACAACAAGAGATACACGCTGCAATTTTTTGAGGAATTTCTGTGGAATCAAAGGGTTTTGCTCTGCAACATAGATTACCCTCATACCCTCATGCCGTGAATGAATATGACTATTATAAAATTTTATTGTGTGCCCTCGTAGATTTCTTAGACATTTTCTAGCACTGTTCTTTAGAAGCCCAAAATAAATCCAAAGGAATTGAATCCATTTTTCAAAGGCGAGGGTTCAGGTTATCCAGAGGACGATGAAGATGAATCACAAAAGGCAGGAGAAGACAAGTTGCCATGACCACCTGCTATTGGTGAAGGAGGTGCAAGTTTACGACTAAAAGCTTTGAAGCGAGAACAAGAACAGGCAGTTCGAGAAGGTCATAAGCTTGATGAGGTAACTGATATTGAATTATATTTTCGCATTTCAGAATATCTAGATGAGGGGTTTTAGTTTTGCTAAAAATCTATGGAACTAGATATCTATATAAAAATTATGACTCATGAGTTATTTCCCCTTCTAAATTTTCTAGGTAGTTGAAGAGTGATGGGGTTCACTGGTGCAAATCACTGCATCTGTATCAACTACTAGAGCAACTTCTGGTTGTTCTCATTTGCATGCAATCAGAGACAGGAAAAGATAACAGAAAGGTGGACATGGAAATGGAGTCCATGAAGGTACTTATAATGAAATAGATAAGGATGATCAGAGGATAAGGGATAACAACAGAGAATATTTGAGGGATTTTTCTGTTCATGAATCACACATGAAAGCACCCAAAATAAATGAATCCTTATCTTGGAGAAACAAAAATAAAGGTAATTTTGTTCGTCTAGAAGATGCAGAGATTATCCAAACTGCAACTTCTCACCTAAATAAATTTTCAAATGATGGCAACTTTCTTGAGAGTATGAATAAGTTGCAAAACAAAGACCATAATATTTCCTCAACAATAGTAGGTTTTGAGATGGAAAGAGGCTCTAGTGAAAGAGAAAGAGGCTTCAGTGAAGGTTCACAGTCAGTCAGTGCCAAAGATGAAATGCCTATACCAAATCCACTTCATCAGCAATATGCTAAAGCATATGATTCTTATAAAGATGAGGTGAGTGTTGTTGATCGTACATCAAATGTACAAGGCTTGAATGCAAATCAATTGGTAGCAAAAGCAATGCAGTTACGCTTGAAGGGAAAGCATACAGAAGCAGATGAGATTTTGGTAAGCAACATAATGGATACCTTTCATTCATGTTTCTTCTATATCTGTTTGTTTTGTTCTCTGTTGTTTCTAGAGTCTTAATTTGATTCAGATGAGGAATGTACTAGCTACATTAAAATTCTCTATTGACTAATGGCTTAAGGTTTTTCTAATGTAATGTTTGAATTTGTCTTTTTCATTCGCTTATGTTTCTCTCTCATTTGAATTATAAATCTCTTTAATTGTCATGTTCGGTACTTGGAAAAGTCTCCTAGCCGAGTGCAACTTCTATTTCCCAGTTTATGAGTTTAATATTCTTTTGTGTTGAATTTTCCTACTATATATTATGTCTTTTGTTAAAATAGCTATATGTCTACTATATAGTATCATGTATGTCTGTTTGTTCAAATAATACTTCTTTTCCTGGAACTATCTCATGTAAATTTCTTACATATTATCTGGTCTAATGTAAAATATTCATCTACTTGTTGCAGAAAGAGTCACAAGATATGGAAAAGGTGAACAACACTGGAAAAGAAAAAATTATATCTCAAGCAAACATCAACATCTATCTTCATTTATAATGGGCAATCTATCATTTGATTTCCATCTTTACAAGTCCTAATGTAAAGTGTACACAACCTGTGTTTTTTGAATTTTCAGATCTGATACGAGGAAACTTGGCACTCAATCTAAGCAAAGAAAAGAGGACGTTGCAGATGCAAATTTGGCTTCAAATATTATTCGCAACAAACAATACAAAACTGTTACTTAGGCAGATGATGAGTATGACTATGATGACATTGTTGATACAAGAGAAATAAAAAAGAAGATCAGTTTAAAACAACAGATGGGCAAGAATAGTCCAATAGAAATTCAAAAGCGCATCATAACTCAGTAAGAGTGTTGCTGGCTCTGTTTTGAGAATCCTTCAAGACTGAAGCATCTAACAATCTCAATTGCAAATTTCACTTACTTAATGTTGCCTTCATGGGAACCAGTTGTGACTGGGCACTGCTATATTTTACCAATGCAGGTATAGTTATCATGCAACTGGTTCTGTTTTGATACCAGCAATTGCCATATTTTTATAGTTTTTCCTATTATTATTTGGTTGGGAAAGAGAAATGATCAATGATCTAAGTAGTCAATTTTTTCTTTACTGCATGTAGCATCAACTAGAAATCTTGATGATAATGAGTGGGAGGAGCTTCGCAACTTCAAAAAATGTCTTCTAAGGATGTATGTAGAAGAGGGAAAGGATGTAATTTTTATAGAAACTGCAATGGGCCTTGCAAAACAACGTCGTCATTGCTCGGTTGAATGCATTCCTTTGCCCAATGATATTGCAAAGGAAGCACCACTTTATTTCAAGAAGTTTAGTCTGTGGTGTTTTCTAATGATCATCTTTGATCATGATTGGGATTTTTGGTAATATATTCTCAAATGATAAGCATTCCAAATCATTAATTCTCCTTGAATTTTGATTCGGTTTAAAGTTTTAAATAAATGACACAATTTATAGATTTCTAGCTAAGGAATGGGGGTATATAGGGGGTTAAATGTATATGTAATAATGGTCAGCCCAATAAAGGGCCCACATATGCAGTAAGTAAGAATGGGTGTTTAGAGGGGTCAATATAGTCGTCATTATAGTTCCTTTTTGTTTGTTCTTTATTGGCACTGTAATTGTTGCCCTTTGCCAATTTGATGATAACCTTTTTGCCTCGTTGAATTTGTTCATTGGTACATATGTTCCATCCCAAATTTTGTATTATTATTTTGCATGATCTGCTTTGGCAGATGAAACTATATGCCAGGGAAAATGGAAAACTTCCAGTTGGCAATGATTTCCCAATTTTTTTTTACAAGTCCTTGTCTTTTACTTCACCTGATTTTTGATATATAGTACTCTCCACGGCTGGACATATTTTCTCTCATGCAGGAAATTGATGATGCTGAATCAGAATGGAGTTAGCACAATGCTAAGAAGTTGATTGATACTAGCATTAAGGGGTTGCGAGGTTCCATTCCAAATTTTTTTCCCTATTTTCACGTACAATTTGGCATGCAGAAGGGTTTTTTTTCATGTGATAGATGATGAAAAAAAATTCAAAGGTCAATTTCGTCTCAATGTGATTAGGGGTATGTTACAACTACGAGAAGAAGACATGTATAGGCATAGACAACGTGACTCATTAGAAATGCAATGAAAAGTTGTGTCATACTTTGGAAGAAAACAGGAACCCTATGATTGGACAAAGAAGCTGGATTAACTGTATTTCTTCTAAAGGGGTCAGTGTAAACCAGGTTGAATCAATGGATAATGCACTATAAGATGATGATTTACTTGGAATTGATATTCCATGATTCCCTTGGAATTGATATTCTATAAAGCATACCTAGAATGTTTTGTTTATTAATATTCTCAAAATTTACTCATTTTGATAACATAAATTGTTTTTAATTGGCTTTTGTTGTAGAATATTAATTCATTGATGTTCTAGAATGCATTTGTATGCATGCTAAGAAACAAGTCCAATGAAATGTTAATTTCTTTTAGAATATTTATTTTCCATAGCATCTGTGATTTTTGTTAGCTTCCTTCTAGGTTGCTTTTGTCTTCATAGTGGCATTTGGATTTATCTTCAATTGTGTGTGTGTCTTAGGAACTCCCATAAACTATTGGTTATCAGTTAGTCATGGGGTTAGGAACTCTTGGTGTAATGAGGAGCATAAAAGAAGCCCAATGCTAAAACATCGCTTCATGTAGTTCCTTTATGATGGCAAACTAATATGAAATAAATTTGTTTCAATGGCATTTGGAGACTCCTTTATAAATATTTACTAAGATGCTAGTTTCTCTTGCATTCAAGGCTTATATTAAGTTGGGGATCTCAATGCTAACTTGCCTTTTTGGGCAGCAGTGAATTTTATTTAGAAAACTACCTTGTTTCACCTTAATGGAGTTTGATAAGTAACCCAAAAGTTTGTAATATGATAATATCGATTAGTTTGTATTTTTTTATTTAGACAGTAAACATAGATAAGGGTCTCATTTCATATCAAAAATTTTCATGGCCATTGCTCCACTTGAAGAAGGTAATGTTACATATAGTTTTTCATATAAAATATTATTTAATATGTTTTTAAGCTTCATTTTTTAGAACATCTCGGTTGTATATTATGCATGCTACATATGTAGATAGTTTTCATATAGTTATACATGCCATTGTATTTGTTGTATGTACTGCATTTAGATTGGTAACTTTCCAGGTAAATCTTCTATTTGATTCAAGGATACAGTCGTTTAATCAAGGGGCTATAGAGAGGTAAAATGCTACCTTCAACATCCAATTATTGTTGGGCTGTTATTGATTCTGCATTTACCATGCATGTAGATTTGAGTCTGATTGACATTTGTTTTAACATGCATTGTATGTACAATTCAGAGATTTTAAATCATGGTTTTTGAGTAGACTCCCTTTTAACTTGGCATTGCATTTTTGTAAATGTGTCCCCATTTTGTTGAATCATAATATTCTTTTTCTTTCCATAATACCCAGCGCACACAACCTCCAGCTCATAAATGAGAATGAAATTACCAGTACATACCTTGCCAGCATAAAATCATTTGCTCTTTGAGTTGCAGCTACATCTGTGGATTTATTAGTAAGAGGTATCATCCAATTTTCTAAAATTACTAAAATCCAATCCATCCATTTTTCTTTGCCCGATATTTTTTCCTGTATAGCTCCACAACAACTAAATGTGCTAACAAGACATGATGGCCAACAATACAAGGCTCTGCCAAGTGGCTTTTTAACTTCATCCTAGACAAGAGGATGTATTCAAATTTTCGACATCCTACCCCACTAACTTCACAGAGGGCCTATATGGTGTAAAATTCAGCCAGAAGAAAAATAAAATCAAAAATAGTGAAACATACATTACTATCAAGTTTTTGACCTGAAATGTCTGTTGCTCATGCTATCTCTCAAATGCTGATTTCTAAGAACCTGTACTTCACTCATTCATGTGAACTAAATCCAAAACTACCAGGTCTACACATTTTCATTCATCATACATCAGACTGAAAACCTAAGCCAAATTCAAACCAGACCTGACACCTCCTTAATTCGCGATGACCAAGACTGGCCTAACGCCTGACCTTAGCAAGATGTTTCTCAGTCACGACTCCAATGCGAGATGCAAGTGACTGACATAAAATAGCACCAACATAATTCATGCATCTTCCTTTCTTTTTGGCATTCCCTTGCACCTACCGGTACAATTGCTAATTACTATTGATAATTCTCACCAGCATTGGAGGTCTCAGGAATCACAACTCACAAGCCTATGTTTATAATGTAAGTGTGAGCAATGCGTTCATTAAGAACTCAGACAATGGCCTGCGAATCAAGACATGGCAAGTAAAATATATAAAATGCCACAGTATTCTCTAATCAGTCCAAAGGAATTTATTGCAAAACAGGGCATGGCCATGGAAATAGGGCATGGCAATTTTAACCCATGTTTTGATGGACTATTGGTGCAGGGTGGCATCGGATCAGTGACTGGCGTATCCTTTCAGAATATTTACGTGCAGAACGTCAGAAATCCCATCATAATTGATCAGTTCTACTGTTTTACCAAGGGCTGCAAAAATGAGAGTGAGGCAGTGTGCATTACTAATATTGCCTTTAGAAAAGTCCATGGAACTTACGACGTGAGGAGCCCCCCAACAGAAAAGTCCTTGTACCAACATAACTCTGGCCAATATTGAGTTCCTTCCAACACAGGGGTAGATGATAGATGATCCCTTCTGCTGGAATTCTTATGGAACTATAGAGGCTCTTACCATTCCACCAGTCACATGGAAGCATTTGATTAAAAATAGGTGTTAGAACTAAGTTCTGCAACTATTGTTGGTAGCATGGTTGTGATCTAGTTGTGCTTTAAAATCTCTTTTATCTGTGTAATGTTTTTTCACATGAAGTGTGAGTTTTTCTTGATCCTAAACTAGTCTCTTCATTTTTGTTGATTACATCATTTGCAGGGTGGTATTGGTCCTGTAGGGCTTTCATCAGAAGATCTGCATGTCCTTGATATAACTCAACAAAAAGCACAGTGGAATATGTAATAATTTTATATTGAAAGCTATAACTGAAATTTGTAGAGAATAACATTCTAGTTTATTGTTGGAATTCTATACTATGCTGATTGAAAACTTGATGCCTTGGAAGGGTAGTTATGCATGGACTTGGTCCTGGATCTTGCTGGTCATGTCATGGCTCTTGCAGGGCAAAGATTTTTGCTAGCAATTGGTGGAAATGATGGTAAGATTTATACGATGGCACTGTTCAATGCTATTGGTGCCTGCATATTGTTATATATTTTTGTTCGACAGGATGGCTCTTTGAATTTTTATATAATTCGTTTCAAGGAAGCGACCATTGATAGATGTTTGGGCTCTGGATACAGCTAGAACCTCTAAATGAATTTCTTTCTTTTGTTCATTTTCCTCTAATCCCACTTCCTTCAATTCAAAAGGTATGCCATATAAGCTTTTGATGTTTGTGAAAAACAATTTCGAATAGTTCTTTCTTCACTGATCTTGATATATACATATATGTGATTATATGGAACTAGTAGCATGTACCAGCACTTGACACTTTTCAATTGTGCTGCAGCTGGAGTAGAGTAACCTAAGCAAGAAAATTCTAGTCTTTTGACAACTGGTTAGTGAGAACAAATTATTTATGTAGCTTGCCCTTTGATATAAATTTTTTGTAATCTCGCTTCATGAAATGAAAAATAGGAAGTGATGGGCAGTTTTCGATGTAAAAATATAATGGAAGTGCTTCAATATCTCGGGATAGATGCAAGAAATGCAGCAAATGAACAGAAGTAAGTCGCTATACTAAGATTCGTGTTATAATCTGACCCTGTATTGTTGTACAAGTGAACAGTTCCTATTTATGTATTCTTTTTTAGGATTTATGGCCTTTTTTTCTACTTCATATGGTGAACACCCATGGATGAATCCTATGCTAGCAAAGGTATTATGAGGAAGTCTATCAGATATGTTTATTCACACCATAAATTTGTCTTCAATGCAAATGTTTAATTGATCCAACCATAGCAAAAAGAAAACGAGTGCATTAAAAGTTTATCATAGGTCCCATTCCTTATTTATATCCGAGTTTCCTTTCATTAAAATATATACAAGGGAGGGATGCCCAAAAAATTTCATCTCATCTATTAGTTAGACTACTTTAAAATATGACATGATTAATTTACTTTCGTGATTTTTAGAAGGCATTGGCATTTTGAGTGTCTAGTATTTAATGTTTGATTTGTTGTGATGACATTCCAAAATGCTTTTGTTAACCAATTATGATATACTTACATATTATAAAATTAAGAAAAAAATACAAAAAAAACTAAAATTTAATGCTGCAATTGCTATTTGCTTGATTATGAAAATTAAAGTACAACTTTTTTAATTGAAAATTTCTCAATTTCTATTTTCTTGATTATGAAAATAAAAATAGAACTTTTTAAATTTAAATACCCTATTAGCCTCTCTTTGCACCTTTTGGGGCACAAATAATTAATGACATACTTAAAATTTTGCAGTTACACACTCTTTGACGCCTAGAAGGATGCCCCAGACTCTGTGCTCTCCATATTTCAAAAACTCATAGGAGGCATTCGCATATGGGCATATAGGTATGCAAGCATTGCCATGCTCTGACATGCTCCAACACCTTGAATTTTTTCTCTGTTACAAGTAAAAATTTGATTATATGATATATTTTTGGTTTATTGAAAATGTTGTAATGGAGATACTGATGCCCGAGTCTCAGTCATATCGACTAGATATTGTATGGATCAACTTAAGCTTCCTATCAAAAGAGCATGGCAACCTTGGTTTCATGACAATCTTTTATACATTTTTCACTTCAATTTTTTCTAAAATTGATCCGAATTTATGCAGGAACCAACAGAATAAACATATAACCATAAATACAGAGATGCAGTGGAAATAACACTTCATTTCATTAATATCAAAGAATTGAAATTTACTTACAGACAGAATGGAAATAAAACTAGCTAGGGCATTGGTAGCTATCTCTGAGAAGAGATGTGGCGGCTATAGGCCTCTGAACTGAGTTACAATGAGGCTCGATGGCCTATTTATTATTGAGAAACAATGGAAAACCCTAAACATCCAAAAACCTAATCCTAGGAGATGAAGCACCAAAACTATGGGCCCCGTTTGGGTAAATTGGTGTTTCACCTTCCCAGGGACGTAACTTTGGCATACTATCTCCGTTTGACGCACATGATACATCATTAGAAAGCTCTATCTGTGGAATACACCTTTCGCCCTAAATATCATTCCGAAATGAAATGATATTCGCTAAAGGTGCGATGCCCAAAAAATTTGTTTAGGGGCTCAAAATGGCTCCGGAAGTTCAGGACCCGAAAAACTACTAAAAATAGTAAGTTATGCCGAAACTGAAAAACTGAAAGAGACAATGGTGGGGGCTCAAGTGGAATAGGCAGGTGGCCACCAATATCCACCTGGATCAAAAGTCTTACAATACCTATTATAAGTTAGTTGTCAAGAAATAGCTTACCTATTATAAGTTACTTGTCAAGAAATACTGAAGCTATTACTTACTATTATTTGTTGAAAGTTTTACTTATGGTATTAATTAGTATTATTTGTTTCTAGTTATGTTGTTTTAATTCAGGCAGGTGGCTGGATGGACTCAAGACTATGAAGGTCTGGCTGTAGATCATACATGTTGATCAGTGCCTACTAGCAAGCTGGTGGCTCTTTGGGTGGTGGTTGTATTTCTTGTGCTGATTATAGTTAATTTTCTTTGTATGGCTAGATTAATTTGTTTGTAGATTATTGTTTATTATTAGCTTTTTGTGCAAGTCAAGCTACAAGGGTGTCACAGTGAGCTAACTCCATTGAGTTATTTTTTTATTAAGTTAAAAATAGGGGTTTGCATGATTATATATTTTACAATGATTATGCCATTTGTGTTGAACATTTTTTAAAAATCAATGCCTATTATACAATTTCAAGGACTGCCATAACTCCTCACATAATTCTTTAAGAGGTGCTAGCTCAATGGAAGAGCACCTACTATGAGGTTAGTGGTTCGATTCCATTGTATATTTTTTTAATTAAATATTTCATATTGATTTATTTTAATGGTGAGATATTTTTCTGGATTCATTGTTTTATATTGTCTCCATAGAGACAATAGATAGGATTAAAAACATTGTCTCCATAAAGACAATATGTCTTTAATTCCAACTATTGTCTTTGGAGACACAAAAATGAAATTGTCTTTGGAGAGACAAAAATGCTTGTGTTATTTATTGTCTTTACAGAGACAATATTTTAAGATGATTTAATTTGAGACACCCCTTAAACATATTATTAAAGACAATACACAAGTTTTCTTTTGTCTCAAATTAAGACAATTTACCCAAAAATTGTCTTAAAACCTCCCTTTATGTTGTAGTGATGGCTTGTTTTATTTCATGTACTTCATCGCTTAAACCTCCGAAGCGTGCTTTCGGTATTGCTTTCTGCGACCATTAGCTCCTTTTGAAAATGAACCTTGCCATCCTACTTTCTACACATTCTATAAACTATTTAATTTTTCATCCCTTTTCGATTTTTTTTTTTTTATATCGATAATAGCTAGAACCGATAATAGCAGCTCACTGACAGTCACCACAAAGGTGTGACCCATTAGATTCATGTTTTTCCTTTGATTTTCATATTGAATACAAGAAAATATTATTAACAGGTTAAAAAAAAGCGCCTCTCCATAACCAAAAGAAAGAATACAAGTTACAGAAAATGTGTTTCAATGAAAAGATGGTCACAGTTATTTGTTTCCTTCGAATTAATGCATTGAAGGTCTCCTAGGTCCGCTATGTTTAAACACAACAACGAATATGACATTGATATGTCCTGGGAAACATATATGATACACTTCTGGTTAAGACAAATGAATCCATTTGGCGATGCTCCCAACCTGCCGTCCCTTTTTCGGCCCCATTTATTATCATAATTTCACCGTTGGGGAGGATGAGCATGTCTCCCATAACTCTGGGTGCAGGCATATTCTCCATAGCCCAAACTGGGTTGGGATCTGTAATAACAATTCTTCCACAGCTTTGAAGAGCGTCCACGAAATTGCCAGCATTTGCTGAGGTGTAACCATTGTCAGGAGCACCACCACAGATGAGAATTTCTATCCTCTGAAATCCATTAGAAGCTGAGAGTGGCAGCATAGCAGATGAACCAGAGGAGGGGTAATTTCTGGGTCCACCTGGCATCCTGGGAAATGTCTTTACAACCTTATTTGTTCTGTAATCAAATAAGATGGAATCCTTGTTGGCGAAGATGAAGAGATTTCCATTGGAGGAGAGATGAAGAAAAGGATAGAGATTGTTCTCCACATTGGCAGTGTTAGTCTGTGAAAGAAATGGCAACGAAAATGATTGGCCTCCAGGCACGAACTCGTAGGAGAAAGCTCGCCTGCCTCCCACAACAATAATTCTATTGTTAGGAAGGATCTGATTGGAAGCATACCATCGATTCTCCTTAAGTCTATTAGACCCATTCCAATCGCACGCAGAATTAGCAGTACAGGGTACAAAGGAACGAACAGCCTTGGCTCCGTCGTTGAATCCACCAGTGCTGACCAAAGTACCGTTGGATGCAAAGGCGGCAGATGAACAGCAAGTATCAGTCATGACGGTCAACGGCCTGAGATTGTTGGTGGTGATGTTGTATTGAATGGAGTGAGCCCAGCAGTCGTGCGTGAGCGCTTCATCGTTTATATCGTCTCTGCAACGTCCATTTGGGAGGCGCAGTTGCGAAGGACCGAAGTCTGTGCGATCAAACATGACCACCGTATTTTTGAAGGTTGTGGTCATATGCATGGCGGAGACACCTCCATTTGCAACCACAAGTTGCCAAGAACCAGGATTCACAGCTGTCTGAGCGCTAACGGTCGACAGGATAAAAAACAGGCCGATACAGAAAGTAACAACAAATTCTATCATTGTAGAAATGAATTGAATGATATCCGGAATTCGCTCACGGTAATGATATCGTGTTTCCCCTAATTCTGAACTCTCGGATTGTAACAGAGGAAGATGATATGCGATCAAGCTATGAAAGTTTGGAACCCAGTATGTCAATATGATGACGGATTTGGTGGCTACATTGCTGGTTTTATCAACTGGAACCCAATGGGGACATAATGGTATTGCTTATGGTGGCTATGGTGACATGGAGTTCTCTGATCGGTGAGGGGGCGATGATGCAGAGCGGACAGAATGAGGGGACGATGCCCTCTGATTCACAGAGCTGGTACTCATTGTGAACAATAGTGTTGTCTGGTATGGGTGGTTAATGTTGAATGACTTAGAAGCTGGAACCTGTGACGACAAAGTTTTGTTGGTTTAGGGGGTATTCTATGTGGATCCTTTAACTGGTACCCCGTGGGGACAATTATTGTTGCTTATGGTGGTTATTGTTGTATCTAGAGGGCTATTGAATCTTGGATCTGATTTGTTCTGTCTCATCTCATCACTCATCATATGGTAGGCTTCAATATGTTATTGGAACTGGATGCATTATACATCTGCATCACAGGCGAAATGGTGGTATGGTGAATGCTTGGCAACAGTAATGGAAAGGCTGCAAGAGGGGGGGAATTATTATCTGTACATTACAGAATTTGCAGGAATGGTGGTCTATCCATGGATGTATATGCTGCTGCTGTAGTGGTATATAGAAATCACAAGGGGAGATGGTATGCGATCTAATTGCCCGGAATTCCATTCGGACCTGTTCCGATCCTATTCAACGGTCATAAGGAGTTTGAATTACGGGATAATATTGTGATCTATTTCATTGCACATCGAATACGCTTCTATAGATCCGTATACCAACCATATCCATTGGATGGATCTTTACCTCATTTCAATTGTAGTGATAGTAATGTGAGTAGTATTGGGTTGTCCACTACTGATCCACTGGTGATCTTCTTCATTGATTATATGGCAATGTCCCACATCCCGAAGCATCACGATCAAGGAAGTGGATATAAAATAAATACATCTGAGGCGCATAGGACTATCATTGGTACCATAACATCAATATAGGCTCTTCTAATACAGTGGTTCCACTATACTGGATTGGACCACATAGCCTGTCCTTGGACCAGGAGTGATCCTTATCGGATTGCGTTTTCAAGTGATCTCCATATATGGTCGAGGCTTGACAAGTTACCTCTTTATGGTGCTTCGCAGGAACATATCCACAAGTGGACCTCTCCATTAATTACTCCTGACATTATCAGTGGAGGGCGGTGGCGGAAATCTACGACGACAGGTGTATAGTAAATGGATATGGTACACCAGATGGCGGGATCATCTAATTCTCTGGCGGTTCATCTGAATCATCGATCAGTGTATCAAACAACCGTGGCTCAGCCGCAAGGAAGAATACCGGGGAAGGAGGAGATCACAGACTTCCAAATTATCAAACAGGGATTTAATCAATCAGCTGGAAATAAGACTGGGGTTGGTCGATATTACAGACATAGTCGGGGCGGGAAACGCAAGAAGAAACAAACGTTCATCAAACAAGACATGGCGATCAAGGAGGTGCCGCTTGATTATGAGGATATTTGTGTGAGAATTGCGAGTCTGCAGAAGAGGGAGGTGATTGGAAGGTGGCTATTCCCGAACCAAGGGAATTTTGACACTACAAGCTGGATTAAAAAACACTGGAATTTGCTCATAGGATACACCCCGGTGGTTAGTAATCTTATCAATGGTTGGTTCAGCATACACTTCCTGGATGAAAAAGATGTCCAGAAGATCATCAACAGGACATGGGTCCGCGGCAGGAGTTTTATGCAGTTAATCCCATGGTATTTAGGTTTTAACCCTGTTCTGGAAGCTCCTAGAAGCCGGATTATTTGGGTCAAACTGCTAGGTTTGCCGCTTGAATATTGGACTGTAAAGGCGCTTCAGGCGATAGGCAACTTGATCGGGACTACCAAGTACATTGATCCTGCAATTATAGGTTCCAGTGACAAGAAAATTGCATGGATATTAGTTGAACTTGATTTTTCTGGTGGTTTGCCTGGGGACATTGATTTGCTCTGGGGTAATAGAAAACATCGGCAGAGGATTGATTTCTGGGGAATTCCCTTTCGATGCCTCCTATGCCATCGTACAGGACATCTACGGGAGCACTGCCCTTTTCGTCTAAGAATTCATCGCTCGGACGGGGTTAAGTTGCGGAGGAATGTTGATGTTCGGGCGACTGAGGCGGAAGATACATCTGCGCCTTCTCCCCTAGGTAAATCCAATATCTTAATGTCTGAGGATGATGCTTTTCTGTCGGCTATTGAACAGTCTGAAGGGGTTGTGAATTGTAATGGTGGGAATATAACTGCTAATGACTATAATAGGCCACCCTTTGATGATTGTCGTGTATTAATTCCAGAGATGAGCTAGGAACCTCCATCTGTTATACCTGTTGGTTCGGGGAAGGAAATTTCTTCTGCGAACACAAAAGTTCCAGTAGGTGGGGATGGGTTAGGGGTTCATAATAGTCACACAGTTGACTCTTCGGATGATTCCTTACAAGACATGCCTAAATCTGCCGATTGTCGTCATCTTACCAGTAATGACCATACTAGGGATCGGCCCCCCAATTTCTTTTCCGGGGAGCCATCATGTCATCCCATAGGGGAATCAAATGATGTATCAAGCACCTTTGATTATGCAAATGTCCAGGATGAATCAGATCGATACCCAGAATCCCCAAGGAATACTATTGGTAGTGATCTGGAAACCATATTGGCAAACTCAAATATAGATATAGCCGCACTCACAGTTTTTGATAGACCTCCTCTGTCATTGACACCAGAATCATCTCATCGTACTGAACCCGACCTACACTCTAGGGGTAAGACAAAGACAAAGGGGGAAAATAAATACACCAGGGGGAAGTTCAAAGCTATATCTCTTTTTATGGAAGATGATGGAAATCTGACTGACATTCCTATTTCAATCAGTGGAGGCACAATGGATTATTCTCGGGCGCTTAGAGCGAAATGCTCGGAGGCAGATTCGACATGACCCATATCTTATCCATGAACATACGGGGGTTGGGCAGTGCCTCCAAAACAAACTGTCTGAGGGAATTGCTGATGGATAAAAATCCGATAATTTTTTTGGTCCAGGAAACAATGTGTAAGAGGGAGAAGGCGATTAAGTTGTTTCTTAATATGAGGAAGGGCTAGTATGCGGTGGCTGTCGACGCAGATGGGCAGTCGGGAGGTCTTATATCAATTTGGAACCCTGAATATGCCACGTTCTGTGCTTATAAATTCTTTGGCGGAATTTTATTAACAGGTCATCTCAGGGGGTATGTGGAGAAAGTCAACATCATCAATATACATGCTCCATTCGTTAACAGACTCGCCTTTTGGCAAAGCATGTTTTCATCTGGCATTATCAGTTTACAAAACATGATTATCATGGGGGATTTCAACTTCACAATGCGGGCTGACGAAATATGGGGAATTTCAGCGCGCAGGGATCCATTATCAGGTTTTCTCAGCGAGGGTTTTCTTGACCGGCATATGGTGGACATTCGACCGACTCCACTTCTTCCGACGTGGACAAATAGGAGGGCTGATGATGAATTCATAGGAAAAAGACTGGATCGGGCGCTGATACACAGTGATCTCATTGACAGATGGGGTATGCCGCGATCTGAAATCATAGTGTCTGAGATTTCAGATCACATGCCGATCAAACTATCATGGCGATGCCGCGATCACAGTAGAGGTCGTCCATTTAAATTCAACAGGGTTTGGCTTGAGGACGAGGAATACACAGGATTGGTTTCTTCCTTGTGGTTGCAACCGGTTGATGATCCGAGACTCAAGGACTGGGAACTATTTCATTATAAACTACAAAAGATTAAGACTGCCACGAAGGACTGGGAGATCCGGAAGAAGGCGGCACTCAAGGAAGAACTGCAAGGAATCTCCAAGCAGATGGCAGAATTATATAATACCATATCGACCACAAATCCAGATGAATCAGACACACGCTTACTGAAGGAACTGGGCGACATGAGAAAGAATATATTGCGGATCGAGGAGGTGACATGGAAACTAAGGAGCAGGATCACATGGCTCAAAGAGGGTGATCATAACACACGTTATTTCCATAAAACTGCAAGTGCAAGGAGAAACAGGAACGCCATATGGCGTATTAAAAAGGATGATGGCAGCTTGGCAATTTCCAATTCTGAGATACAAAATGAAGCTTATTTATATTTTTCTAAGTTTTATAGGGCGGACACTATGATTTCTGCGGATCACCAGGCCTGGGTCCTGGATCATTGCTGCAGATTCTTTGACAATGAGGATATATCTGTTATTGATGAAGTGATAAGCCGGAATGAAGTATTGATGGTTCTGAAATCATTCAATAAGGACAAATGCCCGGGACCGGATGGGTGGATTGCAGAATTTTTCATATTCTTCTTTGATATGCTGGGCACAGAGCTGACGGATATGATGGAGCTATTCTGCGTCCAAGGAATTATGCCAGCAAACTTGAATTCTACCTTCATTGCGCTGATTCCAAAGGTGGCCGACCCACAATCTTTCACAGAGTTCAGGCCAATAGCTTTATGTAATCTAATATACAAGATTACCTCGAAGATCATTGCAAACAGAATCAAGACAGTATTATCTAATCATATCTCTGCTGCGCAATATGGATTTCTACAAGACCGGTCTATTCATGACGCCATTGCTATTGCTCAAGAGGTGATGCACTCCATGCATTCGGGGAAAAAGGAAGCATTGATTATGAAGGTTGATCTACATAAGGCATATGACTCGATCGACTGGTCATTTATCAGGATACTCCTATTCAAGGTTGGCCTTCCTGTGCGAATCATCCGATGGGTGATGTCCTGTGTCTCTAACATTAGCTATGCAGTGTTGGTAAATGGCAAGCCCACAAATTTTTTTAAGGCAGGTAGGGGGTTGAGACAGGGATGTGCTCTGTCTCCACTATTACTCATCCTGGTTATGGATAGTTTCAGTCGGATCATGCAATCATCTGAAGAGAAGGGCTACATCAAGGGCTACACATTTTCAAACTCTGTCTCTACAACTCATTCCCTTTTTGTTGATGATTTACTTATATTTGGACAGTTGATTAGAAATCACTGGTTTTTTATCCACATCTGCTTTAATCGTTTTTATTCAGCTACAGGATTGGCTATAAATTGCAGCAAGTCCATTCTCATATATGATCATGGGAACATTCAGGAGATCTGGTTTTTTGCTGAATTTCTAGGAGTGGAGATTCGACTGGTTACTGAGGGATTCAAATATCTGGGCTATTTCATTAAACCATCTGGTTACCGGAATTATGACTGGAATTGGATAATGGACAGATTCAGGGATAAGATACACACATGGTCACACCGATGGTTGACCAAGGGAGGTCGACTCATCATGATCCAATCAGTATTGACACAGATGTTGGTGTACTGGGGACATCTTCTTTTTATTCCAGCTGGAATCATCGGCAAGATAAATGGTATTATTACACATTTTCTGTGGGGCGGGACAGAAAACAACAAGAAATTTGCATTATGTAGATTATCGGTCATTTGCAGACCCAAAGATATGGAAGGCTGGGGCATATTAGACGCCCGTGAGTTCAACAAGGCGCTCCTAATGAAGTCATTTTGGAGAGCCATAAAAAGACAGGGCATATGGTTTGAGATAAACAGAGCTAAATATTATAATGGCGATATCTTACATCAGATTTCATGTGGCAATCTTTCTTTTCCACGAAAATTATCCTGCATCTGGAGCAGCTATAAAAAGATCATGGCACATATGGCAACTAGACTGGTATGGCAATTTCGGGAGGGAAGCAACATACCAATTGGGGCGACAAATGTTCATCTCATGCTGGATCAATGTCGTCCTACGCCACGCCTACTACACGCATTGACTCAAAGGGGGATAATATATTATTCTCAAATTATATATCAGTGGTCACATGATGCTCCGATTTTCAAGGATGCCACACATATCGGTTTAACAGATGAATTGGCACAGGAGTGGGATCTATTTCGGATTCAATTGCGAAGTGCGGGTTTCTGTTATGCTATTGGCGGTGACCACATGATATGGAATGGCCCGTTGATGAATAATATGATTGTCGTCAAAGATGCATACCGGTACAATATCTCATATACTCAACAGATTCTCGCCTCCAAAGTATTCTTCCCATTTTGGCACAGAAATATTCCCACGAAGATTGTGATGTTTGGTTGGTTGATTTGGAAAGGAAAGGCGCTGACCTGGGAAAACTTAATAAAGAGAGGATTCATGGGTCCCAGCATCTGTGTTTTATGTGGCACTGAGGAAGAAACATCCACGCACCTTTTCATAACATGCCCTGTTACTACAAGTCTTTGGAGGCTATTTGGGGATCACTATATAGACCTTGTATGGAGGCCTATTGATTTTATGTCAGCAGCACAGGAGTGGGATAAGATCAATTGCAAATATTGATCGCTACCATTCTATCTCACATGGGAGATTTGGCTGGCCAGGAACCGGAAAATATTTGAAGATCGGCCTTTTCATATTCAACAGACTTTTTTAGTGATTAAGGAATGGATGGATGATCGCTCCATAACTACGCCATGTCTACCTGACTATTCAACTCGTATTCGACCCCATCAGATCAGTATCCCGGCCATCTATATCGATGGGGCATCTGAGGATGGAATGACTGGGTGTGGGGCATGGATCAAATTATCTGGTTCTGAGCGCTATAACATATGTTGGTGTGGGGGTCCTGGGACTAATAATAAGGCGGAGATTATGGCATTGTGGGGGGGCCTCCTTATCGCACACGATTTGCAATTACAGGGTGTCTGCATATATGGTGATTCACAGCTTATCATCAACTGGATCACCAACAAGTGTCTTATGATGTCTCCGCATCTACAGGGATGGGTTGAGAGGACACAGAGTTTATGGCATAGATTAGGCTGCTCGCCCATCAACCATATATACCGTGAAAGTAACACCAGGGCAGATAAGTTATCTAAAAGGGGACTGAGAGCAGAATTTGGCATAATGGAGGTATCCCATCTAAAGGAGGGCCGACTGATTGGGGCATATTCGTTCCCCATCCCATAGTTTGATTGACATTTTGCACCTTTTGTTACTAAGCTATATATAAGCCATAGGGGGATCATGGGGTTTTTTTTGGATTCACACAGGCATATATTCCCAATTTTGATAGCTTCAAGGTCCAGGTTTCATTGAACGCTTATCACCTGCACGTTCGGGAATTAGGATGGCAAGGACCGGTACAATACACCAGGCAGACAGGAACATATTATACAACTACTGTATCTATCCATGGATCATCACATCTGAAATATGAACAACATCAAGCGAGCTTGCAAAAAGTTACAAGCGAGCCTGATTAAGACAAGCGAGCGTGAAGGGGACATCAGGTATTAATCTGTCTATCATATATTTCCATATACAATCTACAGGCGATAGACAAAGTTCAGATCAGTACCTATAATGCATAACTATAGATGAGGTGGTCCGGGCTAATTGAGAAGCACTGACAAAGATTATCATATTTCACAACACTGGTATCACTACTGTGACATACATATATCTGCATTATTACTAGTAGATGGACGCCCGGATCCTGTATGTCGGTGAATTAGGAACTGTTATCCAATGTTCATAGGTTGCTTATATAATTATGGGATGGAACACTGTTTCCAGATATGAATGATGGCCTACTTTCCAAGCTCATTTTCTCTATTAATGAGCAGATGTAAATGGGTCATTATGTTTGGAATCTCACTGCTTTCTCACCACAGATGAGATCATAGATGAATATGTACTCTTTTATATATAATATAAATCAGTGATTTTTTTCCTCTGAAAAAAAAAAAGAGATATGCAATCCAACATGTGATCTAATTACATTGAAGGTGAGTTTACGTAGGATTCCTTAATTCGAAAATTGTAACGAAGATATTGAACATCCATGAGTTTACGTAGGATTCCTTAATTCGAAAATTGTAACGAAGATATTGAACATCCATATGAGCCGCCATCCTTGTGGATAAGTCCATTCCAATTACGTCTATTATTTTGTGATGACTAGGGAGTTTTTAAAGTCTATGAGTTTGCGTGTCCGCGTATAGACTTGGCTTGCCTCCATAATGCATTTGTCAAGCTGTATCTCATCGGTATCGTTATGTGGTGCTTTTCTTGGTCTTTGTAATTCCCACGTTATGTGGTGCTTTTCTTGGTCTTTGTAATTCCCACGTGCGCTGATGACTTTTGAAGGGCAGCCTCGGCATTGGAAAAGAATGCGTGCTAATCTCTGTTTCAGATTCTCCAATAAAGAATTACTTGTTCCAACGTGGGCTGTTGTTTGACCGCTGCATTTATTTATCGTTAAAAGCGCTGCCACAAATTAAATGTTTCGTAATCATTAGATTCATTTCTTCTTGAATGAGTGGCCCCAAATTAAATGTGTTTTACGAAGAAGGGCTGCCGCGGACCGCCCAACCAGCGTTATCGAATTTTTTTATTTGTTAGAGTGATGCTCAATTGAAGAAAGTGTGAAAAAAAATGCGTGCCGTGTTTTGTTAGGAGGTTGCTATTTTCCATTCTTTTCATTACAGTAGTGTGTTATTACAATCTTTAACCAAATAATGTCACATTTACACCAAACTCTTCTAATCCTTAGAAAAAAACAACTTCCATATTGGGTTAGACTAGTAATTTGGGCAATTTCTCTCTAAAATATATCCCAAACATTTTCTTGTCCATCGACATTTTTTTGTTAAAATATCAAAACAAACGTTAGAATTGCAGAAATTATTATAAAATTTAATAGGTGTTTCATATTTCAAATTCTTCTTGAAAATTATAAATTTCAGTCATATGGGGAAGTGTCAAATCAACACCGAAATTATTTAATACAGATGTATTTAATTAGACTATTAATTCCTTTTTGCAGGGAATTTAGACTTATCTTTTGATAATTGCAAGTAGGGATAAATGTCATTATGGAGATTAAGGAAAATTCACACCTGTTTTATTACAAAGAAATCAAGGAACTGCTCTTTAATGATTAGACAAAATTTATCATAAATATTGCAGTGTGGAGTAAGGTCATACCCAAATTTCAAAAAATACATGTGTTTTTCAACTTCTCATTATTTAAAAATGACAATGTCACATTCGAGTTGAGGTGTTTTGATATATTAAATTTCAATGATCGCGTGGAGCTTCCACAAAATGTGAGTGGATTATGAGGATAATGGGCACCACAAGAATTTTGTTTTGGATGTTGTTGGAAGTCAACATTAAAAATCAATCCATGTTGTGGTCCCTATGCTTACATGTGGTTTTCCTATAATAACATGTAAAGCTACCACATAGATGGCATGTGGGACTTGTCTTCCACATGTCAGGACTATACAAATCCATGTCAAAATCTACTACTCCATCATGTCGCGATGACCTGCCATGTTATAACCTTATTGGGTTCCAATAGGAAAGTCCAATAGTGGAGTTCCCAACCTTCTGCTACCTTGTACATACTCTGACTTCCCAACATCTAATTGACCCCCAAGGCTCAAAAACTTGATCACTTAGTAACTAATAGAAAAAACGTCGATATACCATGGAAAGTTGTTGAAAAAATTCCCATTAGTTAATAGACATATTAAGTTCTATTATCATCAAGGTTGGTTGGAAGTCCCACTCATCTCAATCACATGATGTCTCGACCCATAAAACCCAACCCCATGGTCACTTGAAGGTCGATACACCATGGGCATATAATACATATTTTGACATTCACCAACAAACATTTGGGATCCATTAGCATTGAGGGGTTTGTGTGAGGGTTTCTTGATGAATCTCCTGACACTCGGGGCTTGATCTTTCAAAAACCCAATAGGATGGATCTCAATACTCTATAGGAACTTGATGATAACTTATATGTTAATAAACAAATATTTATTGGGGCTTGTCAATATCGAGAACTTCGTTCAATGTTGTAACATGGTTGATACTCCAATGTCCTAATGTCCCAATAAGTTGGCACACCAATACTTCGAAGGTCATTCACATAAGGCCCACTCACCTATATCTGATAATGGGCCATCCATTAAAGAGATAATATTCTTTAACTAATATATGTATCGATATTTTTCAGTATCAAGCATTCATGGTAAAAGGTCATTCGATGTATTTCGAACACCCCACACCCAACATTCGATATCATCACAACCTAAGTGCCTTTCATCTAATTTCTTGGTCACAACCTCCTATGGATCCATATGACCAAGGTTGGGGCTAAAGCATCCCATCCTCAAATTTCTACAACTTTTAATGGGCAATCCTTGAAAATTCAGGCGCAATCCCCAAATTTATGTAACTTCCTAAGGAATTCCTAGGCATGTTTCTAAGGTTTGAAACTAATTTTTATAGGGAAAGGACTTACGCATAATATTTTTGAAATCTCATAATTCTTCTCCAACCCGTGAAGGAATCTTGAAACATTGTATCCAACTTAACATATTTTCAAAAAGCTAGAAGATGGCTAATGGCCAAATCCACAACTTCACCCAGTTGAAATGACTCCTTTGAGACTACAACTTCAAACTTTCCACCTAAAACACTTATAATCAGAGAAAATTTCTAAGGTTATCGCTAGAGAAACAAAGTCCTCCTAAGGAGATAAAAACCTTCAAGTATTATCATCAATATATGGATACAATCATTTTTGTTCTTATCCCATAAATGGCTTTAGAAAGGCCTTTCAAATTACTGAATACATCATGATTTGGGTGAGATAAACAAAGAAAATTTAATACTTTTTTAAAAATTATTATTACTTAAAACATTTAACATTAACAAGACCCATCTCATTCCTTCTCTTTTGAGCCCATTCATTCAAAGAGTTGAACCTTGGATTTGATACCATTTTTAACATACCCATCCCTAAGAAATCTTATTTAAGGAAACAACCTATTTAAACCCAACCTCCTTAGTCACCTTAAGGATGTGGGGTTCTCAAAAGTTTTCTTCTTTCAACCACCAAAAATCTCATTTTTGAGATCACCTTTTTTTTTCTCATCGAGAACTTTCCAATTATTTAATTTTTTCTTGAGATTTGGAAATAATATTATATCCATATTAACATATGTCCCCCAATTTCCATGTCAGCATCTGTACCATTTCTATGTCATATACACATAGTAGTCCCAAAGCCGTTGTGTTTATATTATATACTTCCATGTCATATTTCCATGTAGATTACATGTCACACTTTGCTTCCACATGTCACCACCATACAAAGCCACACCAAAACCTACCATATCAACATGTTGTACCAACCTTCCATGTTAGAATCTTATTCTATTTTGGAAGTGTTAAGAGGGAAGTTTGATAGTGACGATCCTAACCTCTCGATATATAATACCTATACTTCCTCACATATGATCACCTAAAGGCCCAATATCCCATTCACTTTATTGTCAATACCTAAAAGGATGATACACCACAATGATTTGTCAAAAAATTTCTCACTAGTCAATAGACCTATTGGGTTATATTACCATGAGAGTTGGTTCAAAGTCCCACTCATCTCGATCATTGAATGTCCCAACACCTAATACCTTGTGACCTCCCCATTTCCCAAAGGTCAATTCATCAAAGGTATTTGATGGGGATCTCTTCATCCACCAATGGACATATTTGGATCCATCAACATCGAGGGATTTGCACAAGGGTAACTTGATGGATCTCTTGACACCCAAGTATTGATCTCTCAAAATCTTGATAAAATGGCTATCAATTCTCCATATGCGCTTGACAAGAAGTTCTCTACCAATCCAAAGGCATTTATCAGGGTTTACAAGTATCCCGAACTTGGTTTGATGGTACAACATGGTAGATGCTTCAATGCCTCAATGCGCTGATAAGTGCTTACACCAATAATTTGATTGATCTGAAAGGAGTGTATTAGTTTTGCAGTGCTAAGTGTCTTTTCAGTAATATAAACATGTACAATTTGTCTCCATTTTTTTGCTTAAGGAATGAGTGTTTTAACCATGAAAAATATATGAATTTGTGAACTGTAAGCATGAAAATAAGCCTAAAAAACACTGAACAACCATGCATAACAGAGAAATAAAATCACACATAAGTTTTACACAATAGCCATGATGAAGCAATTTTCCCCTCCTGGGCTACATCTGCTGGTCCAACTCCTAATGACATGTCCCTCATTTTCATTATGCTCAAAATTGTAAATTACATGTGTTTACAAGCCTCTAATGGCTATTTTCTCTGCACCAATGGCTCAAAAATTCTCAAATTAGTCTAGGTAGGCTCTTGTTTCACCCAAATTGGTCGAAAATTGACCTCCCAATGCATTTTTCCCAATGTCAGCTAGAAAAGCTCCACTAAAAGTGTACACTGGCACTTAACTGAGGCTAAATTTGGTAAAAACCATAAATTTTAGGGTCGGTGCCGAAATTCCCAGCAGTCTTTACCACCGAATTTAACATTTAGTGGCTAGGGGAGGGGTGGTCACAAACCGACTGTAGAAATTAGCTGAATAAATCACTTATTCAATGAAGATTAACCCGATCATACATCAATTTCGAATTTCATGCATAACACATAACCTTCTTCTACAATTAATTGTCACATGCGGAAATAATAGAAGCGATAGAACATCAAATCATCACACACATTTAACACAGTATGTATGGGAAAGCTTATAGCTGAAAACCCCCAACTATAGTATATTATAAATGGAGAGAACATGCAAAGAATACATAGTACAAACTCACAATACCTGTAATACTATCTCCCCAAAGCTACACAAAACTAGCTTGGTTTTGAACAAGTCACAGGTTCAAACACACCACTACTTCTCTACCTCTATTGCGTAATCAAGGCTGGTCTAAATAGAGATCCACGTTCGAATCTCACTGGCTTCAACTGCGCAATTGTCATTGGTAATTTCCTCCAAGTGTTATGCAAATCCCATGCAAAACCGATCCTCCAACCGATAGCTATACTCACCCTTTCATCTACCTGCTCCACCGTCTCCATCAACTCGTCCATGCATCGAGTTAAACTGATGTGTTCTTTAGTTGAATAATGAAAGACAATTAGTGAATTAAATAATATTTAATTCACACAACTCATCTCTAGTGTATTAGCCAGCTTAAACTAAATACAACTAGTTCAACTAGTTAACCAACACCACCTCCATTAACTCCTCAATCAACTCCACCAAAACTCGCCACATGAGTCTAATCAAGTCTAACATGCAATAGCTCACTTAACTCATAGGAAATTCGAATTTCCTTATGTCGCCTGTATGCCCCACCTCCGGGGGTCAAACTGGCAAGCTTCAAGAGGATAACCGAGTTTACAAATTCAAATATTATTAAGGGTAAATAATATTTGACTGTTCTATTTTTAGCTCGGTAGTCTAAAAATAGAAACCACCTGAAAGTCTAAAAATAGAGGTTCATCTATTTTTACCAACATGTCTCATACTCCAAGAATCTCAAACTGGAGTCCCCGAACCATGCTACGTATGTCTAAAAATAGACATAGTCTAAAAATAGATTTTTCGACAAAAATCACATGTGTGGTCCCCCACCTAGTTTAGGTGATCACTTTCCAACTAGGATCAGGAAAGATGTTTCAGGAGGCCTCCTTCATCGTTTCTTGTTGCCATTTTCAACACCCTCTCAACAAGAAAGGACCGTCTTTGCATGCATGCAACCCATGCATTCGCCCCCGCAACCTTCACAAGCGCCATGCAACTCCATGCATATGCTCGCAACCTCTCAAACCGAATAGGCTCCAAATCCTTTCAATCGCCTTGATGCATCTATTGTCTATCATCAAAGCTCCGATCACGGGTGTACCAACCGCACATGTCATCAGAACTATCACAACGTTGAACTCTTGCACCCATGCACTCTTGCACTGTCTGAACTCGATCCGCGCTCCAAGATCCGAATAATCGTCACTCTGATCTGCTCCTCGTATCACTCCAATCGCATCTTGTTACCGCTTATGCTCGTGGCACCCGTAGTTGTGTTCAATTCATGAGATCCACACCATCTCATGAATCTGCCCAGAAATCTCCTCATGGGATTACCCATGCATGTCGCCCCACCTCATACCTGGTGGTACAGCTGCATGCACTCCCTCTGCCCGTCTGGCATGAAATTTCTCTGCATGAGTGGTCTCTTCCACTCCATGATCCTCTTGTGGCTGCTCCACACTCCGAGGTTCACTTTCACCTGCATGCAAAACTTGCTCCCTCTCAAGCATCAATTGCATGTCTTCGCCCGCATGCAACACTTGCTCCCTCTCAAGCTTCACAGATGTCTTCCTTGCACTTTCCCATCGCCAGGAAGCTCCGTAGACATCCCATCTGCCCATCTATTACCTGCATGCAAAACGTGCTCCCTCTCAAGCATCAATTGCATGTCTTTCTTGCACTTCCCAACAGTAGGAAGCTCCGTAGACATCCCATCTACTTCAAGTCTGTAGAGATTCTTTGCTCGAATCCCAACCTTCTTGACTTGTCCTCACGCTGCATGTTGAGAGGCTCCCTCTCAACCACCAAGTCACTAACCTTTGCTTCGCTCCTCAAAGCTTTGCATGCATCTTGTACCTCAGTGCATGTACATTCTTGGCTTGCGCACATTGCAATTGTTCCGCCGTCGCAAAATTTTCGAACAAAAAGAGCTGATTTTAAATCGATGATATCTCCCTCATCCGAGCTCCGATTCGACCGATTTGTTTTTTCAATTTCGGTATTTTTTCGCAAGGAATCCAAATATGCTATTTGTTTCTGAAAATATTTCACCAAAAATTTTCAGATATTCCCTACAAACTCGCGCACCCAAAAATTCTCGCCCTTATTCCATGTATAAAATTATATACAATATGCATGTATATTTCCGGCGTTCTCCATCTTTATGTTTCTTGAGTTTATCCTAAAACTCAACCGCTTCAATGCTTTGCAATTTGTCCAATGATCAATATCGCTCTGATACCATGTAGAAATTAGTCAATAAATCACTTATTCAATGAAGATTAACCCGATCATACATCAATTTCGAATTTCATGCATAAAACATAACCTTCTTCTACAATTAATTGTCACATGCGGAAATAATAGAAGCGATAGAACATCAAATCATCACACACATTTAACACAGTATGTATGGGGAAAGCTTATAGCTGAAAACCCCCAGCTATAGTATATTATAAATGGAGAGAACATGCAGCAAATACATAGTACAAACTCCTCACAAGTACTCAGTACTATCTCCCAAAGCTACACAAAACTAGCTTGGTTTTGAACAAGTCACAGGTTCAAAACACACCCACTAATTTCCCTGCCTCTATTGCGCAATCAAGGCTGGTATAAATAGAGATCCAAGGTTCAATCTCACTGCTTCAATCCAATTGTCATTGGTGTTTTCTCCAGTGTTATGCAAACTTATGCAAAATTGATCTCTAACTGAGAAGCATTTCAATTTTCATCTACCTCTTTCCACTGTCTCCATCAATCGTCTATGCATTGTTAAATCAAGGTGTTCTTTAGTTGAATAATGAGTTAATAATTATTGAATTAAATAATATTTAATTCACACAACTCATCTCTAGTGTATTAGCCAGCTAAACTAAATACAACTAGTTCAACTAGTTAACCAGAACACCACCTCCATTAACTCCTCAATCAACTCCACCAAAACTCTGCCACATGAGTCTAACTGAAGTCTAACATGCAATAGCTCACTTAACTCATAGGAAATTCGAATTTCCTTATGTCAGCTGTATGCCCCACCTCCGGGGGTCAAACTGAAGTGCTTCAAGAGGATAAACTGAAGTTTACAGTCCAAATATTATTAAGGGTAAATAATATTTGACTGTTCTATTTTTAGCCCGGCAGTCTAAAAATAGAAACCACCTGAATGTCTAAAAATAGAGGTCCATCTATTTTTACCAACATGACCAATCATCCAAGAATAGCATACTGCAGCTCCTGGTCCATGATCCATATGTCTAAAAATAGACATAGTCTAAAAATAGACTTTTCGACAAAAATCACATGTGTGGTCCCCACCTAGTTTAGGTGATCACTTTCCAACTAGGATCAGGAAAGATGTTTCAGGAGGCCTCCTTCACTGTTTCTTGTTGCCATTTTCAACACCGACCCCCCTTACCCTGCGGTCATGGTTATATATATTAAACCCCGCATAAAATAAGGGTGGAACTCGGAATGGGTATGGTTGCACCTAACCTCCGCTACTCCCGACGCACATACATGTGACCACTTCAAATTTTAATTACCACTGTTAACTGTTTGTATTAACTTTGCGTTGGTTGCATGGAACCCAGAGTCTACGTTCAGCAAAACCGTGGCATTACCTGCCATATCACCACACATGTGATGGCATTGATTCCCACCAAAGTTTACGTTTAATATAACCGTTGGTTAACATGTTGGGGTCTCGGTCGTAGCTGTTAGGTGTATGGTTGTCGGGGCTGGCCCCTTTTCTTATCCGCCTAAACATTTGCTAACCCGTATATGAAAACCATAGACCTATAGTGCTAAGTAACACATGGTAGAGTAGTTGGTAAAGCTGTCTACACCGGCGCGTAAGATCTATGGTTCGACTCTTGTGCCCTCCAAAAAAAAATTCCATACACTCCTGAGGACACGTGGCAGCCTTTGCCACGTGTCGCTCATCCAACAACAAATATACAAAATATCAATACACAGAAACCGTTTCATACCACAAAATTCAATGGCCCAGACTAAGCCATGTGGTGCAATATAATTGGCTGTAAGAAAATGGAATATTCTCAGAATATACCTGCTGACTGTACCTACACGCTGACTGGGCATCCCAGTCACAAAATTTTTGTTTTTTGGGAAAATGGACAGAACACGATATCTTCCTCATACAACATCGGTTTTTCAAACCGTTCATAGTGCCAGAATCGCAACGATGAGACCTTTCTGGTCGCTCAGGCTTGGTCCTGTTTTGAGTACTTTCATTTTTTAGCATAACACCTGATCTCCTGATCACAGCTCCCCACTAGAAAGCTTTTGGACCCAAAAATCTCCCTGAATTACTGAACATGAATATGAGGAGATTGTTTCCCCACTCTTCCAATATTTATCCACTGAAATTTTCCTAATTAATTAATTGGAGCTTTTCATGAAAAGACAAATTTTTCTTTGATTCCGTCGACCAACCATTGTTGTCTTTTACACTGTCATGTTGCACATTTTATGAAATTGCAGAACACCAATCTAAATTTTCAATAAACATCTTGTTGCTACATTGGTCTATAATCAAAGGAAACTTGGAATTGTTCTCACCTTGCACTCTGCCCTTATGGTGATTTTTTGTTGAATTTTCCTTGAACTTATGTCGACTCTTGACCAAGTTTCTTTGCCATTGTACCATGCCTTTCGGAAACAAGAAATGAACATTTCTGAATCGTGTGCCTTATTTTTCAAGTTTCTTTGCCCTCTCTTTGACCTTGGAAACTTCTTGCGTTGACACCTTGTTTTCAAAACCGTTCAACCCCAATTTCGATTGTTGCAACTGGTTGTCATCTTCTTTCAAAGAAAACCTGCTTTCAAAATGAAACAACTCATTACATACATCAACATTTGTTTGAAAAGGATTATGTAAAACATATATTTGTTTAATCATCATCAATGTCAATTTTTGGCTTGCATTGACTAGCCTCTTCATTTGCCCTGCATTAACTAAAGAAGTGTGTATTTTTTTGCGATGAGCTCTCACAATATAATCCTTTCCATCTTTGAATAAATGGTATCTATTCTCATGGTGATGGAAGATTTCTTTCCTGTCATACAATTAAGTATTGCCCAACACCATACCTATTATATCAAGAAAAATAACATCTAAGCCAACCGTGTCAATGAAATGTGCAGTTATTGCAAAGTGCAACATGCACTTCTTTGAAACCTGTAAATTTGCATCCTTACAAATCCAACCAAGTGGATATGGTTTTAGATGTGGAATGGTCTCAAGATTAAGTTTCTTCCTAAGACTTCAAAGATTAAATTTTCTTGTGACCCACTGTCAAACAATGTGTCAACCTTGGTATGTTTGGAAATGACTGTCACATGAAATAGTTCAACTCTATTTTCTTCATTTGGAGCTTGTATGTGATATTTAGATATACAAGAACTGGGTTTAGTTTCAATCTCTTTCCCCTTCATGTTCTTTAGTCCCATAGCTATGATTTTTGTTTCATCTCCTGAATCCGACCCTAAGTCTTGTTCAACTATTGCAATAGTTTTGCCTTTCTTCTTGGCTTTCTCTTTGGCTTTACAACTTTCTAGTTTCAACTCTCGATAAAGTTTCCAACAATGGCCTTCATCATGGCTTGTTTTAGAACAATGTTTGCGAAATAATTTTCCTTCTCTTTTCTGATATTTTCAGCTCTATTTTTCTTCCATTTGCCTTTAAACTCATTTTCCTCATTCACATCTATGTTTTGTTTTCCCCTTTCCTCTAGGTGTGTGGCTTGTACACAAACATCATCTAGGCTTGTAGGCTTAAACATGAGGATATTATGTCTTAGGTAGGTATGTAAGCCTCCTATATACTTGATCAAAGTGTCTTGGCTCTGCAAATCTACTCCTAATAAAAGAGATCTTCTCCTAAATTCTTGAGTATAAACTTGTACATCTTGTCCTTTCAATTGTTTAAAAATTTTCCAGTCCATTATGGATTTTTTCATGTGAGCTAATGGATAAAACTATTGTTTTATTGCAAAAATGAAATTATTCCATGACAAAATCATCTTACCATGCTTCTTGATCTCCTCCTTTGTCTTGGATTCCCACCATTCTCAATGAAGCTAGTTGGATTTTGGTATCATCATCATGAAGGTTATGAATTCTCAAATAGACCTCCAATTGCCTAATCCAATTATCTATATTTTCTTCATTGACTTCACCATTAAACATTGGCAATTCAAAATTAAAATCAAGTTTTAGAAAAAGGAATTTTACTAGTGTTCTTTGACTTGTATCACTGATGTATTGAAGATGAAGTAGAGGATGATGAGGATGAAGATGAGGGTGATGATGGTGACATTCCACTCTCTCCATTTCCTCCATTTCCCTTCTTTGATTTATATTCATCATTTTGGCCTCCTAATGATCCCTGCTCTTCCTTGTGAAGTTTGGACCATTCCTCTTCTAGTTTATTATTCCTTTCTTGGTAAAGGACTCTAACCATCTCAGTTAAGTCAAGAAATGATTTTCTGTACACTCTTTCTTCCTCTTTTGGATCCATCTCTTCATGGATTTCTTCTTCTCATGGAGGCATGCTTAATGTTGCTTCTACTTCTTTTGGAGGTGAGCTAGGTGGTGGAGAATGTGGTAATATTTCCCTCCTTTGTTGTGGCTCACTTTTAGAACCTCTTGCTTCCACCAATTTTCCTTCTCCTCTCTTAAGCTTGAGCCTAGTAAGCATGAAAACCCTTGCAATTAGCTAACAAATCTTTGTACAAAAAAAAATAGAGATTAAAATCTATCTTTGATACCAACCTGATATGAAAGGAGTGTATTAGTTTTGTTGTGCTAAGTGTCCTTTTAGTAATATAAACATGTACAATTTGTCTCCATTTGTTTGCTTAAGGAATAAGTGTTTTAACCATAAAAAATAGATGAATTTGTGAACTTTAAGCATGAAAATAAGCCTAAAAAACACTGAACAACAGTGTATAAGAGATAAATACAATCACACATAATTTTTACATAGTAGGCATGATGAAGCAGTTCACCCTTCCTAGGCTACATCTGTTGGTCTAGCCCCCAATGGCATGTCCCTCTTTTTCATTATGCTCAAAATTGTAAATTACATGTGTTTACACACCTCTAATGGTTGTTTTCTCTACACCAATGGCTCTAGAATGCTCAAATTAGTCTAGGTAGACTCTTGTTTCACCAAAATTGGTTGAAAATTGACCTCCCAATGCATTTTTCCCAATTTCAGCTAGAAGAGCTCCACTAAAAGTGGAGACTGGCGCTTAACTGAGGCTCAATTTGGTAAAAACCCTATATTTTAGGGCCGGCGCCAAAATTCCCACTAGTCTTGATTGCCGAATTTAACATTTAGTTGTTAGGGGAGTGAATTTAGTTGTTAGGGGAGGGATGGTCACAAATCGACCCCCCTTACCCCGCGGTCATGGTTATATATATGAAACCCTACATAAAAGAAGCGCGAAACACGGAATGGGTAGGGATGGTCACAAACCGAACCCCCTTACCCCGCAGTCATGGTTATATATATTAAACCTTGCGTAAAAGAAGCGTGAAACCCGGAATGGATATGGTTCCACCTAACCTCCGCCACTCCCGACACACATACATGTGACCACTTCAAATTTTAGCTACCGTTGTTAACCTTTTGTATTAACTCTACATTGGTGGCATGGAACCTGGAGTCCACGTTCCATAAAACCATGGCATTGCATTCCATATCACCATGCATGTGATGGCATTGATTCTCGCTAGAGTTACGTTTAATACAACATTCGGTTAACACTTTGGGGTCTCGGTCATCGCCATCCGGTGTATCGTGGTCGGGGCTGGCCCCTTTTTTTATCTGCCCAAACATTTTTTAACCCATATATGAAAACCGCAGACCTATAGTGTTAAGTAGCACATGGTAGAGCAGTTGGTAAAGTTATCTGCGCCCGCACCCGAGGTCTCTGGTTCGACTCCTGTGCCCTCCAACAAATTTTTCCGTAGACTCCTGAGGACACGTGGCAGCCTGTGGGCTTGCCACTTGTCACTCATCCAAAGACCCATATACAAACATCAACGGTCAAAAACCATCTCGTACCACAAAATTCAACGACCTAGATTAAGCCACGTGGCATGATATGATTGGCTGTAAGAAAATAGAATATTCCCAGAATATACCTTCTGACTATACCTGCATGCTGACTGGGCATCCCATCACAAAATTTATGCTGTTTGGTAAAATATATGGAACACGATATCTTCCTCATACGACATTGGTTTTTCGAACTGTTCACGGCACTGGAATTGCAACGTCGAGACCCTTTCGTTTGCTAAAGTTTGGTCCCGTTTCACACACTTTAATTTTTGAGCATAACACATGATCTCCTAATCATTGAATTAAAAATAAAGAGTGATTGCTATTTATTAAAAAGTTAAGCATAACAAAATTCAAAATCTATACCTAACAAATTTAAGGGTGTAAATGGTAGAAAAAGATTTTGAAAAAAATAAATATTATAAAAGTCTTTTATAATAGTGAATCTAGATTCAAAATAAATACTATTTTTATTTTATTATTAATTTAATTTTAAACAATATTTATAAAATATCAAATCAAATCTTATGTTTATAGAAAAATGTACTCTTTTATTTTAATTATTTAATTTATATAAATATAAATATTCTACTTATTTCAAATTGCAATTTAATTGTTTAACTTAGAGAGTAAATATATATCTAGTGATCATCAAATTTATACATTATATAATTCAAATATAGTATAGATTTTCCACACCAACAAATATTTTTATATTATCAACCTTTGAGAAATGAATTTTAACGAAATAGAATGTGATCTAGATTATGATATAATGTGAAAAGTTTCAAATTTCAAACATTATAACATTAAAATATTATCTAAAAAATAAAATATACTTTAAATATTTACTTTAAATTTCAATTTTTATTTAAAATTGAATTTTTAATATAGAAAAAATATTGATGTAATAAAAAATTATTATTATTATTATTTAATGTTTAAAAATTTATATGCATTATAGTTTATTAATACCATTTAAAAATGTGTGTAAATTGTAGTGTATTTATATTATATAGTGTTATGGTTAAAATTCATATGCTTTTATGCATCAATTTAATTGGAGAATGGTTATGAAAACTTAATTTCCATTTGTGATATGTTATATTATTGATAATTATTAACACCCAGATCTATCTAATTCTAACGTAATTGTTGATATATGAATAGGGTATCATTCAAAATTCATAAATTGATTTTTGATTGACATTTTTAAGTATTATTAAATATAGTAATTTTATATGATATATGAATAGGGTATCATTCAAAATTCATAAATTGATTTTTGATTGACATTTTTAAGTATTATTAAATATAGTAATTTTAAACAAGATATAAAGTCTAGTAAAACTAATCATCTATATAAAGATTTAAAAGAATGTAAATTAATTTAAAAAAATACTTTAAGAAATTAAAGAGAATATTATTAATGAAACATTTTGAAGCATTATTGAATAGAGTTATTAATGAAACATTTTGAAGCATTATTGAATAGAGTAACTTTTAAAAAAATAAATAGAATAATATTAATGAAACATTTTGTAGCATTATTGAATATAGTAACTTTGAATAAGGTATAAATTAAATATAAATTAATTCAAAAAATACTTTTTATTCATAAATTTTTAAAATTAAATAAAATAATTTAATAGGAAAAATCATCCTATCTTATGACCAAATTTGTTTTATACGCTTTTTATTTCTTTATTAAACTTGATCATCTCCTTAAATCTGAAAACCAAAGGAAACATTTTTAGATCTTTTTAGTTCTTGCTATTACTAAATACACTCTAAACTTTTCCTTTACACGTACACTTTATCCATGCTTGTGTTACCTTCTTCGTTTTACCATTAATAAAAATTCATAATTCATATCTATAATTCAACTAAATACCCATGGAAATTGAAAATGGAATTTTTTACTCCAAGTCCAAAAAAATTTAGTCGTACGTAACATTCTTCTCATTTTATGTTTATATTTTTTTAAACCCCATAGAAAAGGCAGGAAACCATTTAGTTGTTCATGTTTTAAATATTATAAATGGATATTTTTAGATAGATGGATTATAATGAAAAACCATGCTTAGAGTACTTGTAAGTTTGGGGTTTAAATGGTCATTTCAATTAGAAGTTGTTTAGTGACTTATGATATGTATTAGGGATGGAATTATATTTTTGGGATTTTTATTAGGAGTTAATGAGTTTTTAGTTCTGCAAATTATTGAGGTAACCATTTTGGTGGAATTTGCATTATGGATCTTATATGAATTCATAGTTTTTAATATTTAATCTCATTACATATTAGCCACTCATTTTAATTGTAACAAAAAGTCTTAATAAATAATGTTGATATTACATTTTCTCATAATCAACAAGTCCTCATTAGATTATAAATAGTAATTATGGTTGGTTTAATGATAAACCCGTGTTTTAGGATCTCCTATATCATATATTATTTCCATGCATCCATTCAATTTACTTATTTTAAAATGAGATTTTGAAATATTAAATTTTCATCTAAAAACAATTTTCTAATTTTCAATATCACACCCACCTTAAGTGATTTCCGCTCCATTCCCATACTTTCAGGGTATGCATTTACTAAAAAATAGGCCATAATGGCAAAAAAAAAAAAAGCAACAATAAATAGAGGCTATCATTAGGTGAGAGTGAATTCTTTAGATCAGCCATTTACTTATAATACCAAACTAATAAATTAAATGTGAAGGAAAACCATGTTTTTCCTTATATTGTATTCCAATTCACTAGTAGTCAAAATGTATTCAAAATTGAATAAAGGAAGCTTGAGTTGTAGTAAAACTATAATGCTATAAAGAAGATTTTTTTTTTTATGTTGAATTTGGTTGACAGTGCTGGATCCACCAACATTCAGGGGATTTCTCGATATGAATTCCCATCTAGACATCACATTGTTTGGTGTAGATTCCCATTCAGAATAAAGGCCCGGTTTCCATATTCTTAAAGATTTTCCTTAGCTCTCATTGTCATCAAGAGAGAGGGATGCAGATGTACTTTCGAAATGTATGGGGGTATGCTTGGTGAATGTCCAATTGCAAGTATCTCAAGGTTCTTATACTGTAGGGGGAGAGAGAAAAGTGAGCCTCTAAGAGAGAGTTAATAGTACCACCTAGTAAGAGATGCACATGAACCGAAGGATCTGTCTAACATCCAGTGGAATAGTCCACAAGGGTTGCGATAGTCATTACAACCAGCAATTGAGAAATATTTGCCTAATATCCTGTGGGATAGTCCATGAGGATGGGACAACAATAAAAACCATTACAACATATTCTCAACAAGATAAGCACTAAAATAACTGAAATAGTCCAACTATCTTACTACATGTCAAAGAAAACATGAAATACTAACATCCACATAATAGCCTTACAAACATTCATAGTCCATTCGTGAAGAATGTGTTGGCCTTGAAAGGCTTCTTTTATTAAATAAAAGTTCCAAGACACATTTATACAATGAACATCACTAGCTCCTATAGGGAAGCATTGAAGCCACTCCTTTCTCCACAAAAGAACTACCTTATCTCTCTAATTATTTGCTGGTGGAGCCAAGGTGAAAATTTCATTTCTCATAAAATGAGGGAGTATATATATAACCAACGGTGACTCTTTGACTAACCTTATGATTGTTTGACTTTCCATGACTTCTCAACTTAGATGAATCTTTACATCAATGTGTGTCCTTCTGAATTCCACTTTACAATACATTTTGATTACAATAGACATGATATACAATGGTTATGTGGCATATGACCACTCATGTCGTGACATGACATGACACTACTGACATAGACTAGTTGATGACATAACATCGTCAAGCCACTACTGTTGTTGAGAGTTAAGTGTCTTCATGAAAGATCTTTCCTTTTATCCTCTACATGCCTTGGTGATAAGGACTCTTCATTGATCTGACGTCTTGGATAATGGTCGCAAACTAGTGTCCTTTCGATTTCTCTTTATCAGTAATATTATGAGTTTTGGTGCAAGAGTGTCTTTGGGTAGGCTTCCCTCCTTCTTATATTCCTTCATGATCTCTCCATGACATGATAGAGTAAATGTTCCTGCAATTCACTCATGACGAGATTACATCAATATGAAAACCCCTAGCCTAAGATGAGGCTTTTTGATCCATGAATTGAGCCTGAAACACGTGATATGTTGGATAGGAAGGCTTAGTGACTATGCAATTTAGGAAAGAAATGGGAAGCCTCGAGCCTTGATACTAAACAATGCAAAGTTCATACTATACAATGCAAAGTTCAAGTTGGGATGAGGGACATGACCACATAGTTTCCAGAGCCAGTGGGATGGGTTGATGGGATGGGCACTGGGAGAACCTACTACGCAATTATGGGTGTCAAGTAAGGCATGGGTGACTACACAGTGTGTAGTTCTATGGCCCAGGGGATGAGGTTGAAGCTTAAGGTTGCGAAGTGCACAGTTCAAGCAGGGTTGGAGACCATGACTGCATAATTCTAGAGGTCAAGGTGAAGGATTAGTCACAAACATTGCAAAATTGAGAAGCCTTTGGAGGCAGGTACTCTGCATTGTGAAATGCCAAGTAGAAAGTTCACAACTTGAGGACTAAGACTATACAATGCACAACTCACAGGGAGTTCAGTGAACCTAAGTTTCTCAATCGGGAAGTTTTCCGAAGAATGACTAAGTGCGAAACCAGTGAGATTGATGTGAACAGTGATGAAATTTTACCGTGATCACATACTTAGCGTATATTGATGACTCAAACAACATATATCATCCATTACATACAAAAATATCATTCTCCTCCATGTGACAAATTTAGAACCATTTATGACAAGTGCGGCATGAAAGATACACTTTACGACTGTTGGAAATACTGAGAGGGGGCTGAATCAATATTCCTTTCAATTGATATTATTATTAATCTTTCAGAGCATTAGTTAATATTCAATTATTATCATTGTTTGTACAATGATAGCAGTAAACAAAAGGAACAAAAATGCACACAGTTTTTAAGGTGGAAACGCCCTCTGGGACAAAAACCACCTGAATGATTTTCTAATAATTCTTTAATCTCCAACTCCAATTGAAGAGAAAGCTCAAACTTCCTAGAATCTAGAAAATAATTCTTCTCCAACTCCCACTGGATGGACACTCCAAAGCTTGATATTCTTCAGTAGTCAACTAAACAGATGCCCCAACACGCAATGAGTTACAACTCACCCCAGCACCACCCTACCACCCTTAATTTTTCATAGGCTTGAAACTATTGGTGACTTCATGCACCAACGTAGAACCACCATACCACCCTATAGAAGAATAAAAGAAGAATGAAATCCAATACCAGGGAAAATGGTTCACTTTACAATGATATAAAATTATGTAGAAGAGGAAGACACACTAGAACATAACCCCAACTATGACACAAACACCTAATGATGATCCTAGACCTCCCAACACTGCCTCTTCAACTCTTGTCAGATAGGAACTTGTACAAATTTTACAATGATGCTTTTACAATGACTCAGAAAAATGATACCTTTACAATGATTGTATTGAGTGCTGCCCACTTGAAGACTTCATGTGGTGAACTTCTTGCTGATGTTTTACACCTTGATTTCTGCTCTTGTCATGCTACCCTTTCTCACTCTTTAGAACATTAGATCATGCATTGAGTCTTATCTTAATGAATATATAATACCTACAAAAATTCTTGAAGGAATTACAAATGACATAATAATAGAAAAACTTACCTCATCCTGCAGAGCATATGTCAGTGTTAAACAAAAACAACAAAGTAGAATATAAATAAACTAATGCAATTAAGAGATGAACATGCATATACAGAAGATACATACATGAATCTTACCTCTCTTGCACCATTTTTATGCACCTTGCTTTGCTTTGTTTCCCTAGAAAGTCTGGTCCTTTGTAGCCCTTGACAACATATGATCTGGTTTTTTCTTGCCTTCTAGAAGCTCAATATTGAATCTGATGTATCTCTATAATTTCAGATACCCAATATGTGATATTTAGTCTTGTAGTATCCCTATAAGTATTAATTGAAAAGCCACATGTCTGACCCAATTTGGATTCTTTAAGTCAAATTTATGCCCAAGCTCTCACAATGACCTAATTATGGACTAGTTCAATAGAGTGAACTTGTAAGGCATGCCACGTGTTACTGTTTCTTCCTTCGGCTGTGAAATTGATACACAAAAAACTAAAGTCCATTCAATATCTACTAATTTTCATAGAATTCCAATCCACTTCTCAGAGAGAGAGTTATGATGATTTTCCCAAGGTCACCACATTGAGATGAAATTTGGAAGCCTCCAAAAACCCTAACTTACACAGATCATATTTATGTAAATATAGTGAACCAAGATCTGACATTCAACCACGAGCTTCCTCAAGATTTATCCCAAGTGGGTTTTGTGTTTCAACATCTGAAGCTTCGCATAAAAAAAAGCTATAGCGAAAATTCCACGATGACCTATTTTTGGTAGAGAAGTCCTTACATGAGGAGGATATGAGGGTCACAATTTATATAAATTCTTAGGTTGAAAGGGTCTTCAACAAGTGAAAGTTGGAGGGATTTTAGGAGATTAAAAAATTATTTATTATTTACTATTCAACGACCAAAACCAATGATTAGTATCATGCCACAACCCGATGGGGTTTTAGCCCATTGAATCGAGTTACTAACTTCAAACATGAATATCTCTCAAATTGCGAAAAATTACGTGGTGTGCCATATATCCATGGAAACACCTCGACAAGTAGAAACCATCCCAATATCTTTGACTCAGAATAGAGTAATTTTTCAAGTCAAAATTCCCATGCAAGATCGGGGTAGCCCCTAGTGCTTCTTGGGTTGACATCAATGACAACCACTTATCAACAATGACGACTTTGACGAAACTTGTGCGAAAATGCTCAAAACTTTGGAAATGAGTGCAACAATTACTTAAAAGGCTGGAACAAATCATTTTCATAAATACAACCTCTTTAAACCATTAGAATAAGTGCATACATTCGATACGATGACCAACATGCCAAAAGACGACACTTTTCTTATCTTGCGAAAGGGATCATAACACTTTAAGAAAGTCAATAAAGTGAACCTGAAATTTTGCAACAGTAATGAAGAAGACTAAGGGAGGCTCTGAAATTGAGTATAATCCAAAATTTTGGAGGGTGTTGTAGCATCTACAAGACTTGGCAATACACTAGTAGAATTCTAGCTTCTCTGTCTCAGTTAACTTCTTTTGTGCATGGCCTTGGTCCTTTTGGGAGTATTGATTCATCATGAAGATCACTTTGGTTCCCCACTTACACCTTGAATAGATTAAGTCCCTATCATGCCATTTCTTTTTAACTCAACACAAATTCATCTTTATCACATTGCTTCAAGTAGAGGAGGGTAGTGAAGTTTGCATGTTTAAGATTTTCAGAGAATAAATTTTTCATTTTTAGTGTTTCCCTGCTCCCAGTAGGCCTCAATAGTACCCCTATGAAGTGAGTTCAAAAAAAAAAAAATATCTACTACCAGTGAGCATGAATAGTACCCCAACAGAGTTGCTTGATTTACCTCTTTGCATAGGAATCCTTTTGCTTCTTTCATCTTTATGTTTTTTTTTTAAATAGGACTTTGCATTGGCACTTACTTATTTTTGGTGGAAGAGGGATCTAGACTTATTAAGAGAAGGAGGGGTTGTTCCTTCAAAGAGCTATATAGGTTCCTATGATTTGGTTTTTCTCCTTCTCCATTTTTACTAATTGGATAAGCATGAAAACACACAAAAAAAAGAACCAGATATAGGCACAAGGTTTCTCGGATAGACACGAGTTCATGGTTTTCCTAAAACTCTCCTTACGGATGGATTGCATTTTCCTTCAGAACATCATTAGCCAAAATGAATAACTAGTGCAAGGAAGACGAGCCAAAAAATAACCAAATGTTGAAGTGTTACAAGGCTCTTTGGACTTCGGCCACACATAATCATAGAAACCAACACATGGAAGAGGAAAACACTTATTCACATGAAAAAAAGAAGAAAAAAACAAGGCAAAAAGAAAGAACAAAAACTAAAAAAACAGAAGAAAAATATCTACATAGTCTACAGAAAAACCCCTCATTTTCATTGAAAATAATGTTTGAGATTTTTGCCATTGATAGGGAGAGAGTCTATCTTCCTGCCAAGTGATTGAAGGCGATAGGTGTGTTGGCCAAGCTTCTTGTGTACAGTAAAAATCCAATCCAAAAGGATTGAAACTTAGTGTGTTTGCCTTTGTTTTCATGGGCTTTGTCCCATTTCAAGACAAAGTCACCCACACTAAAGATGTTCTTCCATGCAGACTTCTTGTTGAACCACCTATTGGTACGAATTTGATGAAGTAAGAATTTTTCTTTGGATTTCAGTATTTCTTCCTAGATCTTATGAAGGGTGTCCATACTATGTTGCACTGACAAACATGGCTTGCCTTGGGATTCTTGGGAGAGATGGAGAGCAGACAAGTAGATGTTGGCTTGCAGGATAACTTATTCTATGTATACCAAGAGGTAAGGGGAGATTTTCAGGGAAGGGTTAGGTGTGACTTGGTCAACCCATAGAGCATTTACCAAAGAAGAGTGTTAATTCCTCTACTCAGAGAGTATGGTATTCATAATGGTGCAGATCAGGTTCTTATTCATGGATTTAGAAAGACCATTCCCTTTAGAGTAGTAGTTAGAAAAATGATTCAATACAATTCCATTTTCCAATGTAAAGTCATAAATATTTAACAATTAGAAATACATTGCATTATAAAAAAAATGAAGTAGGAACACCAAACCTGGAAATGATGTTCTGCTACAGGAAGTTGATGACCTCCTGATCATTCACCTTTTGAGTGGAACTAATTCTGTCCACTGCGTGAAGTAATATATAGCAGTGCTACTTTGATGAATGTGAATATATTTAAACAATAATATCCAAGCACCATTTTTGAAACGATCCTCACACTGTGATAGTCTACAGTGGGGTGGCTGAGCTCTTGTTTCTTCCTGCACACTTTGACATACTAGACATTTGATAATGTAATAATGAGCATATTTAAACAGTGTGGGCCAGTCGAAGCTGACCCACATGATTTCTTGTGATGTTCTGTTGATTGCAAAGTGTCCCCCAACTGGTCCATCGTGGAGATCACGCAATATCTTTTGTAAATCACGTGCATCCAAACATATGAGAAATAATCCATTATGGTGCTTGCTGAAAATCACCCCATGAGCCAACTGGTAAGATAATCCTTTAAGCCTTAATGCCCTCTTCTATTGTGCGGAAAACTGGGAGTGAATGGTGTCATGCTCAAGGTATTGGCGCACATCCGTGTACCAAGGATTTGTGCTAGTAGCGAGGGGGGGGGCTCACTCAATGGTGTACATCTTGATATCTTGCTCCCATCCTGAAGTATATTCTTCTTCTTTTGTGTCCACTGCTTCTGTTGCTAGTCGAAAAATACCATGGCCCTTGATCGTGTCAACTGGTTGGATTTCACTCAACTCTTGTTGAACAATAAGTGATATAAATGTTGGGTGCGGAAAAAAGAGAATGAAATGATTCTTAAATAAATAGGTACAAAGAACTTAACTACCTTATAAACTGCATAATCCTATTTTTCAACGATGAGGTAGTTTAACTCAAGCCCTTGTAGACTTTCGCTCATGAAAGAAATTGTCCGCTTATTATTCAAGTCAACTTTCTATGTGCGTACGCTGGTAAGAGATGTGTCAGAAGAAAAGGTGTAGAGTAAAAAATATTTGTTGAAATCTGGGTTGTATAGCATGGGTGCTTCTGTGATATCTTGTTTTATATAAGATACCAAATCATTTTCCCTTTTATCTCATCTGAAAACAACATCCTTCTTCACCATATTTTGTATTGGTTTTACAATTTGAGCATAATCAGATATGAACTTGCGGACAAAGTTGATCTTCCCCATGAAGGATTGCATGACCTTCTTGTTCATTAGGAATGGAATTTGTGTAATTGATCTGACCTTGTTTGGGTCTACCTTAGTCCCACTTTTAGCAATAATGTGGCCAAGAGATTACCGTCAGACATTGCGAAGATGCTTTTCTTGGGATTGAAGGATATCCCGTACTTGCGACATCACCCCAAAATTTTCTTTAAGTGGTGTATGTGATCTGACCTCTGTTTGGAAAACAAAGTCATGTTGTCAAGATAGACCACTATGCACATCCCAATCAGGCCACAGAATGCGATGTCCATAGCTTGTTGAAAGGTTGTACCAACGTTGACCAACCCAAATGAAATTCGCTTAAAATTTGAACATATTTCAGTTCGTTCAAAATGTGGTCTTGAGTCTATCAGGTTCGAAGACTCGAACATGGTTATAACATGAATATCAGTTGACCAGAGAAAAAATTAATACTGTTTGTAAAAAATTTCCATGGACGACACGAGGTAATTGTTAGAAAATTATATATTACAGAGCAATGAAAAAAATAAAATATGCAGAAAAAAAGAGCATACAAAACAAATAAAACTAGAGAGACACAGATATACATGGTTCACCCATTGTGGGCTATGTCCACCCCAAACATCTAGTGATTCCTTTCTATTATCCAACAAAATGAGGAGACACAACCTACAACAGATCCACTGTAATATCCTCTATTCTCTCTCACAATCTCCCTATTTGTTTCTCGCTTTGAAAATACACATATAATACATAGCCGCAATACAATACCCTCACACAAAGTGACGGATTTCCTTCTAGGGAAAAAAACCCTAAAATAAACATAACTTCTACCGTCAGATCATTTTCCTATTGAACGACCTAGATTGACTAGAAATTACAATACTTTTACAAGGAAATTTTACATCTGTTTTTAGCTTCGAGGGTGCTACCCTTGAAAATCCCCGCTAGGGGGGGGGGCATAAAGTCGCAGCCACCCCCCCTAGACCACCCAGGAAGTGTTTAATTATGGGTGGCGTTTTCACCCCATTAAGGTAAAGGGGTACAACACTGTGATACAAAATAAACAAGATAATCAGGCTCCACACCCAACAGTAATTATCCTTGTCTGGCGCGTGATTGAGATTGCTAAAATCAACACACTGACAGATCTCCCTAGACTTCTTTCTGACAGGGACCAAATTTGACATCCAGGTAGAGTGATGCACTTTGTATATGATCTGAGCATCCAAAAACTTCTTTAACCTTTTTTTTAATGAAACGTTCAAGTGTCAGATGTACTTTTCTTATTTTATGGTGAAATGGCTTGGCCCCTTATTTTATTGGTATCACATGATGGATGATTCATGTTTCATAAGATTTTAGCTCATCATACGTCCACGTGAACACATCTCAGTAATTATTGAATAAGTGGATTAAGGTTTTCCACTCTTGTGGCATGCAACAAGTACCAAGATTGAAATATTTCAGATCGTTGTTTGTTCCCAAGTTAATCTGTTCATGTGACAATGTGGAAATATGGGTTTTTGAATTAGCATGTCCTCGGAAGTGATTTTATAGTTAATACAAATTCTCTAAAGATACCACCCCCTTTGGAATGAGATTTCGTTTTCTCGAGCTCGGTCCATCCTGCATTTCCTTTTCATGATATTCCTCATCAATCACTGCATCTTTGAAGACATCAACGTTTGACATGAATCATAGTATTTGTTGGCCATCATTAAAAACACGTAAGTTATTGATGTCATTGGGGTTGGATGGTTTATAAATAATTTCTATAGAAAGTTGTTCCTTAAAGGTGAAAACCTAACAACAACATTTTCTAATGCATCTGGAACTACGTTATGCACCCTTGGAACAAAAATAATATTAAAATCTTGGAAATGTAAAATTAAACGACATACCTCTTCTTGGTAAATCTTTAGATGAGTTGAAAGACAATTTATGGTGTCATGTAGGTATCACACCACAATTTATGAATCACTTACTACTTTTAAGGACGTAACCTTGAGGTCAATGGATCTTTTTAAGCCCAAGATGAGTGCCTCATACTAACCTGTGTTGCTTGTGCACTCGAATTCTAAGCAGCTCGAGATCAAGTGTTACGGGTCATTAAAATGAAACCAGCTCCAGAGCCTTTCTCTATCTTAGAACCATCAAATTACCAAGTCCACATGTTATAGGTACAAGGACCACGAACTGCACTAGTACTAGTGGTAATACTACTACTAATATTTACCGTAAAAAGGTCATTTGTACAAATTGGACTAGAAAGGAGATCGAACTGTATTTCTGGTGGGACTAGGAATGGTTGTGCAAGATAACACCCCAGTTCTGTCTTTAGGAATAAATTTACGAAAATAAGGTATGCAAAATTCACTGGTTTGTTTTTTCCATTCAAGGGAGTGAAATTATGTTTCATGTATCTTTCTGGATTCACTTGAATATGGTTGTTTCTTCCCTTATACGAGAGCCATAAGTGTGAATAGGCTATAGCAAAGTATCCTTGTAACATACTTTATCGTTCCCTACTTAAAAAATGTTTGTATTTGTCTTGTATGTCCACAATCACTATGTTTATGCATTGGTGAGCCCGTCTGTCAAAAGATAAGCATATGATCACATATTTGAGTTCACCAACTGCATGGACAACAATCCTATCCAACTGAACGATCTATGCATCTATTTTATCCCATTTCACATTGATTTTATTTACGATTGATAATGAAATTACATTCAATGATGCACCAAAATCAACCAAGCAATTATGTACATTGAAGTTGAAAATTTCGAATGGTAATAGAAAGGGAGGGAGGAGTTTGTTTTCTTCCATTGTTAAAGCATGAAGTAATGATTTGAGGGAATCAGAAAAAGTGCCTGATCCCTTTTGTTAAGCCACATTGTTTCCTGTGGTGGATTTACCAAGTACATGTAAGAGAATGTCCCACTGGTTCATGATATTTATTAACTCAAATAGTGAAATGTTCACATGAAACTTCTTCATGTCTTCAACTATGTTATAGTCCACAGCAAGAAAGGAATATGAAGTGTCTGGGGAGGTATCTTGACTTGTGACTTCCAAAGCGACGATATTGTCTTTGCTGTTTGCGGAAGTACTCTTTGTTGGGACTTCTTTCCCTAACTTTCTCTGGGGGTTATGCATTGAGTTGATTGTAAGAGTGATTTTCCTTATTAAGGCTTATTTTTGTTTCTTCTCTGTCAACTCTGTCGTAATGGTTGAACCTTGGATTCTTAAGTTATATTAGTTGGTCTGCTGCGGGGTCGAAGGGTCACTCGAAGGTTTTTTCTCGAGGGTGATCTTATGGGATGAAAGTATATAATTGAACATGTTTACTAGGTTCCCAAGACTTGGAGCCTCATCAGTTACAACAACCTCTTCCTTTTCTTCTTCGTGCCTGATCTGCTCATCAGTAAGCACCACATTGCAAAAATGTGTAGTAAGAGAGTTCATGGCATGATTCCATTATGTGCATGTTTTCTCAGAATGATAATCTTGATGATATGAACATTATATGTCCATGCCCATGTTTCCCATGTTATCATGATTCAATGCAACATTTGAAGTCTACACATTTTTTTCTGGTTGGTTACTACTCCTACCTGAATTCACAATCCTCCTAAGAAAGTTGTATCACGAAGCCTTGCTGCTCGCGGTAGTCTCACATGACCATTGTTTGAGTTCTTCCAACTCATTTTAAATATTCTTAACCATGCAGGTCAAGTTCTTAAGATCAGATAATTTTTTCTCTTTGGAATTACCTAAAGAGGTCTGGTACCTTCTACTCATGTTTTTGGAGTCCTTTGTTTGTTTTTCATCGAAGATGACTCCAATTGCGCACAAGTATTTCTCAACAATGATAGACTCTTATAATTTTCCATAAGTGATGGTTTCACAGTTCATTTCACAAACTGTGCAATGATCGTCAACAAGGCATAAGTGTAGTAACTAATGGTGATGGAGTCATGAGGTTTCTTATCTTCTGGAAATATGTTCAAAATGCGATTGATCCTCTGGTTTAATTCTTTCACTTTCTATTTTTTCTCCATGTTTATATTACCCAACTCATTCAATAACATGGTGGGGGTCTTATCATCAACAAATTTATCAAGGAACACTTTCTTAAACACCCTCCAATTCTAGATGGAGTTCACCAGAAGGATTTGATACCATAAAACTACCCTACCATCTAAGGTACATGGGAAAAGTATACATGGAACATCATCGTGGCACACATCAAGTGTTTTTATATGTAGGTAAAATTTGTCCATATGGTCTTCGAACTTCACTGTTTTATCAAGGTCATACTTCATTAAGAGCTTCTCTCAATGCTTTGGCATCTTGTGCAACATACCCAGAAGTGAAAGTGCGCTTTGAATCATCCAATCCAAATCTTGGTCTTCCATGTATTCTTCTTCACTCTTCTCCCCTTCTTTTTCAGAGTATGATGGCTCTTATTATTCTTCCTTGCCTCCCAACCCATGGAAATTTATGCCTGAGAATACAGGGTTATCTCCGATGCCACCACTGAAAAACTAGAGTTTCTACTATGTTTTCCACACATTCTTCTAGCTCTTCAAGGGTGGCAAGAACTATTTATTCAAGAGAAGAAACCACTATCCCAGTAGGGGTGGTTTTTTCTTCGGTGTGGAATATGGAAGACTAAGTACTCTCGGGATCAATCCAACTACTTTTGTGAACTGGCGGGTTATAGGACATATAGCACAAAGTTGATTATAAGGGATTTCAAAATTTAGAGTGGGTTATGGTTGGGAAGATTCACCAACTTAAAAAACACGAGTGGGGGAGGTGGACGGAACATTGCTGCCTTGATCATAATATTATATGTTGTGGTTGATGGGTTCATTAGCCATAAAATACTGGCTGCCCTCCTTCTAGCACCATAAATGCTGATGGTGTTGGATCCACCAATATTAAAGGAATCTTCTTGATATTAAGTCTCAATTAGACCTCACACCGTTTGGTGTAGGAGTCCCATATGGAATAAAGGCCTAGTTTCTATGTTCCTAAATATTTTACTCGACTCTAGTCAACAAGAGAGATGGATGCAAATGTACTTTTAAAAAGCAAGGGGGTTCTCCTAGTGAATGTGCCATTGCAAGTATGTAAAGGTTCTTCTAATGCAGAGGGAGAGAGAAAATTGAGCCTCTAAGAGAGAGGTAATAGTACCACCCAGGAAGAGAGACACATGAATCGAAGGATCCATCTAACTTTCAGAAGAATAGTCCACAAGGGATGTGATGGTCATTGTAACCAAAAATTGAGAAAAATATGCCTAATATCCTGCAGAATAGTCCACAAGGATGGGACAAAAATAAAAACCATTACAACACATTCTCAACAAGATAAGCACTAAAATTACCGAAATAGTCCAACATGAAATAAAAACATCCACAAAATAGTCTTACAAACATTCATAGTCCATGCATGAGGAAAGTGTTCACCTAAGAAGTATTTTGTAATTAAGTAAAATTTCTAAGACACATATGTACAATGAACATCACTAGCTCCAATAATGGAGCATTCGAGCCACTCCATGCTCCAAAAAAGAACTAGCTTATCTCTCTAATGCTTTTCTGGGGGAGCTAAGGTAAAATTCCTTTTCTCATACAATGAGGGAGTATATATATAACCAAGGGTGACTCTTTGATTACCCTCATGACTATTTGACTTCCCATTACTTTTCAACTTACATGACTCTTTACATCCATGTGTCTCCTCCATACTTCTGCTGTACAATACATTTTTATTACAGTAGACATGATATACAATGGTGATGTGGCATATGACCACCCGTGACATGACATGACATGATACTGTTGACATAGACTTCTTGATGACATGGAAATTTCAAGCCACTAATGTTTGTGAGAGTTAAGTTTCTTCATGAAACAACTTTCATTTTCTCCTCTGCATGCCTTGGTGATAAGGAATCTTCAATGATCTCAAGTATTGGATAGTGGTCACAAACTAGTGTCCTTTCGCTTTCTATTAATCAATCATCTAGTGAGTTCAGTTACAAGAGTTTCTTTGATCATGCTTCCCTCCTTCTTGTCTTCCTTCATCATCTCACCATGATATGATATAGTACATGTTCCTGCAATTCACTCATGATAGGACGACATAAACCTGAAAATATCTAGTCTAAGATGATGCATTTTGATCCATGAACTAAGCCAAAAACAAGTGAAATGATGAACATAAGGCTCAGTGATTGCACAATTGCACAGTTCAGGAAAATAAGGTGAAGCCTTGGGCCTTGAGACTGCACAATGCATATTTCATGTCTTATGAAATATTTCTTTTGCATTGGTAAAAATCTTGTTGAATGTGTTATGTTTTATTATTTCATCATTGTTAACTTGTGAACTATTTCACATATTAGCTTGTAATGTCATTTATGCTCATATTTTCCTTTCAAGCTACGTACTATTACAGGATTATAAGGGGCTCACTTATTTTCCCCTTCACGTGTTGGAACATTCATGATCCGCACTTTAATTTCCACAGGGTCATCCACTTGTTCTCACCAAGGTCACCATACATCACTGTATCCGTATTTGCATCCAAGGAATATCATTAACACCGGCTGTATCGACAATTGGGTCATAGTTATGGATGGGAATCCTACACCAAATGTGTGATGTCTAATTGGGACTTCATATTGGGGAGATCCATTAAATGTTTGTGGGTCCAACACGGTAAATATTTCTAGCGCTAGAAGGAAGCCCATATGGCAAGTTGAGACCATGAAGTCTGTTTGAATTTCTGCACTCATGTATGGCTTCCTCCCATATATTACCCTTGACATATTTTTCGAGAACTGTAAAAGTGAAATTTCTGATAGATCTTATTAATCACTTCTCAAATCTTAAATTTGATGGCAAGGGTGGAACAACCTTCTTTGAGAACATTGCTCATTTTCTTGATTTTTTCTCTAAACACAACATCCATTGTGAGGATGATGCTTGTATGTTTTTCACTCTCTCGTTCGAAGGGCGCGTGAGGGAATGTTGTTAAACATTTCCTGTCTCTTCCATTCACTCTTTCGAACATATTGCCACAAATTTTTTTCACGCCCTTGATATGTATGATCATAAATATGTGTTCAAGAAAATTATGTGATTGCAAAAATAACTTGATGAATATGTCGATGATTTTCATTATCATTTCATCCATTTTTTATTTGAATATCTTGAAGATTAGGGTGATTGGCCATTTTTCTAGAGAAATTCAAATTTCTTGTTCACATTTTGAATAATTCGCATGGATATGAATCTTTCAAAAGTAGCAAAACACACCTCAGTATTAGAGCTTCTAAATCTATGAAAGACGAAGCTTTCGTCTCCTTCTGATTAAACGAGTCCATTTCTGCAAGATGAGGTGGGAGAAATTCATCTGCTGATTTACCAATATCTCCTGCCACACAACATACTCATAATTTCAGCATAGGTTTGGACTTTGAATTTTATGTTTGCGATGAAGATTTATCTCCTCTTCCTTCATCCTTTCGTTCCTTTAGTCCTCTATATTATGAGCTGTTTTGTTCACCTATTTTGAATGTTTCTTTTGATGCTCATGAGGATAAAGTTCTGGATGGAGTTGGTGTTAAGCAACCAAATTGAGATATCATTTAGGACGACTATGTGTGGGATACCAAATCTAAACAAGAATCTACGATGAAGGATGATCCTTCTCCTTCCCCACCTCTCCCTCATTATCCTGCCATTTTCCGTGATTCTGTCATTCCTGTTGAATTTTGTGAATAATTATCTTATGATGATATTACTACTTCTGATCACTCTCAAAACTCATGGAATGTCAGTTTTACATCCAAATATGGAGAGGAAAAATATTCTCTTCTTGATCTCCCCAATCTATCATCTCATCATTCTGAAGATATAGAGGGTGAAATTTCTTGTTGTCAATCTTACCCTATTTACAATTCATCAGAGCATGAGGATGCCTCGGTTTTTTATTTTGACATTATGACCATGGTTGTCATGATTTATTCATCAATTCATCTGATCACTACTCTCATTTTTCTTATGTATATTTATATAAGCCATAAATATTTGATGATTCATCTTCTGACGAGTTGGAACTTTTGCAAGCTGTTGAGGCACTTTAGCCCAAGATGATGGTTATATCAGGTTCTCATAGTCTTGAGGCTAGTTCCACTTATGATCTAAATAGTGTTTTTTATTTCAAGGCTCCTCATAGATCTATTGCACACATTGAAAATCAATTTGTTTTAAAAATTTCTTATCCTCCATCTGTTTTGCATGATCCTATAGATTGATCATTGTAGGAGTCATACCTAGTGAGCAATGTTGTGAAACGAAATTTTTCTTCTTTCTTTAAGTTCACCTGTTTCCATAGTTTAAAAGTTTTTGCTTGCATATATTCAAGTCACAATGTGTCTAAACACCATAATGCATCTGCAAAATGTCTTCTCCATGTGTTTCTTTCATACTTTTCTGCGTGCAATTTCAAACATCAAATGTTTTGGCTTGTATTTCCTTATCATTTTTTTTTGTTATGTTTTAATATATTTCTTGATATTAAATCCGTCGCTTACATAGGCCAACCAATGTTACATAGGCCAGTCAATGTGCTAGTGGATACACTGGAAATTTAATTTTACCTAGGTCTGGCCTATTCTTTGATCAGGTTAGGAGTAGGAGTAGTAGTTTGTTTTCTTTATTGTTTTTAATTCTTTGGTTTTTATTTGACTCACTTTACACTCTGATCTTTTCTTTTCCGTTTTGATTTTCAGACATAGGATAACTTCCGCATGAGAACCTATTTGGTTTCAAAGAAATCATGGTAAGGTACAAGAGGAAGCTGTGCTACTTTCAATGCTTGGTTATCTGATATTCCATCTCTTTCTATTAATCGTGTGTTCTTTTAGTGGATGAGACTCTAATGGAAAATACATCCTTTTTTTGAGAAAATAACAGTGGAATCACTTGAATCTTTAACTAGTACTGCCTACTCTAATCGGTCTTTTATTATTTTTGGTTAATCCTTGTTAACTAATTCGAGTAGAGTAAGGAGGGGAGGAAATCCTTAACAAGTGTGTCAAAGGTATATATAAATGTCCTTCTCTAAAGGGACAAAATATTCTTCTAAGAATAAGTTGAGATCCCTCTTCCACCTCATGAAATAAAAAGTGCTTATGCACAGTTATATGAACAAAAAATGAAAAAAAAATAAGAAAGGGCGAAAGAAGAGAGGGGTTGTCCATTATGGAATGTGAAGAGTCATGATGTAATGTAATTGAAATTTTATTTGTAAAGAAGTTAAAGAGTCACGAGGTAAGTCTAAGAGTCACAAAGGGGAATGTGAAGGGTCACCCCCTTTTCATATAAATATATCCTCATAACTCAGGTAAAGGAATTTTCAGAGCCAATATTTTGGCTAGGCTTAGGATTAGAATAATGAGCATGGGAGTTTTGTGAGAGCCTTGGCTACTCCATAGCATATAGGGAGTATATTTCTTGGAGGAGAAGGTGATGTTAACTTCATGCTCCACTATTAGGGCTATTGGTTCATCAATGATGTATGTATGATTATAACTTCCACTTTAATAAAAGCTCAAAGGAGACATGTTTTCATGCATATGTTGTGAATGTAGTAGCACTATTATTGTTGTATTTGAAATGTATGCTATTTGGATTATCTATATGCTTATGAAATATTTCGTTTTCATTGGTACATATATTTTTGAATGCATGTTGTTGTATTATTTCATCACCATTAACTTATGAATTATTTCACATATTAGCTTGTGATGTCATTTATGTTCGTGTGTTCCTTTCAAGCTGCATACTATTACAGGCTTCTAAGGGGCTCACTTATTCCCCCCTTCGCGTGTTGGAAACTTCATGCTTCACACTTGAATTTCCACAGGGTTACGCACTTTCTCTCACCAAAGTCACCATAACTCAGTGTATGCATATTTGAATCCAAGACATATCATTGACACCCACTGCATCGTAAATTGGGCCATAGTTCAAGATGGGACTCCTACACCAAACGATGTGAGGTATAATTGGGATTTCATATCGAGGAGATCCCGTAAATTTTGGTGGGTCTAGCACCATAAAAAAAACCATTATCCATTCCAATTCAGTGTTGGGTGGGTATCTCAATCGATTTTATCATTGGTCTACTCAAGCTCAAAGGAAATAGTGTCATCATGGTGGTAGTTTATAGACTTACCAAGTATGCACACTTTTTTTCACTATATCATCCTCTCAAAGAGCCTAGTGCAATCATTACTGCATTTTTGAAAACAATTCAAAAGCTACAAGGAAACCCAAAGATTATTGTAAGTGACAAATATCCCATTTTCATTGGAAATTTTTGAACATTTTTACTTTGTTGTCTTGGTACTAAATTGGATCATAAATTATCTTATCATCCTCAATCTGATGGGAAAACTAATATAATGAAAAGATGTTTGGAAGGGTATCTTCATTTCTTTATATATAATAAACAAACACAATGGTGTAGGTGATTAGATTTGGTAGAATGGTGGTATAATACTTCCTTCCACACCATAGTAAAAATGACCCCATTTTATGGAACATTATGGATATCATCCACCATCCATCACATTGTCTATGAGAGAAAATTCTAAGGTTAAAGCAATGGAATATCATATCGAGAATCAACAACAAGTTCTCCAACTCTTAAAGGATAATGTGACTCTAGCGCATAATCAAATGAAACAAAAAGCTTATTAATATCATAGTGAAAGAAGCTTTGACATGGGCGATTAGGTATTTTTACGACAACAACCATACAAAAAAATCCCCTCAAGAAAGCTAAAAAGGATAATAAATTATCACCCAAGTATTATGGACCTTGTAAGGTGTTGCAAAGATTGGTACTATGGCATACAAATTGGAGAAACCTACATCATCACGAGTACAACTAATTTTCCATGTTTCATGCTTAAAGAAGGTTATAGGTGATAAGCTCCCAGTTCAAACTATATTTCCAGAACTTGAAGAGGAAGAAAAATCATGTTTGAGTATATAGAAATCACATAAATAAGAATATAGTAGCTACAAAATCGATCAATTTTTGAGTATCTCATTAAGTGGAAGAAATTTCTTGCTAAATATTCCACATGGGAGAATTATTATTTTATACAGAAGAATCTGGAACTACTCAAGTATTGATAACAACACGTTTTTGGAGGAGAGGGGCATGTTAGATCCCTATAATACTGGTTTAACCCCTATATTGTTATTGTTGTTCCCCATATTATCCCACTATTGTTATTGTTGTTCCCTTGCATTATTATTTTTATGTAGGCCCTAATTATATTTTGACCCTTTAGACTCCTATGTATACCAAGTAGATCTTGTCATTTGAATCATCCAAGAATCATTCATTTATGTAATTCAAAGAAGGTTTCTCCCTCAAAGTGGCTTATTATCAAAGAATTGATATAATTATTCTTATGATTTTGTATTATTTTGATTTTGGTACAGAACAGACCTATTAATCTATACAAAAATAATATGGTTGCAAGTGCAACAACTATATTGAGCTTTTTATTCACTTCCTAAAATTAGATCAATTTTTTTCATTGACTAAAATGTTAAAAAGGGATGCACTCCCCTTGTAACTTGTCCATATCCATATCTACATGTTTTTTAAAGCCTCTGTAATGTCATATACTTTACTAAGATGTAAAATGAGAACCTCATTCCCTATAGTTCTTAAAATCTACTTAAGAAAGAGAGGATTGTTGGGAAATAATATGAATGTGTTCGAAATAAGCTACATTAATAATAAGTATCAACATAATCTGAATGGAATAAAAATTTTCTAAGAAACTCAAGACCTTCTCATGGTATTTGTTTGTAATTTAGGAGTCTCTAAGTAGTAAAAGGAAACCTTGATTCTTGATCAATGCATGTGCATGTAACTTCAATTTCTGAATCTCCAAGCTTTAAAAAGAGGATATGAATTATAGTAATCAAAATCCTACATGAATACCATGGATTATGTTTAGATATTTATGTTAATTTTTTTATAGCCTAGTTATAGTTTAATTGCTCAACAAATTTTCACATAATAGAACCAAATTAAGTTTTATCTATCTAATTTTTAATATCCAATACTATGGGTTAATTAAAATCAATAAACAACAAAATAAAATTCACATGAAACCAATCACATTAACAAAATAACATTGGTATACCCAAGAAACCCAAGTGTGGGGAAAACCTACAAACATTGGGATCTCTTATTAATATTTAGGAGAAAGATTTCGTATAGGAGTTACACTAATTTGTTACAAAAATTACACAAAAATAATTTCAACCGCAAACACTTCCTTCGAACTCTTGTACATCCCACATTTGGCCCTCTCGGACCACATGTGGCCCAATGGATTTACTTCAATGTACAATATAAAACTTGGCCTCTCAACCCTTAAGGAAAAAGGCACCCTAATGCTCGAGGAACTTGGCCTCTTTGTTAACCAATTCTCTCTCATTATTGCTATAGCTCGCTTGAACTCAAAACTCACTTTCTATGCCCAGATAACCTCTCTCACTGAAACTCTAACTCATGCTCATAAATTATATCTTCTTCTCAAGGAATAGGCTTAATTTATAGCTTTTATGAGATTAGATCGATGGCCGAAATTAACTTGTCAATTTAATTCAAGATACTTTACTTATCTTTAGTTAAATTTCTTATATTTATCTTTATTTACATTATAACTCAAGTATTAATAACAAATTTATCTTGAATTACATGCAAGCCACATGTAAAGCATCTGCGTGCATGAAACTCTACATATAGCATGCAACCCACTTGCACTCTCTGCATGTCACATGTAATTAACATAAAAAAATTGAATGTCGCATGCAACTCACATGCATGAACTGCATGTTGCATGCAAGCACCTAAAGAGGAAAAACAAGGTCATTATAGTTAATACACAAGGCTAGAAAACCTTTCACAACTACAGAAATCAACACTCCCTCTTAGCAAGGAAGGTGTTTTACACAACATCCAACTTATCCCTGAAGAATACAAAATTGCCCTTCACCAAGGCCTTAGTCAAGATGTCTGTTTCCTACCCATCTATAAGAATGTAGTGTAGCTTCAATGTCATTTTTCACACAATATTTCAATTAAGTGACACTTTATCTCATTGTGCTTCAAATTTTCATGAAACACTGGATTCTCAAAGAGCTTTATGCAACTAAGATTATCATAATAAATGGTAGTCGGATCTAGCTCCTAATAAAAAATCCCAATAAGAAATTTTCAAATCAGGATTAGGCTAGGATAGCCACAAGACCAACAATAAATGTTATGGATGTCTTATTATTCCAAAATGGGATGTTATATTTCAAAAAATTGACAATTGGATGTTAAATTGCATATGATTCAAAACTATGCACCATTGTTTCAATAGGAAGTGATGTAGATAAACTTCTTTCATCTCCTCCATCAAGTCTTTCTATCCTGTAAAAATTATATCAAAAATAGAACATTCATTAAATGAAATGTTTGAAGAAATTTCTAGGGTTGTATCAAGGGGTTTAAATTTGGCACCTAATGTACAAAATGTGAATGATAAATTATTGCAGCATGCAAGGGAAGCTGTTTTGAATCTATGTTGAGAATTCATTTGTATAGATCAATTTGAAAATGAAATTCCCAAAAAAGTACGTTAAATTCTATGTTTTTCTTACTATAGTACATACAAAAATGTGCATTGGACTAGATGGGTTGGAAACTTCATCCCATCAAAGAGTATAGACAATGAAGTAGTTTTGTGGGAGCCTTAAAACAAATAGAGAAATATTAGTGATGGAATTGTGGACATTCTATAGAGATATCCAATATGAGAATATGATAGCTGGTTCGTGAATTTTTCATGAACTTTCCACTATAATTATATGGAAGTTTGGTAGTGTTATCACTCCCCCCATCTCCCAAGGTTGAGAATGGAGAATGAAGGAGGTAACCCAAATTCAACATTTAGGTTTGGTAACTAGCCCTACCAAACCATAGAGGGCTCTCTGAATGTCACTTTTATAGTCAATATGATAAGTGGAGATGCAATTATCTTAGGCTTGGTATAAGCTCAATGAATTAGGGTTTTTTTGTTTTGAATTTGTGCTCGATAGGAATGACAATCAAGGAACTAGGTCTAGGTTTTAGGTCTAATTTCAAAGGAACAGCTGCAGAAATGAAGACGAGGTCAAGTAGGTATACTTAAGAACATAATTTAGTTGTCATTGCGTATAGGGTTTGAAAAGAGAGAGACAACCAGAATGAGCATGTTACATGAATTCATTCATCAGAAGAGCAAGAACACATTCATGGAAATCTTATAAAACAAAGCATGAAAAGAAAGATTTATGTTTATAGACTCATAAGATAGTCATATAGAAGCATATTTGTGATGGAAAAAAATCATAAACATTCAACTTGATGGTGATTACTAAGATAAAAAAATGCTAATAAGAATACCACAAGAGTCCAAAAATTATAGCTGCAACATGTCTTTGATTTCACCGAAAAGTTTGTACAATAGCTCCACACTGCAAATTAAAACTCTCCAACCACTAAAATGACTCGAGTTGGACTACATATAGAATATAGAAGAGATTCGATGCCATTGGGTCAAAAACTGATCCAAAATAGATCAAAAATGCACCCTATGAGTCATTACCTAGAATTTAGCGAAGTTAGAAACAATTCACCCAAATTTAGCTAATAAATAGGAGAGTATGTCTCCTTGATTAATTACATGATTCCTCAACAATGAGAGGAAAAAAAAAACTCTCTTATCCAAAAGAAAACTCATAAGACATATGTAACCTAAAATTTTGGACCAATTTTCCTTGACACATGTCCAAAAGGAATCCAAGTCTGAAGTGTCGTGCTACTTTAGCAGAAGCGTCATGCCACTTTGAGGGTGATTTTGGATGACTATAAGGCACCTTCCTGTTGATCTAAAGATTGGGCTAGGTATCCCTATATGTACTCTATCGATCTCGACCTTTAAACTGATAAAATACCTCCTGTAAGGCCTTCAAAAATCCATTTTCCCAAGCTTACTCCAGAAGTGCCACACACGGGCAAAAAAAGTGGCAGAAGCATGAAAAAGAGGCTATTTTTAGGTTTTTCTTCAAAACTAGGGGGTCTCATAAAAAAATGATACCATATTTGGAAATTTCTTGTTAAGAGGAATCCAACCATATAAAAAATTCCTCATTTGAAGGCTATGAGGAAAAGCGTCGCACCACTACGCAATGCTTCTTTAAAGGTGAAATTTCCAAAATTTCCAAAAATCCAAAATTTTCCAAAAATCCAAAATTTTCCAAAAATTTTCCAAAACCTTTCTGCAAACATAGGGTTTGAAGGTAGATCAATATCTCTCTAACGATAATTTTTTTTCAAAAATGAGGGAGGTTTTTGTTCTTTGGTATGTTATGAACAACAACCTCCTTGATATTTCAAAAATTCTTTCTGATTTTTTCAGAATACAAGTTTTAAGTTCATCACTAGAAGTTGTAGTAGTGTAGTGTGCTCTCAGCAGAAGTGTTGCACCACTTTGAGAGGGCATTTGGAGGAATTAAAAGAATCATTTTGGGTTTCCAGTGGTATTTTTAGAAATATTAGGATGTCCGCTACACAATGAAGTCATCAAGCACTACAAAAATCTTCTCCAAACCCTTGAAAAATTGACTTGAACACAACCTGTCCAAAAGTGCAGAAAATGACCTAGAGCAATAGTAATCTGATAATTTCTCTCAGATCATAACACCTGTGCATAAACGAAAGGTATTTTTTGTTCTTTGGTCTATGATTAACAAAAAACTCTTTCACTTTTGTCAAAATTCATCTTCATTACTTCCAAAAGTAAATTTGAAGTTGGAGTATCACTGTGTGCAATTTAAACCCTAGCTTGATCACAAAACTTTGAAAATGATGCCAAGGGTCTGAGTTGGCTCAAACTAGGAATGATGGAATCCCTTATGGGCCTTTCTCTTCTCACCTTCCTTGATTTTTTTTAGCAAAAGGAAACCCTAGCTTGATAGGAAGGAAAGGAAGGGTGAAAACTAGGAAAATAGGGGAAAATGGGGCAGCAAGTTTAGGGAGGGAAATGGAGGGGATAGGAGTTAGGGAAAAATTTGAAAAAATTAGGGGAGATAGGGTAGTGTGTCATGGACACAAAATAGGTGGAATTTTTTGAAATGGATAAGGGAAAGAGGGAAAAAGGGCCTAAACTCAGAGTTGACCTACTATCTTTGCAAAAGCATAGTGAGAACAAGGGTTTGAGTGAAAATGATATTTATGAGAGGTATGATTGATATGTAGTGATTTTTTAAGGTATATGAGTAATTTTTGAAGGTTATTAGGTGATTAAATGTGGGGTTTTCCAACTTAAGAAATCCAAACATCAATGAAACCCAAAAATGTAGTTAAAAACCCTAGAAGAGGGAATCCACCCTTTGCTGAAGAAATTGAACTAAATGAAAGGTGAGGGATGATAACTTACTGAATTGGATGCCTGTGCAACTTGAGCATTGATGAACTGACCCTTTTTATGGTTTCTTAAATCTTGAAAGGAATAAATGTAGAAAATTTTCAATATTTGGATGGTTGTGGAGAGTTCTGAGCATGAGAGAGGAGCTCTTTCAACCATGTAGCATAGTTCTTGAAAAATGAAAATTTTCCTTTGTTTTATTACCTATATTTTCTGACTCCCAATGAAGGTTATTTGAATGGTGAAAATGACTCTTGTTTTCCTTTATTTCATGACATGATTGGACATTGTGGTGGTGAAACAAAAGAGACCCTAGACGATGAACTAGATGATGGTATGTTGACTGATATATGACCCTAGGTGATGATGAATGACATGAAAATGAATTTTATAATGAACATAAATGAGTGAAGGGCGTAGCATTTAGACCTAGACAACATTCAATGAAAAAATGTTGATTTGAGAATTTGTTTGAAAACATGAAATTTTGAGCAAGGACCACTACCAAATAAACCTGAAAGAGAATATTTGATCGATGAAAATTTAGACACTAACATTGGTTCCAGTTGGGGATGTCATCTCCTTTAGGAGGTTTCAAGAACACTGTAGACAAGGTAACCTCATCCATTAGGCAATGGATTCAAAAATAAAACACTAGACACTCAAAAGACTAACTGAAATAAAAACTAACTTTGACTCAAAAGTGACTTGAATGAATTTACTTATGGTCGTAGAACATCAGGATCTTAGGGCCTTCACCTCGGGATTCAAATCATGTTGATAAATTCCCACCTACTAAAGATATATATACAATCATGCAATATGATCAATCTAGTGTAACCAAGCCAGCAAATGGCTACTTACTTGAATGTTGCTCACACTTTCCTTGAGCAGGAAGAAGAAAAATAAGATAGGAAACTAAATCTTGGTTAACTAAATCTTCCTTCATATCATTTCCAAAACAAGAATCTGAATGTTCATGAAAGGTTTCAATAGGAGAAATCATGTCATTATGCACAAACATAGATTTTTGATCATTCAAATATGCAACGAGACATTTTGGGATAACAACTTGTGTAACACAAATTTGTTTTTTATTCCTTTTTAAGCACATCCTCATGACAACCTTCAAGTGTAATAGCTGTACCATGTATATCGGGACTATTCTTTTGTGAATCAAACAATTCTGCTGTAGTCTCATTAGATAATTCTTTTTTAAAACTATCATCTTGCTATTTATGAAGGAAAAAAATCTTTGACACCTGATACTCTTGCAACTATGGAATACTATCTACATGAATTAGTTCACTACTTGCACCTTGATCCCACAAAAACTGAGAAAATGGCTACAAATTTTCACTTATCTTTGGAGAAAGGACATGGATATCTATATCAATTCTTGATTGATTTCATCTTCAGCTAAAAGAGAATCTGTTGATGGTTGTAAGTTTTCTACATGTTGTATATCCTCTTGATCATCATGAGAACTAACCTGAGAACAGAATTCATAAAGTGCCTCTAACATATCATCGTCATCCATAAATTCTATATCCTCATCAATAATTTCAAGATACTGAATGAAATCCTCAAAATGATCACAAAAATTACGTACCAGCAGCAAAGACGGATAATACTCTTTATAATTTTCAAAGAAAACTAAATGAAAATCATTTAAAGAACATATACTAGTTGGTCTCAACCATTCATACCATGTTCTTACTTTGTCTTCCAGAGTAGCCATAAATTTATTCATTAATTGATCCTGAGGAAAATTAACTTTAATTCTATGTACACACATATGAAACTTGATCAAATGCAATGCAACATCATATTTCTCTTCATCTTTTAAAATGGGAAGATAAGATAACCAATCAACTTGAGGCATAGGATTTGAAAAGCTAGGAATATGAGAAAGATCAATAGGAGCATACATGGAATTCCTTCTTACAGTTGAACCCATCTTGAAAACATTGAATTAACCAAGAACTTATTCAAGCTACTGATTTTTGAACAGCGGAGTCACCATGAAAACTCTGAAATTTTAGATTCTTCGATACTGGAGCCTCCAATTGAAAGATGCACAACCTTCTTGTCCTTGAACACTATTAACCATAAAAAATTAGAGATAATATTCATCTTTATTTCCCAGGAAATATTTAACATTCGGTGCTTGACAAAGACGCCAAAAATGTTATCACTTCCCCCATTTCCCAAGGCTGAGAATGGGGACTAAAGGAGGTAACCTCAAATAAATATTTAGGTTTGGTAGCGAGCCCTACCAGACTAGATATGGCTCTTTAAATGTCACTTTTACAGTCAATGAGATGACTGGAGATGTAATGATGTTTGGTTAGGTATAATCTTAATGAATTAGAGTTTTTTAATTTGAATTTGTACTGGATAGGAATGACAGTCAAGGAACTATGTCTAGGTTTTAGGTATGATTTCAAAGGTACAACTACAGAGATGCATATGAGACCAGGTGGGTATACTTAAGAAAATACTTTAATTTTCATCATGTATAGGGTTTGAAAATATATAGAGAGCCATAATGAGCATGTTACATGAATTCATTCATCAGATGAAGAGAAACAGATTCATGAAAATATTATAAAACATCGCATGAAAAGAAGGATTTATGTTCATAGACTCATAAGATCATAATATAGAAGCATACATGTGATGGAAATGAAGCATAGAAATTCAAATCTATGGTGATTACTAAGAAAAAAAATGCTAATAAGCATACCACTGGAGTCCCAAAATTATAGCTGCAACATGTCTTTGATTTCACTGAAAAGTGTGTACAATAGCTCCACACTACAAATAACAACCATCCAACCTCTAAAATGACTTGATTTAGAATACATGTAGAAAATAGAAGAGATTACACCTCATTGGGTCGAAAACTGTTCCAAAATACATCATAAATGCACCCTATGAGTCGTTACCTAGAATTTAGGGAAGTGAGATGCAATTCCCCCAAATTTAGCTAATAACTAGGAGTTTATGTCTCCTTGATTAATTACATGATTCCTCAATAATGAAAGGCAAAACCAAACTCTCATATCCAAAAGAAACCTCATAGGACAACTACTACCTCGAAATTTGGACCAATTTTTCTTGACACTTATCCAAAAATAATCCATGACAGAAGCATCACGTGAGTTACAAAAGCGTTGCACCACTTTAGCAGAAGTGTTGCGCCACTTTGAAGGTGATTTTGGCTAACTTTAAGGCACCTTCCTACCAATTTGAAGACTGGTTTAGGTAGCCCTGTATGTCCTTTATCCATCTGAACATTGAAACTGATAAAATAAATCCTAGAAGGCCTTCAAAAATCCATTTTCTAAAGCTTACTCCAGAAGCACCACGCACAAGCAAAAACAGTGGCAGAAGCATGAAAAAGAGGTTATTTTTTGGGGTTTTATTCAAAAATGGGGGGTGTCATAAAAACCCGAGACCATATCTAAAAATTACTTGTCAAGAATAATCCAACCATATAAAAAAATTCCTCATTTGGAGGCTACAAGGAAAAGCATTGCACTACTATGCGACACTTCTGTAAAGGTGAAATTTCCAAAATTGCCAAAAATCCAAAATTTTCTAAAACGTTTCTACAACAATAGGGCTTAAAGATGGATCAATATCTCACTAGCCATAACATTTTTTTCAAATCTGAGAGAAGTGTTTTTTCTTTGGTATGTTATGAGAAAAACCAATGTCCATTTTTAAAAAATTCTTTCCCATTTGTTTAGAATCCAAGTTTTAATTTGGTCACTAAAATTTGAAAAAGTGTACCATGCTCTGAGTATAACCGACACACAACTTTGAGATGGAGTTTGGAGGCCTTCCCAGATGATTTTTTGGTTGCACATCGTATGGTTTGAAATCTTAGGATGACAGCTACACAATGGAGTAATTAAGCACTAAAAATCCCTTCTCCAAACCCGTGAACAATTGACTTGAAGACATCCTTTCCAAAAGTGCAGAAAATGACCTAGAGCAACACTATGTTGGGAACTTATCTTAAATCTTAACACATGTGCATAAACCGAAGGAGGTTTTTTTTATGTGGTCTATGATTGAAAAAAACCTCTTTCACTTTTATCAAATTAATCTTCATTACTTCAGAAAGTAAATTTGAATTAGGACTTTCCCTTTGTGCAACGTAAACTTTGAAAATGATGCCATGGGTCTAAGTTGGCTCAAAACTAGAATGATTAAATCCCTTATTGGAATTTATCTTCTCACTTTCCATGATGTTTTTTAGCAAAAATAAACCCTAGCACAATATGAAGGAAAGGAAGGGTGAAAACAAGGAAAACAGGGGAAAATGGGGCAACAAGTTTAGGGAGGGAAATGGAGGAGATAGGAATTAGGGAAAAAATTGAAAAAATTAGGGGAGATAGGGTAGTGTGTTAGGAAGACATCAAAGGTGGAAATTTTGTAAATGGATAAGGGAAACATGGCAAAAGGGCCTAAACATATAGTTGACCTAGTATCTCTGCAAAAGCATAGTGAGAACTAGGGTTTGATTGGAAATGATAGTTATGAGAGGTATGAGTGATATGTAGTTATTTGGTAAGGTATATGAGTGATGTTTTAAGGTTATTAGGTGATGAAACTAGGGGTTTTTCAATTGAAGAAAGCCAAACCTCAATGAAATGAAAAATATCGTTGAAAACCCTAGAAGAGGGAATCCACCCTTTATTGAAGAAATTGAGTTGAATGAAAGGTGAGGGATGATCAATTACTGACTTCGAAGCCTTTGAAACTTGAGAAATGATTAATTGACATTTCTGATGGTTTCTTGGAGCTTGAAAGGAAAAAATGTAGCAAAATGCCAATATTTGGCTGGTTGTGGAGAGTTCTGAGCATGAGAGAGGAGGTCTTTTGACCATGCAGCATACTTCTTGCAAAAGGAAAATTTGCATTTATTTTATTACCTATCTTTGCTAACTCCCAATGAAGGCTATCTATATGGTGAAAATTATGCTTGCTTGCCTTTCTTTCATGACATGATTGGACATTGTGGTGGTGAAACAAAAGAGACCCTAGACCATGATCGAGATGACAGTGTGTTGACTTATCCATCACCCTAGGTGATGATGAATGACATGGCCTTGAATTTTATAATGGCCATAAATGAGTGAAGGGAGTATCATTCAGACTTAGAAAACATTTAGTCAACAAAATTCTATTTGATATTTTTTTTGAAAACATGAAATTTTTACCAAGGAACACTACCAAATAAACCTAAAAGAGAATATTTTATCACTGAGAATTTAGACACTAACATTGGCTCTAGCTGGGGATGGAATTTGGTGTGTGTTTATGGCATACCAATGTACTTCAATACCTATAACATCCTCATTTTCTGTAATCACCTTTATAACCTTGGCAACCCAGAATGGACAACCATGTGGATCTTCATGTGCTAAGACCCTGATCATGCAACTCTCCTTAATATCCTGTACTGAACCCCTGTAGATGTCTTCCATGGCTTCACGTTGTGCACTAGATCTTCTCGAACTAATATGCATTTCTCTTTCCTCCACCTATGTAGAATTAATAATACTGTGTGATTGTTGTTGTTTAAGAATGTTTATTTCCGCATGTTCATTTGACACATTTTGTGGCCAAATAAATGGAGTCTTCAAAAACATATCTTCATTTGTTGGTCTTGAAAAATGACTCCCACCAAACTAAATCAACATCATCAAAGTACTCATATGTATATCCAATGGTTTTTTTAATTTCTTCCAGGTATTCAAAATAATCTATCTCTCTTTTGCCTTTGTGCATTATGAACTTCATCAACTGATTGTAATAACAATATATTTGACGCAAATATTGGATGATCTGGAATGAACTTCAAAAATTCCAAACCTTATGATGGCACCCATTTTTCAATTGTTGAATATTTCTTTCCCCATATAAGTGTTTTCCCATCAATTTTTTTGATACGAAATTGATGTTGGAAGCTAATGTCATTAAGTTGTTCAATGCATTTCTCCTCTCCATGCGATCCGAGAATAGACCTTCAGATGTCAACAATTTCTTCTAAAACATGAAAAATAGGCTCTCGCATATGAGATTTCTTAATAGATTTAGTTAATGATGGCAAGCTCCAAACATTATTCCTCCTCAATGTTACCGAAATATGACTCAACATCTGATCAATATGGTAATCAGTGTGCCCAACAAGAACAAGAAGGAAACCAATCGTCACCTTATGAAAAATTTTCAATTCAACAAACATGTTTAGATATCCAAAAACAATATGAATTTTGTTTTCACGACAAGCGTTGTCTAATTGTAGATACACCATCATAGATCCATATAAATCACAGATCTAACATGAGCCGATAGGATCAAATTTCTTTTGTTACAACTTATTTTAGAATATAAAAAAGAATATGTAATTTTTTTACTGTTTAAATTGCATTTTTGAATGTTATAGAGATTACATAACATGTGTATTGAGCCATCTTATAACAATTAATATTAAAATATTTTATCCATAACTCACATTGGATATTTTACATTAAAATATTTTCTTTTAACATATATATAAAGTTGATATCACATATTTAAATATTTTTGAAAAGCATAAGTTTTAAACATCTTAATCACATATATATATTTTTACTTCTAATTACTTTATATGATATTGGGTCACATGGACAACTAATTTAAAATTCATAACTTATATTTTTTTTCATTTTTATTATGGCCGACATTGCATTTATATTTGAAAATATTTTGTTTTTCTTTTAAGAGGGACAAACATACTTACACATTGCCTTCACACTGGGCTTTAGAACCAATATAGACTCATTTTAACCACATATCTACCTAGAGGGATCAAATCTCAAACTTCACAAAAGATTTACAGTTCAATTAATACATTTTAGTGCTTGGTAAATATGTTATTAATATAGATCTATGAGGTAATTTTTCATTTTTTAGATTGTATATTCTGATATTTTATCATTATTAATATCTTATATTAAAAATTTAATTAGTTACAAGTAACTACTCTACTTTACCTACACACACACACACACATATAAACAAAAACTTTCTATATATAGAGAGAAATTTCATACTAAAATATATTAGTTAATATGAGATTAACAAAAATGATTTAAGTTCTAAATATTGTATTTATTACTTGAAGAGTGAAATTGAAATATTTATAGGGTTATTAAATTTTTGTTTGGCACAGGGAAAATTTTAGGGGCAAATTTTAGCCCAAAGGCGAATTTTAAGGGATTTTAAATTTTATTAGGGAGAATTTTTTATATAAAACCCAATTTCTATAGTTTAATAAAGTTAGCCCAATAAATATTTTAAAAATAATTAATTATTAACTATTAGCCCACCAAAAAAAGGGCGCACAAAACTGGAAACATGAAATTTTCCCCCAGATTTTCCAGATTTCCATGGCATTTGCCTGGATTTACAGGATCGGAGGAAGGGGTTAGAGTGATTCGCCCCATTTTTTCACTGGTTCGGAGAGGTGGCTGGGATTTGAAGTTTGTGCACACCGATCTTCTGGCTGTTCTTGCTGGCTGTGGGTTGTTCTTGCTGGCTGAGCGAGGCCGACCCTCTCTGGTCCATTAGGGCCTTCCATAGTTCGTATAAAGCAGAGAATCTAGATACACTTCAAAAGAGAAAGAGATGGTGCTGTGGGAGATCACCACAGCCTACGTGCTCGGCCTGCGCATGTACAACCTCGCTTTTAGACTCCAACACTAACTAATAAGACAGAGGCACCGCGCTTTTTGCCAGTTTGTTCAAAGGTATGCACCTTCCTTCCCTTTCTCGATTTGAAGATATCTGTAGACTGTTTCAAGATGATTTCTCGATTTCAAGATCTCTGTAGACTGTTTCAAGATGATTTCTCGATTCCATTTCTCAATTTCAAGATCTTTGTAGACTATTTCAAGATGATTTCTCGATTTCAAGATCTCTGTAGACTGTTTCAAGATGATTTTGATGCGTTGGTAAGTATTTCTGAAACTTTCAGCAAAATATATTTCAAAATTATGATGTCCTCTATACAATATGACAGCATGTGAATGCAATTTTTTTGCCGACAATCATTACATGGTTGCATTGGCTCACTGGTTTCTTGCACAGTCAAAATGAGCTACAAGCATCTACCCAAAACTGTGTCAATCTGATTTTACAGCAAGAACATCAGGTCATGTGTTTTCGAAATGTCCCAATAAATCGATCCATCCACAATTCTATTCGTGGATCTTCAAGTACATGAACAGAATGCACCAATGGTTGTGATGAGTTAGGGTGACTATGCTCTTGAGGATACAATTGTGATAAACTTGTATTTGTTTATCAGAGATTGGGGCATTGCATTGTGAATGAAAAAATCCCTACACAACAAGGGGATCTCAAGGGGATCATGTACCATTTCATTAGACACCGATTTCAAAAGGGAGCACTAGCTCTTCAATATATTCCTACAGATCATCAAGTTGCAAGTATCTTGATCAAACTGGCAAACAGGGAATTTCAAGATGTTCTGAGAGCGGCTTGGTGTTGTGGAGATGCATAACTCAATGAGAGGAATTGTTAAATTTTCCTGTGTGTAGCTACTATCATGCTCTAGTTATAACACCTTTCTTCTTCCAACAAAATAGAGAACGCTACAATGGACCTCCTTTAACAGGGCCATACAATAGGAATGAGGGGGCAAGAGCATTTATGGAGGACAAAGAGGTGGGGGGTACTACATGCATGTGAAAAACCCAAGTCCAGTTTAGGTGGTTTTCCTTATTTAGTGGTTCAGTTCCAAAATCTATGTTTTTGTTGTATTTGAAAAGTCCTTTTTAAGCAAGGTGTTCATGCATGCATTAGTCATCCTTAATTCAACTCCAGTTCAGTTCCTTACATACATGCATGTTTTTCCTTATTTAGTGGTTCAGTTCTAAATCTAAGTTTTGTTGTATGTAGTAATTGCATGCACAGTGAAATGGAGGGCAGAGTCCTAGTTAAGCAAGGTGCTCATGCATGTGGATCTCTAGGAAGATGCATGCTTGAATGCCTCAAATCATCTCTGATGGAGGTGCACTTCACTTGGCTCATTTATCCATGCAATCCACAATTCTATTCACAGATCTTCAAGTACATGAACAGAATGCACCAATGGTTGTGATGAGTTAGGGTGACTATGCTCTTGAGGATACAATTGTGATAAACTTGTCTTTCTTGATCAGAGATTGGGGCATTGCATTGTGAATGAAAAAAACCCTACACAATAAGGGGATCTCAAGGGGATCATGTACCATTTCATTAGACACCAATTTCAAAAGGGAGCACTAGCTCTTCAATATATTCTTACAGATCATCAAGTTGCAAGTATCTTGATAAAACTAGCCAAGAGGGAATTTAAAGATGTTCTGAGAGAGGCTTGGTGTTGTGGAGATGCATAACTCAATGAGAGGAATTGTTAAATTTTCCTGTGTGTAGCTACTATCATGCTCTAGTTATAACACCTTTCTTCTTCCAACAAAATAGAGAGCGCTGCAATGGACCTCCTTTAACAGGGCCATACAATAGGAATGAGGGTGCAAGAGAATTTATGGAGGACAAAGAGGTGGGGGGTACTACATGCATGTGAAAAACCCAAGTCCAGTTTAGGTGGTTTTCCTTATTTAGTGGTTCAGTTCCAAAATCTATGTTTTTGTTGTATTTGAAAAGTCCTTGTTAAGAAAGGTGTTCATGCATGAATTAGCCATCCTTAATTCAACTCCAGTTCAGTTCCTTACATACATGCATGTTTTTCCTTATTTAGTGGTTCAGTTCTAAATCTAAGTTTTGTTGTATGTAGTAGTTTCATGCACAGTGAAATGGAGGGCAGAGTCCTAGTTAAGCAAGGTGCTCATGCATGTGGATCTCTAGGAAGATGCATGCTTGCATGCCTCAAATCATCTCTGATAGAGGTCCACTTCACTTGGCTCATTTATCCATGCAATCCATAATTCTATTCGTGAATCTTCAAGTACATGAATAGAATGCACCAATGGTTGTGATGAGTTAGGGTGACTATGCTCTTGAGGATACAATTGTGATAAACTTGTCTTTCTTGATCAGATATTGGGGCATTGCATTGTGAATGAAAAAAACCCTACACAACAAAAGGATCTCAAGGGGATCATGTACCATTTCATTAGACACCGATTTCAAAAGGGAGCACTAGCTCTTCAATATATTCCTACAGATGATCAAGTTTCAAGTATCTTGATCAAACTAGCAAAGAGGGAATTTCAAGATGTTCTGAGAGAGGCTTGGTGTTGTGGAGATGCATAACTCAATGAGAGGAATTGTTAAATTTTCCTGTGTGTAGCTACTATCATGCTCTAGTTAAACATGTTTCAAGGTTGGAAAGAGAGAATTTGGCAGCAACAGCAAATGCTAATGAATATGAAACATGGAGAACCTCTGTAAAATCTTGTAAAGAAGACGATGGTATGCCTGGTCTCGGTGACATTCTGAAGAAAAAAACTCCTACCATGCAAAATGCAAGAAATGTCAAGAGTGACATTTTTAATAAAGAGAACAGGGATGCAAAGGTGATAAGTAAGATCTCTTCAGGTGTGAAACAAATTGATTCTAGTGCTTTAGAACATGAAAAAATCCTAGTTGAGACTGTTGAAACAGCTGCTGACAATTCTGATGAAACAAATGTTCAGTCATCTTTATGATATTAGTACATTTGAGACTAGGCTTTTTCAACACTTCCTTGGAATACAAATGTACTAACTAAATATAGAAATATCTACTAAAATTCACCCCTAAAATTTTCCCTGTCACTGCCTCTTTTGAAACTACATTCGAAGTAGAGAAAGAGGTTGCAGTCGCTGTTAAAGTTGCATTTGGCAGGTTGGCTGATCTCCCAGATATCACACTCACAGATGCATCGAGTGAGGTTGAGGTCAAATGTAGGGTCAAGAGTCAAGATACAACAGGTGGGCCATGTACTGATAACATTGAAACTCCCAAGGGTTTAGATAAGTGGACCTGCTCCTCTGAAGCCAAAACTCATCCTGGTTGTAAATTGGACAGTGAGGAAGATACTTCTGATTCCATAAAGATCAAATTTGAAGCCTTTAAGGCAACATTAAACAACAAAATATCAAAAGAACTTCCATCACCTCGGGATGTTTCTGAAGATCTCGTTCAGTTAATGCTGGAGAGGATAAAATTCCTAAGCAGTGAGGAACTTACTTCCCTGGAACAAATAGTTTCTACCCATGGTTTGAGTGCTCTGCTCAAAGAACAAAATGTGGAGGAAAATGCCAACATCAATGGTAGTAGTCTTGCAGATGTATTAGTTAAACCTGTTTCAAGCTTGGAGGCAGAAAAAGGTTTCTGCTTTTAATTCTGATTTAGGGAGTATTCTTGTGAAGCGCACATCAAGGTTGGAGAAAGAATTACAAGAAGCCAAGATGTCAGTTAAATTAAAGGAGCATGACAAAAACCCTAGGGAATTGGAGGAGAGAGCTTAAAGTCTTGATCAAGTCCTCATTAAACATGTTTCAAGGTTGGAAAGATAGAAGTTGGCAGTAGCAGCAAACGCTAATGAATATGAAACACGGAGAACCTCTGTAAAATCTTGTAAAGAAGACGATGGTATGCCTAGTCTCGGTGACATTCTGAAGAAACAAACTCCTGCCATGCAAAATGCAAGAAATGTCAAGAGTGAAATTTTTAATAAAGAGAACAGGGATGCAAAGGTGATAAGTAAGATCTCTTCAGGTGTGAAACAAATTGATTCTAGTGCTTTAAAACATGAAAAAAGCTTAGTTGGGACTGTTGAAACAACTGCTGACAATTCTGATGAAACAAATATTCAGTCATATTTATGATATTAGTACATTTGAGACTAGGCTTTTTCAACACTTCCTTGGAATACAAATGTACTAATAACTGCTGACAATTCTCCAACTAGCTCGTAAATATCTCAAATCTTGCAACTATACTTACCAGAGTCATAAGCCTATAACTTGACCGTTCACAACCCTGACTTATTCTTAGTACATTATTAAGGTCATTCTTTGATTCCTTTTAAGTAAATGCATTTGCCTTGGCCCTGCTCTGAACTCTAGCTTGTTCCTCTGTCATGAAGAAAAAATCAATCCTACTCTGAGACCAAAAATGCTGGCTGAGACTGAAAAAAAAAGCTAGTTTTCTGCATACTTAACTTTAATGGAGTAAGAAGGGCTTGCAAGACTCTAGGATTTTAGATCTTGCAATGGTATAGAGCCTGAAAGCCATTTTAGACATATGAGTTAGATTTTTAATATAAATATGCTAAGCAGTTCATTATGTAATCAAAATTTAAAATTCCCAATACTAACAGAATATGAGCTTGGCAATGTAGATAGTGCATCAAAATTATTGTTTCGCATAAGAAAATTAAACTATCCAGTATGCTTAGAATGGTATAATTAGAATTGGAAGAGAAAAGGTTATTGAATCTGTCAAAAGATGAATTGTCCAATGCAACATCCAACAATGTAAATTAGCTTTATCCTTTGAATATGTGTTGTTTCCAATAGCCTTATCCTGCGGTCATGACCGAGTCTAGAAGGCTTGAGGCCAAAAGATAAATGAATTCCATAATACCCATAAATAAGCCTTGGTTGAGTAATTGATGAAGTTGAACCGATGGTCCTTTACAAGTAAAATTACTCCCCTATTGCTTAATGTACGGTCCAATTCTGTGCAAGCCTACCAATACTAATTTCTTATTCACATTGCTAACTAAAATTTTAGACCATTCTAATATTTTTCACTTCTACGCTGCTTGCCTCCATACGCTTCAATAATATGTATATGAAAGATGGGTATGTTTAAGAACAAGTCCGTTAGTGGAAATTGGATTTGGTCTAAGTACTGGTTTCAAAATTCAAACTGCAATAGACATAATTTAGTAGTACTTTAGGTCCATGTCTCTTTTTAATAAGGCAACCCTTTAATAGTGGCAATATTATTAACAAGTAGAGTATACAGTGCTGGTTAGTTATCCATTTGTGTTCATTTTGAGATCCCATGGACACTGATATACTTTAAAAGAGGTGTGATTTACATTAAGTGATATTTTTAGTATTTTTGACCTGTCTTTTGACCAGTATAACTTGGAAACTATTTCTATATTTGAGATACCTTTGGATGTTGGAAACTGTTCTTGGAATGTTTTTTTGTTCTCTATTCCTAGCCAATGTAAGATGGTGCTTGTATAAGTAAATGGTATTTCCTGCAAGAAACTAGGCTTTTATGACTAATGAGTAACATATATGTGTCTATTGTATTGTGGTCTAACGACAATCTGGAGTGGCTACAGTGGGAATGACCTAGGTTCAAAGTTCCTCTTGCTTGCTCCCCCTTGTGTGGGGGATGACATGTGTGGATTTTAGTGGCGTAGCCACTGATGATATTTCTAGTATGTGCGATGTTAATGACCAACTTTCGGTCATTGATGTATCTGCAATTTGTTGCAATGAATAAGCCTTTGAGTTGTCCAAATATGACTTTTTTTCTATGGTGTAGTGTAACTAGATATTTTTGTTTCATTGTTGGAATTCAACAATACAATTTTTGATAAGATTATGGATTTTAGTTGTTTAAAATATGATTTTGAACACATAAATGAATTTACAAGAAAATAATTCTTGAAGCACTCAAATTTTGTAAATTAGACAGGTAAGCCTTATGATTCCAAGAATTTTCTGAGGTATTTTAGATAAAATTAACCAGAAAATATACCAAAGAGAAACAAAAACATTTTTAATCAATTCTCAGATAAACCTAAATGATTGTTTCAGTTGTCACTCTTTGGAAGATGTGATGTATACGACTGAACATGAATATATGCAGGAATGGTTGCAATGAACGTGGGGGAAGAAATACAGAACTCTAAGCTGAGAAACAAAATAATTCTGTAGCATTGTAATGTCATTACATGTTAGTATCTTCCAGCATATTATAGAGTAGATTCGGATAAGAAGCAGACCCCCAACTGACAACACCCATTTTTTTTAAAGTCAAATATGAGTATTCATGCTTGCGATATAAGTCTTTTAACTCTTTTTTCCGCAAGTAGAAAATGTCCAAAGCTATCGTATTAAATGAATGATTGAAGATTTACTTATCATGGAAGTCCACTTAAGTCCCTAGGAAGGCTGGGAATGCAGAGGAAGTGTCACTGTGAAACATGGTAGATATATTGCATTATCAGACAATCGTATTCAATGTACATATTAGAACTTTGGTAGATTTTCATGCCCCTATGAGTCTCCAAAAAACTAAGTCAAAATGAGCTACAAAAAATCCAACTTCCAAAATAATTAAAACCACTAACCCATATCTCCAAAATAAAAATGGACAAAACCTATGACCAATAGTAGAATGGACATAACAGAGAACACCAAAAAATGAAACCACTAAATTACTAAGGAAGCCAAATAGCCACATTTCTAGATATTTAAATGGTAAAAATCATTCCTCTAGGAAAATTTGGAAGGTTGTATGTTTTGTATTCGAGGAAAAAAGGATTTGAATGGTAAAAATCATTCCTAGAGTGAAATTTGGATGGATGGACATTCTGTAATCCAGAAGAAATGAATATCATAAAGATTAAAGTGAAGAGATAGATACATAGATCTAAATGACACGTCACATGCCATAAAGAATGACATGTTGGATGTTAAGTCATATACCATGTAAGTGAAGAGTAGTCAGGTGAGAGAAATTTTGGATATATGGATGGATTAGAGATAGGATGCTAATATCTATGATCTATAATATGAGTAGAGGAACACTGAATCTAGATATCCCAGATTTGGGTTCCATATAGGATGACTCATGTTAGATAACACATTATTAATGATGATACATCTAACACAACATAATTTCACATTCGTGATGCCACATAAACTAACATGCAAAAACTTATGATAACCCAAGTGATATGTTAGAAATATCATAGGCCACATGTGATGTCAGATGCAAGTGGACAGGTGGGTGAGTTGGAACTGAGTAGAATGATTCATATATCCCAATAATTAAGGAAAAACATTATAGCAAGGAAAACTCATAACCTAGAAAATTTGAATCTCGGTCTTTCTTTAAAATCTAGATATTTGAATATTTGGATTTTAAAGAAAGGTCCAGATTTTGGATATCATTATGATAGTGCAAATAACACAGTATGTATATTTCATATTTCAAGAGTGCGTGAAAGTTGAAATGTTGGTGTTAAGTGGATAGAGAAAAAATTGGGATCTAGATGTTGAGTGGTAGGTAAAACATTATGGATTCCAGGTGGTAGGATATGTTTGGGCCACATGAAATGGATTTTCAAGCCGCTCAAAATGCAAATGACAGAGATTCCTTACATTTGGAGGTAAATTCCTTTAGAAAATATCTTTCAGAAAAGTAAATATCAATGAAAGCCTCCTCATGATTTCATCCTGACTTGAAACACCAGTTTGATACTATCATAGAGAAGTTAATAGCTTACATTGAGGAATTCATTCAATATTATACTTTGGAAATTGTTCCTTGCATGGAGAGACTGTCTTATCTTGATACAAGCCTCCTTTTTCTTATTAAAAAATAGAATGTAGTTAATTCTCATAAGTGAACCTGGTTCATAGATGTTTTTTTAAGCTTGATTCTAATTATGGAAATTCGTTGGAAAAATAAGCTATAATTTCTTTGGACATGTTCCTCAGAGAAATATTCAATTACGAAGAAAAGGAAGTAGACCTTATAAATGAAAAGTAAATGTGATGAATTCAAATAAAACCTCAAAATGAAGAATAAATTTGGGAATTGAAGGACCTTTTATGTAAATTTTATGAGAATCTTAAATAAATGAGAATGGATAATAGAAAAATAAGAACTAATATTGAGCAGACAGAAAGAAAATTGTTGTCAGTTAGAGAAAATATGATATTTAAGACATCTGATATTTTTGTTTCTTGTATCATCATGATTGTTTTATTTTCCTTTTTAATTCGATCTTTGAGATATCTCTTCTTAATCTAGTTCCTTGACATTTTGTAAATGGCATGTATACGTTGGCAATGATGGCAGTTATACAATGGTCATTCATATTCTTCATTTCTCGAAAAGTAAAAAGAATTTGTTTGATGCACTTAGTTTCTTTTCTGCATTCATAACATTAAAGGAACTGAAAAGAAAAACTTGCATTTGCATGTAGGATTGTGTTTTTTTTGCAAAAAAGGAACATTAGGAAATCTGCATTTAGTTTTGTGCTCAATGTTTTCTTTTGTTCATTGATTTGCTTGCTCACGAAATTATTTGCTCTCTTCCCTTTGTAGGTAGGTCTTTCATTGAAAAACTAAAAGTGAAAAGTTTTCTTATCATTCTTAGTTTGCAGTTAGGAATTTCTACATACATCATCGCAGTACCATTGAAAGGCAAATTGTTAAGCAAGATCAACATAAAATTACTCTCAATTTATCTAAAAATGCATTGGAACCATAACGATAACATTTAGAAGGTCTAGGCTAGAGACGTGTTCCTGCGTCGTAAAACATAGCAGCTGTCGTTAACTTGTCTGCGATACATTCCGAGTGTGATATCTCACCCCACATACATAAGTATATCATAGCATGTCCCTTGGGGCGGCGTTACAGTACTATAAGTATATAGGTGGTGCTCTCACTGTGCGGTTTCGCATTAGACAGCGCTAATACGGACTTGGGCCTCCACGTACCTTCGGGTATATTTGGGAGGACAACTTTTAGGTGGTATCCATCCATAGTGAACCGAGTCGGCAGCCTTTAAATTGTGATACACCGAACACAGCATTCGGGGAGATTTCCTGCCCGTACTTCTTGGCTTGCTAGGAGGTATTCTGCAGTTCACAGTTTACTGGTAAACCCTTTTGCCTAGCATTACCCTCTTTTTGTTTATTTATTTTTGGTTAAAATTAATCAGCAATCGTGGAAGAACATAATCCTACCCCCCGTCGTTCACATAGATTAGCTTTAAAACCACCTTTACCACTAGAAGTTACTTCTAGTAGGCGAAGGCGATCAAAATTTGCCCAACAGTGATGTTGATGTTGTGGATGATATTACTTGATGCTTCATGATGGGTGTTATTTCTCAGTTTCACATAATCTTGTTATAGCCTCTGCTTGATGCTTTTGTTGCTATGGTCATGTCAGGCATTAATTAATTGTCTTCAATTTTCAATGTGTGAAGAGTGCAAATGTTCCCTTGATGCGGTTTAAATTCAGGCACAATAGACTGCTGTTATGCACCATGTTTCCCTGGCTCCTACATATTGGAATATGCCCAAAATCATTTTGGAGAGTGATATCCATTCATGGAAGGATATTTGCACTTGTATTTCATGGAAGTTTATTTGCACTTGTCTTTCATTCTCTCATGAACCAAGTGAAATTTCTTGGGGAATTTCTAATCAACAAGTTTTAGGAGTTTGTGTCAGATTTGGGTAGACTCATAGAATGATTAGCTTGTGGCTGCTATAAACTCTTTTTGTCAACCCATGGATGCATGGGTTAAATTTGCACTTTATTTTCAGTTTCCAATGATTTGACACTAAGAATCATTGGTTGATTGTGGTGATTTGTTGACTTCTTTTCTTCTTTTTTGCCCCTTTCCCTTAGATGGTCATTCATGGGAGGGGAAGTTCCAGTGAATGTATGATTTGTGGTGTGCATTTATCTATTGGTTAACTCTTTGGTAACATCCCATGACTGTTATTTCAATGGAACTTGGTTAAATAACAAACACTAAGTGCTAATTAGGAGTTTTAAATGTTTGATACAATAACTAATTTTGCTTTATAGGATCCCAAATGTGATTTTTTGGGCCTGAAACTTTACATGGCACCCGTGTGTTTAAAATCATGGAAAACATTTGAGTCTTTTTAGGTTATTTCATGGCCATACTGGATGTGTTTCACTATGGAAAGGAAACTATGGTCAACAGGAGGACAATGTCTTAAGGGATTTCTTTCCATTGATAAGTAAAAGAATCACTAGTAACTGACTAGTTTCCTTCCTCACTTTTATCATGGAAAATGATAGAGGATATGTTTCAACTTCTTATAACCAATTCTTACAACTTAAGGGAGAGGTGTTTTGGAAAGGATGATTAAAGTTATTGTAATATTTTGTTGTTTTGTTTAAAGCTTTCAAGTGTTCATTAGGTGATTTGGAGATATGATTTAATTTAGTGGAAATTTTTTTATATTTTATATTTGAATGATGTTCTTTGTTTTATAGATGAGGACTCATGATGTTATTGTTTTGTGTATAATGATTTATTTTTTCTTTTGGGCTTGGGCCTTGGCACAACATTTTAATAAAAAATTGCATAATGGTTTTAGTGAACATTACACTTATTTTACTTTGAAAGCTACTTACAAATCGAGTAATTCTCAACTCTTGGAAACTATTGATGCAGGTTTCTAGATCGATTTGAAATTTTACTTCTGGAATATTCAGTGAGATGTCAAAATCTAATCCTGGGACGAAACTATCAAGGCAAATTGATGTATTAGCATACTTTAAAAAGTCTCAATCCAGGAATACACATTCTCTTCATGCTTCAAGTTCCTTTGAACAATCTATTACTGAGAGAGATGTTAACTCTTGTGAAAATGCATCTGATATCCATATGATGGATGAAATAATAGGTTCCTCCAGTGATCAAGGTGAGATAAATGGAGTTTCAACAGAAATTAATGATGAAAATGTTAAAGATATTTCCTTGGAAGGTGACACAAACCATTCACGGAAAAGGAAAAAAGGCCAGTGGACCATAGGGAGAAAATTCCAAGATGATTGGCTCTCAAGTTTTCCATTTATTGAAGAAATACCTTCTACAAATGAGGATTTACGAGAAGTTAAATGTCTTGCGTGTAGTTGGAAAAGTTGCAAGGTAGTGAAATTTCAGATGAAGCTAGATACAGTACAAAAGCATGCAGGAAAGGTTTATGAAAAGAAAATTGTAAATGGTAAAGAGAAATCTATTTTCAGATGGAAATCTTTGGAGGAATGCCCACATAGCCAATGTGTGGAAGAATACAAAAAATATTTAATAAATAAGAAGAAACTTGAGGCAAGTGGAGGAACCATCATATCTCAATTTGAAAAGACGATGGAAAGAAGTTTGTTATCCAAGACGATACAATTGAGCATTGTATTTCACATCTTATGTAAAGGTCGTCCTATGACAGATTATCCAGATTAGATGAAATTTCTATCTTTTCTTCACGTGCCAAACTTTCCATCTTCTCATTGGTCCATAACTAGTGGTTGGGAATGGGCAAGATATCTAGCTCAAGTAGAAATTGATGATTTGAAACAAGATATTGCAAATGATAGGTTTTTGGCATTGTCTTTGGATGAGGTTACAGCTATTGATAATACTTCATGGATGTGCATGATAATTTATATGGTTAATGACCATATTAGGCATTCCTATCTACTTGGGATTAAAAAGATGAGAGAGACTTCTACAGCTGAAAATATTTATGAACTTGTTCTTAATACTTTGAAGGAAAGTGGTATGGATCATTTAATGATTGCAAAAAAGTTGGTATGTGATGGAGCAGATGGAGCATCGGTAATGCAAGGAAAAAGGAATGGTCTTTGTGTTAGACTACAACTATCAGCTTCGCCATATATTATTAATATTCATTGTATGGCTCATAGGATGAATCTTGCATTTAAAATAGTAAGCAAGTTTCCATTAGTTTCAAAAGTTGAAGATCTTGTACGTGAGACTCATGCATACTTTTCTCGTAGTCCCAAACGATATTTAGAGTTTCAACAATTTGCAGATGGTGTTACGGATGGAAAAAAACTACTGAAAGATGTTGATACAAGATGGATCTCATTAAATGGACTAGCTCAAAGACTATTTAGTGAGTTAAAATCTTTGGTAGGGTTGATGTATGAAAATCGCTATAATGTAGACAAAGCTCAAGATCTTCTTTTTCGACTAACTGATATAGAAACATTATTGACATTGGCTGGAATTATTCCTATGCTACATGAAATGAATTTCCTTGTGAAAATGTCTCAGAATCGTACAATGTATATTGCCGAATACACAAATGCGAGAAAGTCAGCATGCCTTGCATTGGATAATTTGTATATGATGCCGGACTCTTTTACTGGTCCAGAGTTTACAAGTTGGACTAAGATCATCAATATAGAAAATACTGAAAATTTTTTGACGTTCGATGAAAAAGGGATACTATGTATAACAGTGCATGGGTATATGGTCCCCTTTCATTATATTAGTAAGACGGGACGAATCACCAAAGATTGCCCCGTGTCAAGAGACCAATTTGATAATATTGTGATCTTAGTGAGACAAAATTTGATAGAAATTGCAAGATCACTATCATCAGAGATAAGAGAACGATTTCCTCGAGATGAATTGTTGGAGGCCATGTGTGTGGTATACCCTCAATATTGGAACAATTGTCAATGTTCAAGAAATTTTTCAAAAGAGATTAAAATGTTTAGTAGACCACTTTTGCAAGAAAGTCTCAATACATGGAGAACAAATTGAAGGTATTTTAGATTCATAAAAATTGTATCAACAAGGTGGGCACTTTGTTGAAACAATGTGGAAGAAATATCATTTTTTGGAGAATCCTAATGAAAATGGTGCTATAACAAGATTATGGAATACTTTAAGTGCTAGCCAATACCTGCAAGAAAACATATCAGAATATTTTAAATTAGCAGATTTGTGTCAAACCATGATTTTGGGATCAGTGGAGGATGAGAGAATGTTTAGTGCACTATAATTTTTGAAGTCAAAGTTGAGGAACAAGCTTGATAAACATGTGGATACATGTTTAAGATTATATGTAACAAAGTATGATGTTGACAATTTTCCATATGAAAGAGCACTAGCGCTTTGGCGATCAGATTGTGATACAAGGGGAGAAAACAATATAACAAATTTATCTAATGAACTTGATACAGAACATAACGTTTTGGAGGCTCATAATGACAGTACATATGGAGAAGATCATATTCACAATGTAGAAAATGATGACCAAGATGAGAACTGGGAAATTGAAATACCCTAGGACTCTTATTTTGGTATACATGTTCCGTTGATCATGCAAGATTACTACATGTCAAATTCAGGTAAAAATGGGTTCTATATTTTGTATTTTTCATTGTAACATTGCGGCTACATTTCTTTCATGTGTGTTATTTTAATATTGATGTTTCATATTTAATCCTTACATTGTTTGTTTCTTATTTGTGACAGGAAATGAAGCTGGATTTGATGATTTTGGGACCTATTTTCACATAGATAGCATTTGGATAGTATTAAATGATAAATAACTAATTTAACAAGACTAATGCAAAGCATCAATGGGCTCATTCAAGTACATGAAACTACCTTGATGTCTAGCTTTGACATCTTAGAAAATTTAAATGGTATATATGTTGCTTGTGTTTGGGGAATTTTGCTGAGTTTCGAGTTTTATATTTTCTTGGAGAATAATTACTGATATTTGGAAAATGTGTGATTTTATATTGGTATTGGAAACGAAGCTAGTTTTGATCTTTGATTGGAAATGAAATCAGATTTGATGAATTTGGGACCTATTTCTTTTCACATAGATAGTGTCATAGTATTAAATGATAAAGAACTAATTTAAGAAGTCTAACGCTAAGCAACAATGGGCTTATTCAAGTACATGAAATTGTGTTAATGTCTAGCCTTTATATCTTTGAAAATTTTAGTGGTTTGTTTGTTGCTTGTTTAGAGGATTTTGTTGAGTTTGAAATTAGTCTCTTGAATGCTTATGGTTCTCATATCATGCATATATCGATAGATCGATAGATATAGCTCTATTATTATAATCATTATTGTTTTCTTTATATATTTGGTGGTTTGAGGAAAGATATTTTATTTCCTTTCACTTTGTGGCATGATTTTGACATCTTCACCTTTTAGAATATAGTAAAATATTTTTCTTATTATATATTTTTCTTGGAAAAGAATTATTGAGAGTTAGGTGCAAATGCACAATGTTGTGTAGCATTAGTGTGATAAATATGGGATAGTGCAAAGCATATTTTTGAATATTAGTCTAAGTTGACTCATACCTAATCAACTCAGTCAAGTTGATTGTTGGTTGAACGACTAATTGTTGGTTCAATGGACAGAAGGTCTTGCAGGAACAAATACCAAAGGGAAAAATGGAGCCCGTCATGGGGTACTCTTTTTAATTCTCCACCACTGCTACCTTCCATGCTTCCTCAAACTCCTCTCCAACCTCAATACCAGTGCTAGTAGTAGCATGAAAAACAACACTACGCTTAGCAGAACTAGAAGAATGCATTTTCCAAACTACACGAGAACTACTTCCCTCACGAGTCACCATGTGCCATGCTTGGTCTCAGTGGTTCTTTTCCTTCTACTCCTGGTTCAATTACCATATGTTCATTGGAACCAACACTCCGAACTCCACTAGACAATGATTCACCATTTTGTAGTAGTGATTTTCCATTTGTACTGGTGATTCGCCATGATTTTACAGGATAATATAATCTCGTGAGAGATTCACCAAAAAATTATATATACATATTATATTATTAATAAAATCGCCTTCCATTTTTCCTATGTATCATGGGGATTCGTCTATTTTTTATATATATAAATTTAGGGGGGTTCTTAAAATTTTCCCTATAGCAAGGCCTTCGAACTTGGGAATGTGGGAGGGGAGCTTGGTTGGCATAGCAGGCCAACTAACATCATGGCAGATAGGATCGTTAATCAGCTGATTGAAGTTGGGGAGACCAAGGCTGGCCATATAAGGGAGTAATGCGGCAGTCGAGGTAGGTCTTGAGGTATTTCCACTGGAAACAGACCCAACAGTAGTACTAGGGTTACTGCTGGTGGTAGGCCCTAAAGTAGTGATGCAGGAGCATTCAGGCCTAGTCAGCAATGTGGTAGCATGATCACATGTTGTGACTAACAAGGGGTTGGAAGAAAATAATTTAATTAATTTTATTTGTGTAAATATATGAGAGTGTTTATTTATTGAGGATAGGGTATATATGGCTGAGTGATCCTCCTTGTGTGGATATCAGGCCAAACAGTTAGATTTATTTGGCTAGAATAGAATATGAGGAATTTTAAAAGCTTGATTTAGCGTTGGTTTAGAAAAGAGTGGGTTTGAAGAGATTTTTTAGGAGAGGTTGAGAGATTTCTGGTTCAGAACCAGAATTGGTTCATGAAACCATTTATTTGTATAAACTGGGTCTTCTTGTATAATTTAGGAGAGAGTAAGAGAGTGAGAGAGGTAGAATTAGAGATTAGGTTTGGTGTGGAGCGAAAGCTCAGAGTCGTGAGTGGTTTGGTTTTGTTTTGATAGAAATAAATTTCTTGTGTAACTGGACATGAGATCGAGATTCTGTTTTTTTCTATTTGTTATGAATACAATTAATATTCTATGCATCATTGTATAACTCGGCGTGAAGCTTGAATATTGGTTTTCTTTGTATAATTTCTTGAAATTATGTCGGTCTGTGTGTTATTTTGTTTTAAATTATAAGATCTTCTGTGATTAAGGCAATTGCTGGAATAATTGGAAATTGCGAACTAGAACAACCTTTAAAACAGAGGAATTGGTGTAAAATTGATTTCTCAAAACTTTTTTAGTCGACTTGAGGTAAGATATAAGTTGACTTTGTAAATTTTTGGATCCGCCTCGACGAGGAGTGGAGTCACATATCACATCAAATCACAAAGAAATAGATACAACTTGTTATAAATCAGTTTTGAAGGTGAATCGGGCCGAAAGTTCAAATAGGTGTTGTGGAATTTGATCGGAGTTATGGAAATTGAATCCGCGAGTTCCGAATTTTGATTGTTACCAATGCCGATACTCCGATATCTTTGCATCGGAGTTATAGGCGCAGTCAACACTTGTAGTTTTTGAAATGGAAACTTGAAACCGCTGGTCGATATTACATAGTGACAGATCTGGAAAGTGGAGTTGCGATAAATATATTGTTATCGCATCGAGCCTGTGGTAATGGTCGATAGTGTTGGCATGTCAAAATAATTCGTCGAATTGCGAGTTGATTCAGTACCAGTTCAACCAGATTTTGTTGGCAATCGACAATGTGTGGTTGCAAATAGAGATTCGCAATCGCTGATCAGTAGCTCATCGGCGCAGATTGAAGGTGGACACATAAATGCTGATTAATATCACATCTGAGTTGTGGGAGTTAAGTTAGCGATCTCCGATCGTCGATTGGCATCGCATCGGCATTGTGTGTAGTTGTGATAGGTGTGACATCCAATCATTGTGATCTATGATCGCCGATTGATATCACTTCAGAAACGTTAAATGTGGAGTTCTGTAATTGCCACAGTGACAGCAGATGTATGAAAGCATCAGTGAAACCAAATAACGTGGAGACGCATTATGAGTTTGCAAATTAAATGAAAGCGTGTAATTACCAGCGAACCATACATGGAGGTAAGTCATATTTTGTTTACCAAACATGCATTAAGCTCGTAGCCATATATGTTATTACGTTGAATGGAATTGGAGATTTGCAAGGATCGAAAGGTGTGTAGTTTCGTGTGAGTCAAATATTGTTTTGAATGGCGTGCAGGATTTGTGTAAAGTTTTTAAATTGGGATTTTAATGAATGCTGTTCTTGGTTAAGATGTAAATTCGATACGGATATGGCAAGGGTAGTATCCAAAACCTGGCAACTTGTGACGTCCGATTGGCACTGTTGCTAAACAATGAAAGTGGTAGCACATCATCAGTGAGATTTGCAAATTGATCCAAATCATCGGATCATTCAGATCTGTGGAGTGGCAAGTGAATTTCGACTCCGAAGCTGGCAGGAAATTGAACAATGTTAAATTTGGAAGTTGAACATAAGGTGAGTAAGGTATCGAGAACCAAATCTGTGGCGCTTTATGAATTGCGTTCATTCAATTGGATGGGAGGTAATAAATTGAGTGCTGGCAGTTTTTAATTAAGGCACATTTTTGACATTTTGCAAAGGTTTCTGGTCCTGAAAGGGTAAAAGCATTGTTTAAAGCCTTTTCAAAGGCTTTGGGTTCCGAAAGGGAAAAATGGCGTAGTTCCAATCTACAGGAGTGTTCGGCGAGGTGACTGTTGGGTTTTATAGATCCATCCGAGGATCAATTAAAGCCATAGTTTCCATTGCACCGTTTTTGGTATCAGAGCTAGTTTAACGCTCTGAAAAGATTGTTTTGGGAAACTAAATTTTAATGAAGTACATTTGATGAACATGAGGATCAGGCTACAAATGATGTTGAGATCAGAATGGAGAAGCAAAGAATTCCTGGGAAGTTCTGGTCAGTGGATTTGCTGAAAGGTGGAATGAGTTGTACCAACATCATAGCATATGAGCTATGTAAAGAAGATCGAGCAAGAAGAATTCCCAGATGCGTAAAGGTGACAATACCCGACAGTAAAAAAATTTATTGAATGAAGAAGGTAGTGAGCAATTGAAGATGCAGAGCCTTAAGCAAGGAGTATTCAAGAGGAGATGAGAACAACTTCCAACTGAGGTTGGGTAGAAGTTGATGAGGCAGCTCCACAATTGTGATTGTGGATAGGAGGTAACAATTCTAGCAAGAAGAGTGTTGGGCAGAATTGTTAGTCAGTGAAAGGTTCGAGGAAAGAACCAATAGGTGCCAAAAGGCTAAACTCAGGAAAGTTTGGTGAGGCATGAAGGAGATTTGTTATAGGCGAAATGGAAAAAGTTAGTTGCAACTCACTAGTGAACAAGGAAGGTTCACCAGAGGAAGGAAAGGAATTGACTATTGATGGTCATGACAGGGGTACAAAGGAAAGTCACAGACATAGGGAAAAGAGTGCTGAAGCAGTTGGACTCAAAGGAATGAGTAAAGAAGAAAGGGACATAGAGTTGGCTGAGATGAAGGCAGAACTCAGTCATTTGGGGAAGCTGGTATTGAAAGGAATTAGAGAAAAATGGAAACAAGAATTTTATGTGGGAATAAGAGTTAAATGGCCTGTCAAAGAATTGTTTGCTGAGAAATTATTACTTCGAACAACTGAGAATGAAGAAATAGAATACATCTGTGAACCAGAGAAAGGATCTCTCCTTGGGGACGAAGACAGTGATGACAATAGAGAAGAACTGATCTATGCAGATCAGAATGAGAGAAATGTGTTGACATCATCCGCACAGACAAGAGGATCTCATATTTTTGGGATTAATTATTTCTGTGAATGTAAAATTGCAGGTATGCAGCCTAAAGAATTTGAACCTGTGTATGAAAAAGTGAAAGGAGAAAAGGAAAGACAAGCAAGAAATAAGATGCATAAAGACTTTCAAGACTTCAATTGGTGGAGGAAATTAAAAGGTATGGCTGAATGGTTATGTCTTCCTTTAGTGGAAACCTATTGAATCATATTTGAAGGAATTTTAGCATGGAAAGAAGACCAATGGGAAATGGAAACAGGAAAGAAAACAAATGCATTGCAGATTTATGAAGTGAAGATAAGGAAAGCTAACACCGAGGACTTAGCTGAAGAAGGTAAGCCAAGGAAATCTTTGAAAGATCAAAGTCTTATCAGAGAAGAGGAAGAGGCATTATTGTCTTATTTGGAAAAACTGAGTATTGGAAGAAATTGTGTAGAACAGGAAGGTATTATACAAACTTATGATGAAGTTGCCAAGCATAGTCAAGAAGTTGCAGTCCTAGAAGTTTTCTTTAATGAGGAAGAAATCAGAGATGTTGAGGAAGAATTTCTCAATAATTTAGTGAACTATCAGAATAGTTCAGAGGAGCATGAGGAGGTGATCATTTAGGCTTCGAATGAAGAGCCTTGCATTTTTGAAACTGACATGTTGTGTATGTTTTCAGGTTTGACAGGTGATGAACAACGATTGGACAATGTGCTTATGCATGTTGATGAAGAAGTGAGATTACTGGAAGAAATGGCTGAAACAGAAAGATATTTTGAGCATGTATTTAATAATTTTAAGAATGATGGTATTGATAGAGAAATTGTCATGATTAAAGGAGCTAAAGATAAACAAATTAAGGTTTGTGATGATAACGCAGAGGAATGTATGGAAATGGAAATTGATGACAATCTCATAACTTTTGTAGAAGGATAGTTTAAAGAGTTGATGGAAGAATCACCTATGAAGATCGAAAACCATAGCTATTTTGAATCTGACAATTGTGGTGGAAATTCTGTTTTATACAAGAAGGAGGAGTCATATGCAAATGACATGTTTATTGAATATGAAGGAATTGACATTTTGCTGGAAAAGTTATTAGACAAATCTGAGAACATAGAGGGAAGAATTATCTTTGATGATAATGAAAGAGAGGCTGTAGAATAGAAACAACAGATTGTAAATGGCAGAGGCAAGGAAGATGTGGACAAAAATTTTATAATTTATATGGAAAAGGAGAATGTACAGCAGACAGATGTCAGTGGAGTTCAGTTAAAGAAAAATGGTAAGAAGGAAATTGAGAAATTATGGAAGATGAAATTAGATGAGAAGAGGGACAGTAAGAAGGAGAAATTGACCACAGGAATTTGTATCAGCAAGAAAAGAGGACAACAGCAAACTAAGATTTGGAAATCTGGAGGAACAAAAGTGATAGTGACAGAAGAATTAAATAAGCAACATAATGAAAGTGATGACCAGTTACAAAGTAAAGTTTGGGATACTGGATGGACAGCAGAAGAAACACATGACTAGGAGGTCATGGAAACTTTCAACTTTGGGAGTCTGATGTAGGAGCATTCAGGCCTAGTCAACAATGTGGTAGCATGATCACATGTTGTGACTAACAAGGGGTTGGAAGAAAATAATTTAATTAATTTTATTTGTTTAAATATATGAGAGTGTTTATTTATTGAGGATAGGGTATATGTGGCTGAGTGATCCTCCTTGTGTGGAGATCAGGCCAAACAGTTAGATTTATTTGGCTAGAATAGAATATGAGGAATTTTAAAATCTTGATTTAGCGTTGGTTTAGAAAAGGGTGGGTTTGAAGAAATTTTTTAGGAGAGGTTGAGAGAGTTCTGGTTCAGAACCAGAATTGGTTCATGAAACCATTTATTTGTATAAAATGGGTCTTCTTGTATAATTAAGGAGAGAGTAAGAGAGTGAGAGAGGTAGAATTAGAGATTAGGTTTGGTGTGGAGCGAAAGCTCAGAGTTGTGAGTGGTTTGGTTTTTTTTTGATAGAAATCAATTTCTTGTGTAACTGGACATGAGATCGAGATTCTGTTTTTTTCTATTTGTTATGAATACAATTAATATTCTATGCATCATTTTATAACTCGGCGTGAAGCTTGAATATTGGTTTTCTTTGTATAATTGCTTGAAATTATGTCGGTCTGTGTGTTCTTTTGTTTTAAATTATAAGATCTTTTGTGATTAAGGCAATTGCTGGAACAATTGGAAATTGCGAACTAGAACAGCCTTTAAAACAGAGGAATTGGTGTAAAATTGATTTCACAGAAATTTTTGAGTTGACTTGAGGTAATATATAAATTGACTTTGTAAATTATTGGATCCGTCTCAGCGAGGAGTGGAGTCACATATCACACCAAATCACAAAGAAACGGATGCAACTTGTTATAAATCAGTTTTGAAGGTGAATCGGGCCGAAAGTTCAAATAGGTGTTGTGGAATCTGATCGGAGTTATGGAAATTGAATCCGCGAGTTCCGACTTTTGATTGTTACCAATGCCGATACTCAGATATATTTGCATCGGAGTTATAGGCGCAGTCAACACTTGTAGTTTTTGAAATGGCAACTTGAAACTGCCGGTCGATATTACATAGTGACAGATCTGGAAAGTGGAGTTGCGATAAATATATTGTTATCACATCGGGCCTGTGGTAATGGTCGACGGTGTTGGCATGTCAAAAGAATTCGGCGAATTGCGAGTTGATTCAGTACCAGTTCAACCAGATTCGGTTGGAAATCGAAAATGTGTGGTTGCAAATAGTGATTTGCAATCGCTGATCAATAGCTCATCGGCGCAGATTGAAGGTGGACACATAAATGCTGATTGATATCACATCTGAGTTGTGGGAGTTAAGTTGGCGATCTCCGATCGTCGATTGGCATCGCATCGGCATTGTGTGTAGTTGCGATAGGTGTGACATCCAATCATTGTGATCTATGATCGCCGATTGATATCACTTCAGAAACGTTAAATGTGGAGTTCTGTAATTGCCACAGTGACAACAGATGTATGAAAGCATCAGTCAAACCAAATAACGTGGAGACGCATTATGAGTTTGCAAATTAAATGAAAGCGCGTAATTACCAGTGAACCATACGTGGAGGTAAGTCATATTTTGTTTACCAAACATACATTAAGCCCGTAGCCATATCTGTTATTACGTTGAATGGAATTGGAGATTTGCAAGGATCGAAAGGCGTGTAGTTTTGTGTGAGTCAAATATTGTTTTGAATGGCGTGCAAGATTTGTGTAAAGTTTTTAAATTGGGATTTTAATGAATGTTGTTCTTGGTTGAGATGTAAATTCGATATAGATATGGCAAGGGTAGTATCCAAAAGCTGGCAACTTGTGACGTCCGATTGGCACTATTGCTAAACAATAAAAGTGGTAGCACATCATCAGTGCGATTTGCAAATTGATCTGAATCATCGGATCATTCAGATCTGTGGAGCGGCAAGTGAATTTCGACTCTGAAGCTGGCAGGAAATTGAACAATGTTCAATTTGGAAGCTGAACATAAGGTGAGTAAGGTATCGAGAACCAGATCTGTGGCGCTTTATGAATTGCGTTCATTCAATTGGATGGGAGGTAAGAAATTGAGCGCTGACAGTTTTTAATTAAGGCACTTTTTTGAAATTTTGCAAAGGTTTCCGGTCCTGAAAGGGTAAAAGCATTGTTTAAAGCCTTTTCAAAGGCTTTGGGTTCCGAAATGGAAAAAGGGCATATTTCCAATCTACAGGAGTGTTCGGCGAGGTGACTGTTGGGTTTTATAAATCCATCCGAGGATCAATTAAAGCCATAGTTTCCGTTGCACCAAGTAGACATGGTGAAAGTGACAGGGGGAGAACTAGGAGTAGGGGGAGAACCCGAACAATCAGAGGAAGAGTCAGAGTACAGACTCGGGGAAATAATTACTCGATGGCGATGGGAAGGAGGAATTCAACCAAGCGGAAACTGAGGATGAAGGCCAAGAAGTCTCTAGGAGAGGTGCCTTGGGGGCGCAATGATGACAGGAAGAAGAGAAACTGACAAGGGTAGGGGGGGAAAAATCAAGTGAGGTCAAGGGAAGAGAGGTGTAGTGACAATTGATTTTAAAGTCTTTTCCAGACGATGTTAACCAGACGCTTCTTCACTTACGGTCAGTGTGTGGCATGCATTAATTTTAATTGTTTAAACCTAGACGTTTTGAGAGTAAAAGAAAATGTGTGATGCATAATGGAAAAGAAATATGCAGTAAATAAGACTGAAAGAATAGAAAATTAACAACTAACGATGTAGCAATCTAACCCAAAAAGGCGGGTCTCTCAAAACTAGTCTACAAGAGAGAAAAAACTAGGCAAAGCACGCTAAAAAGATGCCAATAGATCTAAGGTCCGAAGGGACTGTGATCTAAAGGGAAATTTGTTGAAAAGTGGTGCAGAGAACAGAAAAGAGGAAAAGGAAAGGTTGCTGCTAAAAAGGAGGAGATCAGCTAAAGATAGAAGAGGCAAGGCAGTGGCCTTAGAAATGAACCCAAAAAAAATGATATGAGGTGGTTTTGAGAGGGAGAAGAGCTGATTTAAAGGGATCTGAAAAGGAGGTATCAGATCGGAGAAAAAGAGGGCTGAAACTCTGGAAATTTAGACTTCTGAAACAGTAAAGACTCGTCCACAAAAGGTGTAGGGTACTAGAGCCCTAAGGGGCAAGATTCCCTCATAGTTGAGTGAAGCAGATTAGAAACTGGTCCAAATGGGCAGAGACAAAGGCTGGAAAACCCTGACAGAAGCTTCAGACAAACCCAAAAAAAGTGTTGAAAAATGTGCAGAAAAAGTGCAGGTCGCAGGTTCTGACCTGTTTTCAGCCCAGGTCGCAGGTTTGGGGCAGAAAAGTGCGTCTTGAGGCTCAGGTCGCATTTTTTGGGCTGATAAGTATGATCTGCAGATCCGGCTCTCTCGGCGGCAGATTTCGGAAAAATTTGTCGTCTCAGCTGCGACTGATGTCTGTCACCTGTGCAATAAGGCCAGAAACACACGGAAGTGAAAAATTTGACTGTTTAAGGGTTTAAGGGGTGAAAATCACCATAAAAATAGGAGAAAAAAACATGGAAGAGAAACCTTAGGGTCTGAAACAGCTAGATATGCAGGAATAGATAGAACGACAACAGTCGCAAAAGAAAACCCGTGTGGAGTCGCCAATTGTTAGTATGAATCATTCGTCATAAAATATCACTTTAGCTATGCATAAAAAATAGCCCTAACATCGATTATGGCTGCAAAATATCTTTAAGATTGCTGCATAAATTCAGATCTAAGCACACAAGATATTAAGAAGATAAAATATAACATAGCTCCATAGATCCAATGAACAAGACAAGAAGAATGTATTTGAAATAATTTTGTATTATATCAAAGAATGGGGCATCTGAGAGGAAAACAAGAAAGGTGTCTTCCGGTTCTCCTCAGTGGGATGGGTTCTTGGAAGTCCTCAGTGTTTCAGATCTAACATATCTCTCTCTTATGGATGTAGAAAAGCAAACATAGAACTCAATGGGAGTTCATAAAGAAAAATGGAAAATGGTGACCAAGAGTAGATCCAGAGTGATCTAATGCAATGAAGGTGACTAATGAGAGGGGAAAACCCCCCTATTTATAACAAAATATTGGGGCGGTCTAGAACTCGGTGCATGATTAAAATATTATTAATCTAATTCTAGAAGCACCCTTTAGGAATATTTTATTATATTTGTTGGAGGGAAAAGGGTTCTTGACTTGGGTCAATTCCTTTATTTATAAATAATAAATAAATAAATGGTTTATTTATCATTTTAGGGAAGTGATGGGAATATAATTAAATAAATAATGGTTTATTTAATTATTTATGGATGATTTAGTTAAATTTAACTAATAATATTATTTAAATAATGATTTAAATAACTTATTCTTAGGGAATAATTAAATAAATAAGGATTTATTTAATTAAGTTCCTTATTTTGGGTTAAATATGACCAGGAAATATAAACAAATGAGTTATTTTATATGGTGAAAGAAATTTTACTTAAGGTAAAATTGGTCTTACATGGTGTACTTGGGTTCATCTAATAATAATAGGTTACATGACCAAAAAATGATGTAACACACTTGTTTAGGAATAATTCATGGAGGTCTTGAAGGTCATTGATACTATTAGGGGTTAAGCCTTTGAACCATTTTCTTGATTCTCCCCCTAAACTTTGAGCAAATAATCTAAGTTTGCAAGTTTCGTCATCTATCTCATTTTTGTCAAAATAGTCATTCATCTTGTCCACATGTTGTGAAGTAGCAGTAGCACCACTGGCATCATACAATGGTATCTTGGACTGATAGTCCTCTGGTAGATTGAAAAAAGGTAAAGGAAGGACTAGGGGAGCATACCATGTTGCTATGATAGGAGGTTGTGGAAAAAATGGGGGGTTTACAAGTGGAGGAGGTTAATAGAATTGTGTATTTTGAGCAATGGGTGTATGGATAATAGAAGTGGATGGACTTGCAAGAGATTGTTGGGTGGATATAGGATGAGAGAAACCAAAATTATGAAGGAAATGTAAATCAGGTGGAGTAGTTTCTCTGCTACCAAGATGTTCACTTCTATCTTAGGATGAAGGTGTGGATTCAAAATATATTTGATCTATATCATCAAGTGACCTATTTCTAAATGGTTTTCTTAAGTCAACTTGTGAATATTGTACAGATATAAGGTTTTCAGGGACTGAATTAGCTCTATGGAGTGACCTAACAATAGTTGAAGTATTGGCCTTAGGAGATTTCCTAGGGATTCTTTCAAGATTATCAACTATCTCAGGAGGATTTGGGTCAGGATAGGCTCTAGTATGAACTATTCTAGAAGCCACAATGTTGTGTTTTTTAGACCCTACAACAAGAAAAGTTTAACCAAATATGACAATCTTTAGGAGGCTAACTGACCTTTTAGCAAGAAAACTTAATCCTTAAAGTTTTCTTAACTAATTTTGTATGATGTTATGATAGTAATGGGTTTCCCAGTGGAGTCTTTAGGTCTGTTTAGGATTCTGGAGTCACCAGGTGGAAATTTTTAGCTTTAGAAGGTAAAATGTTTTATGGTCCACCACCATTTATAGATTTAAATACCAATTTGACATATTTTTGGGTTTTTTTGATTTTTTATAATCCTATGGGTTATGAGAGTGTCCTAAATCTGTTTCAACACTTAACTACGGTGATGAGACAAAATAGTTTACTCTTATGGCTTAGCTAGCTAATTCCTTCAAGGTTTGATAAGTTTCTATGAGAATCCTAAGGGTCACTTAGTTTTTCACAAATTCAAATAAGTCCTATCATGATTACCAACATGCTTGGTAGTGCCTGAAGAGAGCTACTTATACTGCACTGAATACTGAGTATTGTGTTTTAAGGATTTTACTCAGTAGTCCCTAGCAGAGTCGCCATAATGTTAGTTACATGTAGTTTTAGCAGATTGGAAAGACTAAAGCTGCAAAGCCAACATATGAACCACTTTGGGATTCTAGGATCTAGCCCTCCTGAATCCAAAGAGGGATCTCTCTATAAGTGCAAAGATTGCTTTATATTTTAAGGTTTGAAATGTGATATCAGGCTAGTTATGAAGAATAAGGTTTTTGTTTGTTTTGGTTGGACAAAGATATAATGAAGGTGAAGGAAGTCTAAATGAAGGGTGAAGGTGTATGAAAGTGAAAGAATGATTTAGCTAATAAGATAGGCTAGGATTAGCTTCAATCCATTGGGCTATGGAGTCATAATAGGATTTAATTGAAACAACAAAGTTCAAGAGTGGTCCATGGGGCAAGTCATCTATGTAAAAGGATCTCTTTAAGTTGATTTTATGGAATGAAACAATAATAGAGGGAAATCAAACAGATGAAGGAACAAAGGGCAACCTAAGATCAAGTAAGTACTTTGAAACTATCCTGATTTTGGCATGCAGTTAAGAAGAGACATAAAAGTTATCTAAGATCAAGTAAGTACTTTGAAACTAGCCTGCTTTTGATGCACTTTCAATAGAAAAAATTTAAAACACATAGAATAGCTTAAGATCAAGTAAATAATTTTAACTTAGCCCACTTTTAGCATATTCAAAGGGGAAAAATTCATGATAAACACAAAAATTAGTCTAAGATCAAGTAAGTACTTTGAAACTACCTTGCTTTCAACATACTCTTAAGAGAAAATTTCATATATCCTTTGGAGAAGGAACTAGAAGATAGGGCAAACCATAAAATTTCCTAGTCGAACTCTACTGAGCTTGAAATGAAAATATCATTCAAGAAAAATGTTTAAGGTTTAGACAGTTAGACATGGGCTCACCAACATTCCTTAACTGCTTGGACTATATTAAATCATTCTTAAATACACAATTGGAGGAAAACATAAAGATAAAGCTTATCAGTGAGAGTAGGGTACTAAAACCAATAAATCCTAGCTCTATATTTGTTGTTATTTATCATAGAAAATGAACAGAATGGAAACAAAAAGAAAATAACAATTTACAATAATACAAACATCATCGTTGACATAGACTAGGATCCCATAAATCAGCTTGTATTTGATGTTCAAACTAGTTACAATCATTAAGTCTAGTGGTTCTCTACAGCTTCAAGCTTCTCATCTCAACTTAGGTATCTTAAATTACAAACAACGCCTATAGCAGCTTCAGAAAACTATTTACAGGCAACAGATATGTAGTGACCAACCTTTTACAATGTGCTCCTCAAGGAGATTTTATAAGAAAATGAGGAGGTGGAAGAGTTTTTTAGGGTTCAAGTATCATTAATTCTATACTAAATGCAATTCCTATCCTTGAAAAGCATGCAAGGCATAAGGCAGGAATGCATTCTACCTACAACTCTGTTTCTGCTTTTTGAGGCTTAATGGACGAGAAGATTGACTTCAGGGCTGTTTCTTATCTTTATAATAATTCTGCTGATAGTTTGCAATAAGTTTCTTTGGCGAATTAATTGTTCAGCTGTCTTTAGGAAAATATCTTTTAAATAGGCAATTACTATGCCTTCTTTGATTTCTTTGAGGCTGTAGGTGGCTTTTGGTAGATGGAGAGGATTCAATTAGCCTTTGATGTGGCAATGGAGGCCTTTTGTCCAATATTTTCTTTGTTGATCTTAAAGCACTACTAATTTTCTTTATACTGTGTTTTTAGGCATGATTAGGCTTTGATCTTCATTTATGGTCTTCATACTGTCTTTAACTATGTGGATTAGGCCTTTGACAGTCGAATTTCTACCTTAATCCCTCAAAACTATGTTAAAAACCCTTGATCCTTCATTTGTGCTTTGATCCCATCCTCTGACACTAATACTCTTTATATAATTAAGGTTCACTATGTTTTTGTTGTTTTTGTAGGTGCGCATAGGGCTTTATAACATTACCAATGTTCATGAGACATGGATAAAATCATGATGTGAACCCTGCAGATTCATTTTCTTGATTGATAGAGGCTTGGGGGATCGTCATCCTTGGCCTTTGATTTCCTTTTAAAACTATGGAGAAACCTTAAAAACCTACACAAAATGAGAAAAAATTAAGAAAATCCATGAAGAATAGGTCAAAGGGCACTTTGGGCGTGAGAATAAATCGTGGTCATCGATCCAGATTAATCGAAGATCGATATTGCTCGATGGGTTTGATGGGGAGGCGGTTGAGTAAATGGCGGTCAGATTAAGTTCGAGTCGTTCGATGAAAAATATGAATGGTTGCAATTGAAAATGAATTCATTCGAGAGATTTAGATGGAGGCAGATGAAATGGGATTGCAACGCAATGTGAGCCGTCGGATTATAATGATGAATGACTGAGATCAAGCGATGAAGCCTTTTGGAGAATAGACAGAGGGCAAATAGAATGGAGATGACATGTAAGGAGAGTCGTTGGATTGAAATGATGGATGACTAAGATTAAAAGGAATAAATTTAGTGCAATGGGGAAATGTGGTTTGGGCAGAAATCCTGAGTGGTTTTCACACAACGTCGAGAGTGGTTTGTGGTTTTCACAAGAAAATGCGATACGACTCAACATTTGACACACGTCCTTTTGAATACCACCAGTTTCAGACCTTTTTTAGACGTTAACGTGCAGTCATAAAATTTTTGTGAAAAGCAATATCAACCAACAGATCGAAGGGTCAAGATCAGACGGTGCGGAAAAAGTGCGATGGGGTAAGTTGTAGGGCAGGGAGCTAATGGGATCCACGTGGGAGTTTGTGAATGGATGGGAGTTTTATGAGGCAGGAGGTAGTTTCCGATAGAAGTTGGGCCTATTGGGTTGAATCCTGTCCGTTTGATCTGATGAATGGACGGTCGGATTTGCAAGAAGGAGCGGGTAATATTAAAAAGGAGAAAAAGGAAAAACAAGGTGTTGTAAGGTTTAATCCTGGCCAATATATCTTATCAATGGACGATTAGGATTGCATAAAGAGGTGGAGTCAAATGAACAGAGGAAAATTATGGTAGGTTGAACGGGCAGGGATTGGGTGGCCTAGGGTCGTTGATCTGAAATGATCAACGGTCTAGATCTTTTCCAAATCTGAAATGTGGGGAGTATGAAAATACAAAGGTATAAAGGAAATGAAGGGTTATGAGAGGGGGTTTAGGACCTTTTAGGGCCCGGTTGCGAGGCTTAGGGTCTTATGAAGTAGAGGGCTCATGGGAGTTAAGTCCTCAGGGGCTTAAGAAAATTACATACCTTTATATTGTTTTAGGGCTTTAAAACAGTGTTTTTAAGGGAAAATGAGGGTTCCGATAGAGGAAACAAGGCATTTTTAAACCAAATAGCAGAGAAATATAAGGTTTAAAAGGGATTTTGAAGTGATTTTTCAAGTTAAATGAGGCTTGTGGATGGATTTTTATGGGGGAAAAGGGATGAAAATGGGGTCATTTATGAGTGAAAGGAGGGGTAAAAATGATGGGAAAATGGGGTTTTGAGAAGTCTTCTTTAAGAAAAAAGCAGATTTTTCAGGATTATAAGGGAAAAAACAGTGAATATTAACTAAAAGATTAGTTATCTTCATAACACTTTAAGAACTAACAATTTGGCCATAAAATTGTTTCTTAAAGGCTTTAAAAAAAGCCACCATTTGATATGACAAATTTTTATAGGTGGCTAACAGAGTCTTCATTTTCCATCTTTTTCCCTCTTCTGGTGTGCTATAGTCACAGTGGTGGAACCATCAATTTCGTCTACTAGCAGTCCTTTCTCGGATGATTCATCTGAAACTTCTCAAACCTCTAGGTCTATCGAGCTTCAACAGCCTATCATCCCATCAGAGTACCCCTTTGGGGAACCAGTTGAGTTCCATTGGCCTCTTTCAAATGCTTGCCTTGGGTTTGGGGTTAGGGAAAATTCCCCCCCTCTTACATTGGGATCACCATTTTTGGTTGCTATCATACCTCCTAGCCCTCGTAGTATTTTACAAGATCTCACGGTGGATTTAGACATGGACTCATCTAGTCCTAATGGCAGTGAGGGTATTCCAGTTTCTGATGAAGAATACCAACTTTTCCTGGAAGACATCCGTCAAGAGCTTGCTCAATCTTCATCATCGGTGTCGCTTCCAGCTGTTGGATATATGTCTTTGGGTCAGATTATAGACAGTATTGCCTCAATGGCAACATCCACTCTATCAAGGGGGCCAGTTCTCCCATCATTAGGGATGTCGCTGATGACACCTATATCGTCGACGCATTTTGTTATTTCTATACCCACTAGACCTACTGTCTGCATGGCCACATCGGAACCAACTATCACCGCTCAGTAGTTAGGAATTTTGTCTTTGATGGAGACTTCGATTTCCATGGCAATCCCTGATGGCCTCTCTTTTGAGGAGTATCGGCTGGCCGTTCAGTAGCAGATCTCCCAGATTAATCAGTCCCCTCAGGATCCTAATCGTCCTTATTTTTCTCCTTATGGTGTGGACGGTACCTCGATTTATTCACTTTCGTTCCAATATGATGGGCACGACAAACCTATCTATTCACTTGATCCTGAGGCTTATTAGTTCATTAACGATTTTATACCTACCTTTCCTGTGCAACCTTCTAGCCAACAAGGACAACCCTTTCAGGGAAAACCTTCGGTTCAACAAGGGTATGCTTTCAGCCAACAAGGACAACCCTTTCAAGGACAACCTTCAGCCCAATAAGGGTATGTGTATGACCCACAAGGGCAACCCTTACAGGGACAACCTTCGGTCCAACAGGGATTGTTTTACGGCCTGCGAGGTGTTAACTCCCTGTAATCAACAAGATTTTCAAAAGTTCGACCGCAAGGAGAACATAGCTTTAACCACTTTGGGATTCTAGGATCTAGCCCTCCTGAATCCAGAGAGCGATCTCTCCAATAAGTGCAAAGATGGATCTATCTTTAAGGTTTTGGGTATTGATATTAGGCTAGTTATGAAGTCTGAGGGTTTTGTTTTTGTTTTGGATGGTTGAGCATGATTATTGTTTGAGTGGAAAGTTCTAAATGGAAATAGTTTCAAAGGTGTGATGTTGCAAGAAATTAGAACAAACTTTGGCCAAAAAGATGGATGTTTCGCTGGTTTTAGTCCATTGGGCTATGGAGTCATAATAGGGTTTTAATTAACACAACTAGGTTCAAGAGTGGTCCATGGGGCAAGTCATCTATGTCTAAGTATCTCTTTAAAGTTGATTTTATGGAATGAAATGATACAACAAGAAGGAGAATTAAACAAATGAACAACCAAGAGCAGCCCAAGATCTGGTAAGTACTTTGAAACTAGCTAACTTTTGACATACACTTAAGAAAGACATAAAATTAATCCAAGATCTGGTAAGTACTTTGAAACTAGCTAGATTTTGATACACTTTCAATAGAAAACATTTAAACACAAAGGGAAACACAAATGATAACGAAGGATGGTCTAAGATCTGGTAAGTACTTCGAAACTAGCCAGCTTTCAACACATTCTTATGGAAACTTTCAGATAGTTTTTGGGGATAAAACTAAAGGACAGGGCTCACCATAATTTCCTTAGTTCATCTCTACTTAACATAAATTGAAAATAACATTCAGAAACAACAATTAGCCTAGGTAGTAGGACAAGGGAACGCCAACATTCCTACCTGCTTAAACTGAATTAAATCATTCCTAAATAACACAAATTGGAAGAAAACATTTAGATAAAGCTTATCAGTCAGATAAGGGTACTGATATACAGTAAATCCTAACTCTATACTTTTTTTTCTTTATAAGAGAAGATGTAAAAAGTGAAAACAGAAATAAAATAACGATTTACAATAAGAAATAACATCACCGTGGACATAGACCAGGATCCCATAAATCAGCTTGTATTGATGCTTCAAATCAGTTACAGCTTTAAGTCCAGTGTTTCAGTTCAGAAATCATCTTCACTTCTCAGCCTAACTATTCTATCACAAGCAGAGCTTCAAGAGCCTTTGAATACTATTTACAATCAGAAGTTTCAAGCACAAGTATATTTCAAAGTTCTGCAACCAAAATTTTCTCATCTTCTACAGGATTATTTATAGAAGAAATGAGGAGGTGGGAGGGGATAAAAGATCTCCCAGGGAAATTAATACAGACTTAATGCTTCTCGACCTTTGAGGGGCTTGATGGAGAAGGGTAGAGATACTTTCACTGTATTAATTGATTTACATTAAAGGATTAAGCTTGGTGGGAGCTTTTGTTGACTTTAAGGTTTTGTTTCATGATATGATAACTCTGCTGATATTTTTTGCATTAAGTTCCTTCGGAAGAATTGATTATTTGGATGCATTGAGGCAAATATCTTCTTTTATGATCATAATTCGACCTATGTTGAATGCTTGAGGCTACAGGTGGCAATGGGTAGCTGAGAGGAATCAATTAGCCTCTGATGTGGCGGTGGAGGTTCTTCATGACTGATAAATCTCTTGATTTGTCTTTAATTCTGTTTTAATTTGGAGGATTGGGCTTTTGATTTTCGATCTTAGCCGTAATCCTCCAAAACTGTCTTCAATCCTCTATTCTGTTGTGTTTAATCTTCAAAAATGATACTCTTTTGATTATTTTATGCATAACTGTGTGTATTGTTCATGTGCAGGGCCGCACAGGGCTCATATGGCGTCAATGCCCATGAAGCATTGACAAAACGTGGCATGGAACCCTCTGTAGTAATTTTCCTTTGATAAATGAAATTCTGGAAGATAGTCACCCTCAGATTTCATTTCCATTTATTATAATGGGAAAATCCTTTGAAACCTGCAAAATACCAAAAAAATATTATGAAATCCTACATTGTGGGGTAAACTTCTTCAGAGGTTGTGGGGAAGGAGCAAGGCCATTGGATGGTAGCATCCAACGGTGGAGATTTGCATGCGAAGGTCAAAGGGAAGTGGTTTGATGAATGAGCAGTGAAAAATTATATCGGAGATGTTGATCTATGTTTTGATCAAGAAAATCAACGGTCGGGATTGGTTGTGAATTAACAGTGTGAAGGGGTCACATTGTTTGGAAAATATAAGAAAACGCGAAGAAAAGGGGTTTAAAACCCTTTGGAGGAGGAAAAGCATTTAAATGAAATTTAGGGTTTCGGATATAACCTGGGCCGTCGGATGAGATCAACCCGGGTGATCAACGGTGGAGATCACTCATTGAAATCCTTTGGAGAGGGTGGAGGGTGATAGTGAAATGAGAAAATAGATCGAAACCGTTGATCTGTGGAGATCAACGGCCGGGAGCACGCGTGATGAAAATTAATGGAAAGAGGGAAAAGTGGTTTCGGGACTAAAAACCACGTGGCGGGTAGGCATTTTTTCCTTCTAAAACGCGATATGCATCCCCGCTCGACACGTGTCATCATAAAACCATCTATATCATGCAATTTTTGAAAATTATCCTCTGTGCTTAAAGTTACACGATACAGAATACTGACCGTTAGATCTGGGGACTCAAATCCAACTGTGGGGAAGTGAACACGACATGGGATAGATGCGTGAGTAGAAGCGGGAAGGACAGTTTTAATCTGGGTTGTAGGATCAAGGATTAGACGACTAGGATTAAAAATGAGGAAGGTAGGACCCACAGGAGGCAGGTCTGTCGGGATTAATAAGAACCATTAGATGTAACAGATCAATGGTTAGGATTTTATTTGGGGTATAAACGGATTAATATACAGGCAGAGAAAGGGTTAATGAGGGCCATCGATCTGCAGAGATCAACGACTGAGATCAGCCGAAACAACATTATGAAGTGGGATATATGTTTTTAACCAAATTCGGGAGATGTACTGTCCTATCTTGACACATGGATGGTCCAAATGTAATTGGGGCTCAGTGATCGGTGGGGAAAAGAACATGGAGTGTGATAGAGTGATTAGTTGTGGGCCATCGATCTACAGATCATATCGACAAAAAGGAATGAATCAAGGAATGTCAATCAGAGGTGGAGAAATATTTATCGCACCCGACAAAAACTTGCGATGCAATCATGCGCAGGCCGCTAGATCAGCTTAAGATCAATGACGGATATTGTTTGAGAATATGTAATGGCGGAAACCCCTTATAGTACATGAAAACCAAAAATTAATGAAAAAGAAAAGGTTTTATGGTTGGGGTGGGATATATATATATATATATATATATATATATATATATATATATATATATATATATATATATATATATATATATGATATAGCTTGGCGCCCGTCTGTGGGGCTGCTGGTCTATATGGAATGCGATAGGCCCAGGGCTTATATGTATAAGGGCCAATCACATCAGAAAGTCGGGCTTGGTCTTTAAATCTACCCATTTAGAATTTTTCGATGCGATTAGCGCTTCGGGACCTTTAACTCTTGGTCTCAGGCATAAGTTATATGGAGTGAAGTGGAGGGCGGGAGTTTATACAAATGGGGCTTTAATCCCATTGAAACTTTGATGCGGGCTTTTTAATCTACACATTTATATTAAAAACATTGCCCCGGCGGGTCTAGACCAAACTTAGGAAAAAGTGGGTTTTACAAATTTACAAAGGAAAATAGCAATCGGGAATGGGTTTATACAATGTTTAAGCGCCCGATTGTGGGCCTAGGGTTATATGAAGCGGTGACAATATCGGGGGTTATGTAATAAGGGGCCAATCACAATCGGAGGCTTCACCATAAGAAATGAACTTGTGCACTCTGATTTCTCCAATGCGATAAGCGCCAAATGGGTCTAGCGCTCAGTTCCAGCACCAAGGCATATGGAGGGGAAGTGGTTTAAGATTTAGCCCAAGGGGGCTTAAACCTATAAAACAAAAGGTGTATTTTTTATGAAATTTTCATAGTTTTTTGATGGATTTGGCGATTTTGGAAGAGTTCAAAAAGGAGTTTTAAACTCTGTAAGGTGGATTTTGTGAAGGGGGAAATGGAAAAAAGGGGAAAATAGAGGAATTTTATGAGGAAAAGAGGAGGAAAAATGAAGGTTAGTTTTGAAGTGGAGGGAAGGGAAAAATGGATTTTGCAGCAGTCTTTTCTCTATGGAATCAACAGAATTTCAGAGATTAAAATGGAAACAGTAGTGAATATTTGAAAAAAGGGCATGATGTCTTCAGAAGTCTTCAAGAGATAACACTTTTAGCAATAAAACTTGTTTCTTGAAGACTCAAAAAATGATTTAGCCACCATTTGGTATGAAAAATTTTATAGGTGGCTAATGTTTGGTCAATTTAGTGTGTCCTAAATTGTTACATTTAATTTGTCAATCCGGGATTCGTAAGCTGACGAAGTGTGGCGCACTATATGTGCAAGATAACCTATCTCTTACTTTTTTGTCGTTTTTGGATTTTTGTGAAATTCTAAAAGACAAGTATGGAGACAAATATCCAAGACAACAATGTCTTTCTAATGATTTTCCAAACTTCAAAAGAATTTTAAAAACACACAATGACAAAATTAATTCTTCAAAGAAAATGAAATTGCATCACTACTTTAGTCAAACAAACAATGAACTACTGATCATGAAACTCATTATTCTTGTTGCTGTTCAAACACAAAAGAAACTATGCTGAAAGAAATCCAAAAGTTGCAACAAAGTAAATCTAAATCAAATTACATCAACTTATCTTTTGATCCCTCATCATTAGTCCAACTATGATTTTCGGAGGTAACCATAAACAACTTGAGTAACTGATATCTAACTTGTAGAAAGTAAACTAATATCAAACCACACATTCATAATTCAATCCCTCACCATCAGTCCAGCTGTGGCTTTCGGAGGTAACTGAAGATGTCATGCACAATTTAATATTTCTAACTTGCAGAAAGGAAACTAATATCAAACTACACACTCATACTTCAATCCCTCACCATCGGTCCAGCTGTGGCTTTCGGAGGTAACTGAAAATGACATGAGCAATTTAATATATCTAACTTGCAGAAAGTAAACTAATATCAAACTACACACTCATACTTCAATCCCTCACCATCAGTCCAGTTGTGGCTTTCGGAGGTAACTGAAAATGACATGAACAATTTGATATATCTAAATCTAACTACTGAAACAAATGTGCAAGACTGAAATAAACAAAGCAGTACTGAAATTAAACAAAAACTAAGAAAAGTAAATTAGCAGTAGAACAATATTAATTCCATGTCATTAGTCAAAAAGTTATGCAAATGCCCGGGCTGCCTATTTATAACCTGAAACAAGAACACTGATCAGTTAACAATAACATAAAACATGAGAGATTATGGACAGAAGCAAGATGTAAAGCATGAAAGATTATAAACAGAAATGAAGCATATATACCATGAAAGATGCAATGTATAAACATGTGAATGAATTATGGCACAATCAGCTTAAAGAAATAAAACAAGAACTATACAATAATGCACAAAACCTCAGTCTGTGCAGGGGCCCTCTGCACCAACCTAGGCAACAAACTTCAAGTATGAATTACGCTTGGAAATAGAGTCTTCTTATATATTAAAATGGAGTCATAACAGAAAGGTGATAATACGGCACAGTGGCAACGTAATTACATTACAGAGCTATCTGGAGGCTAATGGAGACTAATCTAATATGCGTATGCAAACGCATTATTTATAACAAGGAAATATAACTAATTCCCTAAAGTTTGTGCTGATGGAGAACACGTAAACCATTACATCCAGAGATCTAGGATCATGGCCGCGTTGAGGAGTAAATCTATGCAGATTGGATGTTGGATTCGGCTATGGATCTGTGTACAGGTGTTGATGTGTCTCCCGCAACTCAGAAACGGCCATATGAATCTTCACGTGACGAGAAACAGAGTCCTGTCACCGTGGGACTCTACGGTTGACTTCCACTTGGCCACCTTTGACCGCAGCTTCCTTAAGTGTATTTGCTTGAGCCAATAGGACACGATCCATGTCCACATCATTTCTGACTTGCCCATGTGGCTCGTTTTTCTTGAGGACACCTGTAACATAGACTCTCACAAAATGGCTGCGGAAAGTTGCAGCAGCTGCGGAAAGTGGCAAGATTCTGCAGCTAAATGAGAAAAAATCTAAATCAAATAGCAGACAAAAAATATAGTTAAAAACCATTTTAGATGCTCTTTTGAAATTAATATACAATGATATTGACAACTGGGAAGGTTCAGGTGAATGAAAAAGGTCTAGGAGGATGTATAAGATCAATGCAGATTTGAGACTCAACATACCCCCACTGTGAAGGTGTTGCATGTCCTCATGCAACCAAAATTTTGATAATCCTTCTTCAGTTCATATGCCTTGACACTTCAGCCAGTACATCCAATCCTGTCCTCTTCTTCTTTGGTGCTACTAACATCCTAGGCTTCTTCATTAAGCATCTGAATTTGATATTAACCAGTGCTCTGCTTAACTTCTCGCATTTCCTTTTCAATTTCTTGTTCTTCTTCTGCCATATTCCCAGATGTAGCATGGTATTATCATGAATGATTTTGTCCAATTTACTTTGTTCCTTCAATGTCTCATTTTCATTTTTGATGTGTCTATTTAAAAGCTCTAGCTCAAAGACTTCTTGTTTTAGTGATTGGACTAAATCATCTTGTACTGTGTGAGGCTGAATGGAAGAAGTACTGGGACCTGTAGTTGCTTTTCTAAAGATTCTATATAATCATATACTTCCTGCTGCTTGGGGTCTATATCAGGTGTCATTTTTATTGGGTTGTCCCCAAAATGCCATGAAGGAGAGTTATCTTCAAAATTTGGTTGAGAAGGGCTCACATCAACATCTTGCTGAGAATGGGATGGACTATGTTCAATGTCTAACTGAGAATGAAATGAACCAGGTTCACTAACTAACTGAGAGTGAGATGGACTATGGTCAGCTGGGGATTGTTCAGATGTTTCTTCTCCCAAATCAATAAAATGAGGAACCTTCATTTGCGTTTTCCTCAATTTCCCCTTAAGTCCGGAACTGCTTCTCACACGCTGTGGACCACTGTCCTTTTGTTTTTGTTTTCCTTTCCTTGTCTTCTTGGCCATAGATGACTGTTTTTGAAGATAAACTAATCTTTCAGATAACACTTGATGATCTTCTTCTTCGGAAGAAGGGGTTTGATGTATAGCCTCAATACTTTTTCTCTCTTTTGGTGTTATTGGCTTTTTACCCTTGGTTTCTTTCTTCTTCCTTTTTGACAATCTCTCTTCCCTACTAATTCTTTCAATTGAAGTAGTAGGAGTACTTTGAGTTTCATCATTTGTTCTTTTTCTCCTACTCCTTCTTGATGTGCTACCTTCAGGAATTTCTTGAGGTTCCTCAAAGAAATTTCTAATCAAAAATTGTTCCCATGTGTCTTTCTTCTCCTTTAACTCTTTTTCAATCTAAATTTTTACAAGACCGTGGTGATATAGATGTGGTTCTACATCCCCTAAATGCTTCTGAACAGTCACAGACATTTTCTTCAAACTATTTAATAGAAAATATGGGAGATTGAGAGTTTGATTATCTAGAAAATTCATCAACAATCTGGTATGGTACATATACATGGACCCAAAACGGCCTTCACAGGTAATGAATTTTTGAACAACTAGCAGCAAAGTAGCCCATTCCTCTTTCAAAGCATGAACGGGAATTCCTTTTTTAAAACTAGTTATGTCCATACCTTGGTTTCGTAAGATTATTCTCCAAGCTTCATCACTAATGCTTTTATTCTTAAACCATCGTTCACCCTCTTGAAGAAGTTCCGTGGCAAATGCTATAGATGCCTCATTCACCGTGAACTTAAGATCTCCAATCTCTACCTCTAGGCCATTGAACGACCTTGCAAATGCTTTTGTCACTTCTTTATGGTAGCCTCTGAACTTTTAGATAAACCGCAACCACTTTGCTTTCTTCAATATATCCCTTAATTGCGGATATCCTTCCATGAACTTAGGTCCTTCTGGTTCTGCTCTTCAAAAACTTGCCTGCGTGAGGAGGGTTCAATGGAAGTAGAATGGTTGAATGCACGGAAATGAGCACAATGACTGTAGGTAGATATCAGAGAGTGGGTATACAGACTATATCGTAACAGAGAATGAAATGGAGTGAAGCAGAACAGAGAGGGGTTTCGTGAGCACGGCAGAGATTAACAGAACAATAGGAGGAGTATAACACATCCGACAGTGTTTTGAAATTTGGTGGCTGCAAAATAAATGTAAGCACGTTTAAACAATGGCTATGGATTTTATGCGGCTGAAAGAGGCCGTGGTCAAATCAATTACATCTCATTGTCATAGGTGGAATATCGGAGGTTTAATTATGGGACCGTTTGAGAATGAATGCGGGAGGATCATATGGAGATCGTGAAAGGGTTACAGAGTTTGTCAATATAATCATTGCACATAATGGATGGAGCTTATGGTTTAGAACTATATAAAAATGTGTTTTCAATGCTATTTGAAATGAATTTTTACTCATACCTTGGAATCTTTTCCTTTTTCCTTGGTCTTCAATTAGTTGCTCCTCATTGGTATCTTGAATGCTCCATGTCTTCATTTTTTGGTCCTCATACTTGCATTTTATTTCATGATTATGGAAATAACATCTGGCTGTACATTCTTTTGAAAAATAGAGTGGTAGCTGCGGAAACTGGAGTCAGCTGCGGAAACAGATGTCAGCTGCGGAAACTGACACAGCTATTATTTGGGTGAATGAACATGAACGGATGACAAATGACTAGATGGAAATGGTCATGAAAAATAATTTTATTGGTGAAAATGGAATGAAATAGATAAAATGAAGTGGAATGGAGTGAAATGAAGTGAAATGAAGTGGAATGGGTGGTCACAAAACTTGTGAAATGAAAGAGAGATTTTTTTTGGAAAATATAGAGTGTCAGGTGTTCCTGATTTTCACCCTATATTTTCTGTATAAGACTGCCAATCAGTGATTGGTTTTTAGGCTTATAAAATATATATATATATATATATATATATATATATATATATATTTAATTGAAAGAACAAAAGCTAAGCTGGTGGAGAAGAAGAATTCTTCTGTACCAGCCTGATTGCAGAATTTTCTTGAAACATTTTGACAAAATCCTCTTTTGAGAGTGGCTTATGATAAAATTTCAATCTGTGGCCCTTCACAATAAGAGGAGTTTGAAACTCATCAATGGTCTTGATTCTTACCGCTCCATTGCTAAAGATCTTGTCAATCTCATATGGCCCAAGCCAATGAGTCTAAAATTTTCCTTGAAAATATTTAAACTTGGAATCAAATAACAATGCCCAATCTCCTTCTTGAAACTTCTTCTCTTTGATGTACTTGTCATGCCATTTAGCTCTTTGATATTGAACTATATTAGTTCTTAGAATTTCCTCTTGTATGATTTCATCTAGCTCATTCAATTGATCCATTCTATGCTTTTGGGTTTCTGATAAGTTCATCCCCAATTGAACTGCTATCTTGAAGGTCTTGACCTGGAACTCAATGGGGAGCAAGACTTCTTTCCCATAAACAAGTTCATAGGGAGAATGTCCTGTTTTATTTCTCCATGTAGTTCTGTAGGCCCACAAGGCTTCAGGAAGCCTTTCTGCCCAATCTCTTCTATGTAGATGAACAGTTTTGGTGATGATACTTTCAAGAACTTTGTTTGTGGACTCCACTTGACCATTTGCTTGCGGATGGTAAGGAGTAGATCTTCTGTGCTTGATTTTGTATTTTTCCATCAATTTCTCCACCAAGTTGGATGTGAATTGGCTTCCTTGATCTGTCACAATTTCTCTTGGAACACCAAAGCGAGTAAAAATATCCTCATAAAGAAAATGAACAACTGAATTTTCAGTAGCAGATACTAATGCTTTGGCTTCTACCCATTTAGTAACATAATCAATACAAACCAATATATACTTCTTTTGTTTAGATGGTGGATTAATAGGTCCAATGAAATCTAAAGCCCATTTTTCAAAGGGTTCAATGAGTACCTGTGGTTGCAATGGCATTTCATTTGAAAGGGTAGGTTTCCCTACTCTTTGGCAGTTTTCACACCTTTTGACATATTGTTTTGCATCTTTGAAGAGGGAAGGCCAATAATATCCTAAAGAGAGGATTTTATAGGCCGTCCTTTTGTCTACAAAGTGTCCACCGCATGGTTCATCATGACATGCCTTAAGAATATCAGGCATTTCATCTTCCCTGACACATCTTCTGATCACAAGATCTGGCCCTGTTTTAAACAATTCATTAGAAATCCATGAATATTTTGAACTCTCCTGAATAATTTTTCGTTTTTCAATTTGGAAATAAATGTGAAGGCAGTTTCCCTGTAACCAAATAGTTAGCAATATCTACATACCAAGGAGTTTTAATAGTTACTGCAAACAAGTATTCATCAGGAAACTTATCCTCTACAAGAGAATCTTCTTTAGTATTCTGAATCCTAGACAAGAAATCAGCTACTGTATTCTGTTTTCCTGGTCTATCCAACACAGTAATATTGAATTCTTGCAAAAGTAAAAGCCATCTTGTCACTCTGCCATTAGTAACGGGTTTGTTCATTAAATATCTAATTGCAGAATGGTCAGTATGAATAAAAGTTTCATAGCCTGTTATGTAATGTCTAAACTTATTAATTGCATGAACAAGAGCTAAAAACTCTTTTTCAGTCACAGTATAGTTCAACTCTGTGGGAGTCAAATTTTTACTGGTATAATAAATGGCATAAGGAACTAAATATTTTTGACCCAACACAGCTCCTAGAGCTGTATCTGAAGCATCCGTAGAAATATGGAAAGGGGGTTTCCAATTTGGTCCTCTCAAGATAGGTGCTTCAGATATTCTTGTTTTCAAAGTTTCAAAGGCTGATTGAAAATCAGGATCCCATTTAAATTCATAGTCTTTTGTAAGCAATTTGAAGAGTGGAGATGCTATTTTAGTGAAGTTTTCTATAAATCTTCTATAGTAACCAGTAAATCCTAGAAAACTTCTAACATCTCTTTGACAATTTGGAATAGGCAACTTGGAGATAACCTCAACTTTTGATCTATCAACCTTAATCCCATCTCCTGAAATATGATGTCCTAAAACAATCCCTTCAGTAAACATCATAAAGCATTTTTCATGGCTTAATGAAAGGTTTGTTTCTTTACATCTTATAAGAACTTTTTCCAAATTTTCTAATGCCTCTTCAAATGAATTACCATAAACTGTAAAATCATCCATATAAGCCTCTACACAATCATGGATTAGATCAGAAAAAATTCCTAGTACTGCTCTTTGGAATGTTGCGGGTGCATTACATAACCCAAAAGGAAGCACTCGATAGGAAAAATTTCCCCATGGACAGGTAAATGTGGTCTTATCTTGATCTTCAGGTGCTACCTGAATTTGATTATAGCCACTAAAACCATCCAAAAATGAAAAGTACTTTTTACCTGCTAATGTGTCTAATACCTGATCGATAAAAGGCAAAGGAAAGTGATCCTTCAAAGTTGCTTTGTTCAATTCTCTGTAATCAATGCACACCCTCCATTTACCATTCTTTTTAGGTACTATAACCAAAGGAGAAACCCATCGGCTATCTGAAATTGGATAAATGAAGTTTACATTGAGTAGTTTTGGAGCTCTTCTTTCGCTATCTCCCTAAGGTTTGGATTCATCCTTCTTTGAGGTTGTCTGATTGGTCTACTATTTTCCTCAATATAGATATGATGGATGCAAGTCTTAGGATCAATACCTTTCATGTCAGTATACTCCCATGCAAATGTAGTAGAATGTTTTTGCAAGATTTTGATTAGTTCTTTTTGTTGTGACTCTTCCAAATGTTTGTTGATATTCAATGTTTTTCCTGGAAAAATCTCAATGGTAGAACTACCAAACTCTTCCATAGAGTAAAGAGACATTTGTCTTGATGATAAATATTCTATGTCGGATTCCAACTGAAATTGTGTGGGGTCATATTCTGAAGATGTCTCAAAATTTTCTAATGTGTTCAGAATTTGACTATCCTCACTGATTTCAGAAATGGTAAAGACGGGTTGTATAATGTCCTCATCATCGACCCATTCATTTTCTCCTACTTCTGTGATTGCTTTTGTTGGAGGATACAAATTGAATTTCTTTGTCGAATTACCATTAGAAATGTACATATCCCCAAATCTACAACTAATAAAAGCATCAGTTGTGGCTAGCCAAGGTCTTCCTAAGATAAGTGGGTGCCCTCCTAGATTACTCTTGGGAGTCAAAATCATAAAATCTACCGGATATTCCCAAGAATCTAAGGAGACTGAAATATCTTCTAATACACCATCTAGTTTAATAATTGATCGATCTGCAAGTTGCAGTAAAGTAGGTGTAAAAAGAAGGTTAGGAAGTTTTAGCTGGTCCATATTCTATCTACTCATAATGTTAATAGCAGCCCCTAAGTCAATCAATGTGTTTGAAATTTCTATCCCATTTATATGTGTCTTGACAATTGGACTTCCTGGATCTACATACTTCTGCATGGTAATTTTTCCCATCATGATATCTGCAATTTTTCCCACCAGGTGGATTCTTCTTGTATCTTTTAGTTTCCTTCCTGGTCTTTTGAAACTCAACTCCTTTATTGTTTTTGCTAGAATAGGAATCTCTCGAATGGCTTGTAGCAAGAGAATCTTGATACAAACATTCTTCAATTCATCTAGAAAATCATAGTTAGGCAACAAGATTTGTTTTTCCACCCCCTTGTCAATTTGTAGTCTTTCGGGAAAAGGAGGTGTAGATGAAGATGCAGGTTGCTCAACTATAGGAGTTGTGGGTGTTAACTTTTCTTTTTCTTTTTGAATATTTGAGTTTTGAAGAGATTCTTCCTCAGAACCCTTATTGGCCTTAAGAGAGTCCTCCTCAGAGGTATCCTGTTCTAGGTCATCTATAGAAGGTTTTTCTAAAACTCTACCAGATCTGAGTTGTACATCATTGAGAGGAACAATCATATAGGTAGGAAATTTTTGTCCTTCTACCATGTAAGTATTCTGAGGATTTTTATTGTTAGGATTTGGCAATGGTTGAGCTGGAAGTTTATTTGTCTTTTGTTGGTATGGGAGCATGAGTTGAGGATTTGAATTTTGTTGAGAAGGTTGTTGTTGTGGAGATGGAAATGAAAGTTGTGGATTTGTGTTTGGAAGTTGTGGAGCTTGTTGATTTTGAAAAGATGGAGGATATTGATAAAATTGAGCAAATCTCCCATAAGGATTTTGCATTCCTTGTACCCATGGCTGATATGGATTTTGATGTTGGGGCCATGGTTGTTGCCAAGGATTCCAATTTGGTGGGGTTTGAAGATTCATAGGGTTGTTAAAACCTTGATTTTGTTGTCCCTACCAAGGTATTCTTGCAACAAAACAGAGAGATTCTACTGAATTTTGGTCTTCTTGAAAAACAGCTTTGAGTCCAGGAATTGAAGGATAGCTAAAGCATCTGTTTCTGCTTTCTGCTTGTTTTGGATTTTAAGGGTGTCTAGTTGTTCACTAAGGCTCCCTAAGATATCAGTTTTGAACTCATCAAGAATATTACCAATCTCTGCCCTACTTACTGATCCAGTTGCAGATTTGTTAGCCCTAATAAGAGAAGGATCCCTAGGCCCTTTTCTTGTTTTAGATTTTCCTCTTGAGAGATGGACACATAGTTCTGTTATATCACGAAGTGGGAGTTGAGAAATGTCTCCTTTCCCCATCATGTTTAAAATATCTATCCATTCATCTCTAATGGCTTTTAATATGAGGGCTTTCAAGGTTTAATCATCTAAGTTTCTCATCTTTGCTCTTTTCAAGTTGTATTGAAATATTTCAAGTAAGTCTTCCAAATTTTCATCTTCTTTTTGCATCATTTTGAATACCTCATCCTTGTGATTGGTGGGCATACAATAGTCCAAGTATCTATCCAAAAATGTTTGTTTCATATCATTCCAAGTCCCAATAGATTGAGTGGCTAATCCCATGAACCATTTCAAAGCAGCTCCCTTCAATGTTGAAGGAAACAGTTTGAGTTTTTGAGAGTCTTCCATATAGTCATAAGTTCGGCACACGACTTCAAACTCAAACAGAAATGTTTCAGGATCCTCACTTCGAAATCCATAAAAGTTAGGGAGAACAGATGGTGAGATATTTTTCATCGTTGTATGAGTTTCCTCATCAACTATAGGGAATCCAAACAAGTTGTCTCCTTCCCTATTTCTTTCATTATTTCCTTCACCATTGTTGTCTCCATTGTTTCCTCCTCTTCTACCTCTACCTCTACCTCCATCTATTACTTCCTCTGCCATGATAGTTTCTTTAGAGTCCTTAAAGTCCTCTAGTTCTTCTATCAAGGAAGGATGAGAGAGAATCTCTTTGTTTTCTAAATGGAATTTAGTACATGGTATAGGAGAATCCTCTAATTCAGCTACTCCTTGAGTTCCAAAAATCTTAAGGCTAGGGGTAGATGGTGGTGAATCTGGTCTATGCCTTGAAGAAGATGGAGTTGTGAAAATCGAACTCTTGGCTTTAGCTATAAACCTTCCCCTAGAATCTCTTGCTCTATGCATGTCATTTTTTATTTTTTAAAAAGTCGGGCTAATAATTCTCTTTCTGATCTTCCAGGTCACACTAGGTGCAAGAAGAGAGCATACTTAAGAAATTACTGAACCAATAACTCTCTTTTCTGATCCTCCAGATCACACTAGGTGCAAGAGGAGAGCATACTTCAAGAAGTTATCAAGTTTTCCCTTCTTTTATTATTTTGTTTTTTTTTAAGAAATTGGCTACCTAGTTACACTTCCCCGGCAACGGCGCCAAAATGTTTGGTCAATTTAGTGTGTCCTAAATTGCTACATTTAATTTGTCAATCCAAGATTCGTAAGCTGACGAAGTGTGGCGCACTATATGTGCAAGATAACCTATCTCTTACTTTTTTTTGTCGTTTTTGGATTTTTGTGAAATTCTAAAAGACAAGTATGGAGACAAATATTCAAGACAACAATGTCTTTCTAATGATTGTCCAAACTTCAAAAGAATTTTAAAAACACACAATGACAAAATTAATTCTTCAAAGAAAATGAAATTAAAGAAAATGAAATTGCATCACTACTCTAGTCAAACAAACAATGAACTACTGATCATGAAAATCATTATTCTTGCTGCTATTCAAACATAAAAGAAACTATGCTGAAAGAAATCCAAAATTTGCAACAAATTAAATCTAAATCAAATTACATCAACTTATCTTTTGATCCCTCATCATTAGTCTAGCTATTATTTTCGGAGGTAACCATAAACAACTTGAGTAACCTGATATCTAACTTGCAGAAAGTAAACTAATATCAAACTACACATTCATAATTCAATCCCTCACCATCAGTCTAGCTGTGGCTTTCGGAGGCAACTGAAGATGTCATGAGCAATTTAATATTTCTAACTTGCATAAAGTAAACTAATATCAAACTACACATTCATAATTCAATCCCTCACCATCAGTCCAGTTGTGGCTTTCGGAGGTAACTGAAGAGGTCATGAGCAATTTAATATATCTAACTTGCAGAAAGTAAAATAATATCAAACTATACATTCATACTTCAATCCCTCACCATCAGTCCAGCTGTGGCTTTCGGAGGTAACTGAAAATGACATGAACAATTTGATATATCTAAATCTAACTACTAAAACCAATGTGCAAGATTGAAATAAACAAAGCAGTACTGAAATTAAACAGAAACTAAGAAAAGTAAATTAGCAACAGAACAATATTAATTCCATGTCATTAGTCAAAAATTTATGCAAATGCCTGGGCTGCCTATTTATAACCTGAAACAAGAACACTGATCAGTTAACAATAACATAAAACATGAAAGATTATGGACAGAAGCAAGATGTAAAGCATGAAAGATTATAAATAGAAATGAAGCATATATACCATGAAAGATGCAATGTATAAACATGTGAATGAATTATGGCACAATGAGCTTAAAGAAATAAAACAAGAACTATACAATAATGCACAAAACCTCAGCGTGTGCAGGGGCCCTCTACACCAGCCTTGGCAACAGACTTCAAGTATGAATTACGCTTGGAAACAGAGTCTTCTTATATATTAAAATGCAGTCATAACAGAAAGGTGATATTACGGCACAGTGGCAACGTAATTACATTACAGAGCTATATGGAAGCTAATGGAGACTAATCTAATATGCGTATGCAAACGCATTATTTATAACAAGGAAATATAACTAATTCCCTAAATTTTGTGCTGATGGAGAACACGTAAACCATTACGTCCAGAGATCTAGGATCATGGCCGCGTTGAGGAGTAAATCTATGCAGAGTGGATGTTGGATTCAGCTATGGAGCCGTGTACAGGTGTTGATGTGTCTCCCGCAACTCAGAAACGGCCATATGAATCTTCACGTGACGAGAAACAGAGTCTTGTCACCGTGGGACTCTACGGTTGACTTCCACTTGGCCACCTTTGACCGCAGCTTCCTTAATTGAATTTGCTCGAGCCAATAGGACACGATCCATGTCCACATCATTTCTGACTTGCCCATGTGGCTCGTTTTTCCTGAGGACACCTGTAACATAGAATTTCACAAAATGGCTGCGGAAAGTTGCAACAGCTGCGGAAAGTGGCAAGATTCCGCAGCTAAATGAGCAAAAATCTAAATCAAACAGCAGACACAAAATATAGTTAAAAACCTTTTTAGATGCTCTTTTGCAATTAATATACAATGATATTGACAACTGGGAAGGTTCAGGTGAATGAAAAAGGTCTAGGAGGATGTATAAGATCAATGCAGATTTGAGACTCAACAGCGAACACAAGGGAAACCTTACAATCCTCAAGGTCAACCTTTACTAGCTCAACTTTTGATATAGTCAGGGAAACCTCAAGAACCAGCTGGGCAATCAGTATATCAACCTGGACCTTCATATGGTCCTGGGGGGAAAATCCATCCATCTCAACCTTTGGTGAAACCACAACAACCATATTTTCTGATTGGTTGTTGCACAACCAGAACCATCTTATGGTCCTGCTCTAGGCCAACCTAGTTATCAGGCACATCCTGGACCGCTGTAGCCATCAGGCCAACGTGCTCCTCAAGGGTACCCTGGTGGCCCTCATCAGTCAGGTCAACCTTCTCATCCAGGCCAACCTGTGCAACCCGTTCACCATGCTCAGCCACCGCTCTATTCTCTGCCGTAGTCAAATCAATCTCTGTGTCGGACTTATCCAGATCAGCAGGGCCCTTCTCATCAACAGCCTGTTCGACCCCAAGGCGGGTATTACCCTCAAGGTCAATTTCGACCCATATACAATGTGCCTCAAGGTTATGCTTAGTACCCTCAACCGCCAGGCCATACTTATATTCTGCAGCAAAATCCTTATGCTTCTCAATCGGGACCCTCGTACACTCAGAACTAGTATCCTGGTCTTCAACCCTGTATCCTAGTCCTCAGCTTCCATATCAACCAATTTATCCAGCTTATACCCCTTATGGTCCAAATCCTCTGGGACAGAACCAATGGGGGTAGAGTTATACTCAACCAGGATGGAGTATGGGTATGGGTCCTTATCGGGGATCTACTATGCCTTTTAACCCTAAATTACCTTTTCTCACCACGTTGGAGTTACCGGATGTGTCCAAATTGAAAAATGATCCCATTCATCATAATCCTTATTAGCCTCTGGTTCCAACGAAGGTTCCTGGTGATTGTCCCAAGTTTGAGGGAAAATCTGGAGAAGTCCCCCAAGCACACATCATGACATACCATTTATGGTGTTCTTCAAATTATTGGGTGGATGAGTTTGTCCGACTCCATCTTTTCCAACGCACTCTTACCGGAGCTGCTAATAAGTGGTACATAGAACTACCTCGTGCTATCTTTCAAGATTTCAACACTCTCACTATGGCACTCCTTACTCATTTGCAGTTTTCAGTTTGTTATGAAGCTGGGATGCATCTCCTAACATCCATGAAACAGGACCGGGCTACCCATATCTCAAACCATATTCATGAATGGAGACGACGTCGTCACTTAATTAAGTTCAAAATTCTAGATCAACTTCTTACTCATTGGTTCACTACCTCTTTTGTCAATCAAATTGTGAAAGACATCACCATGGGGGCATGTTTAACCAAGGAATAAACCATTGATCATGCCCAGTACCTTGATTTAGTGTACTCTCAATCAGGCATTTTGTATGACATCTTGACTGAGGCTCCACAACCTGGGACCTCTAAAGTGCTGGCTACCCCATCAGTCGACGACGTTATTGGTTCCATGTCTCAGAATTCATGCAAGTCTTCCAATGGGAAGCAGAAATCAACTTCTTCCAATAATTCTGCTCCTTAGGCTACCACGGATTTTGGTAAAACCTCAGAGGTCAACGTCGTTCAGGCCAATCCTATAGACAACGCATCCAAGGGGAGAAAGAAGGGAAAAGGAAAGGCCAAAACCGATGCTCCGAAACTGGAATCATCTAAACCTCGAGCTGATGATGGTTCATAGCGAAAACCTAAGTATCCATGTTTGAATTTTTATGAGGAACACTATACTAAGGATTTTCCTAGATGATCTGAGGTTAGTCAACTACTTAAAGGCTCTAAGGGAACTCCGATGGTCCTTAAAGAACGTTTCCCATCTCAGAAAAACCAGATGGTTGAGCAACCTCTGCCATCTGCATCGTTTGACTCTCAAGTATTCATGATGAATGGTTCTACACCTGTTTCCATCGCTACTCGGTCGAAGGATTATGCCAGATCATGCCAGGCAGCTAGGAACTAGGTCATTGATGGTCCTCCTCCCCCACTTGCCTATGGTCCTCTTGAGATTGAAAGGCCCAGTGCTGAACCCGTTGTACGACCACCTTCTAAAGGTGTTCTCCGGAAATTTTCTTATAATCCTAATGCCCGTGTTGCTCAGCATTACAGTATTGTTGAGGACTTAGCACAGGTGCCATCCACGATGTCTGTGTTAGAAGTGCTTCATAGTTGTCCGTCTCAATGGAAAGCGTTACTATCTGTGATCGGCGGGATTGAACCTGCTAAATCTATCCTTCTCTCTTTATACTTAGAGAATTTCGTCCCCCGACATCCACACCGGATTGTGCTTGTCATACAAGTCGGCATTAACAGTCTCAACATCCATAAAGTCGTTGTGGACGAGGGTGCATCTACCTGCATCATGTCATCTGCTTATTGGAAGGCTATTGGCTCTCCATCCATGACTTCGTCACCCAATGCCCTTGAGGCATTTGATGGAAGGGAATCAAAACCCTTGGGTGTTCTCGCTATCTCGCCGATCACGCTGCAAGGAAAGACGGTCAATGTTGAAGTAGAAGTCGTTGATGCCAAACTCAATTACAATCTTCTACTCAGTCGTAGTTGGACTCACGCTATGCTGTGTGTTCCATCCACCCTCTTCTGACTTTTAAAGTTTCCACACGAGGGAAAAATCATTACTGTCGATTATTTGTCGTTATTTACCTTGTCTTCCAAGAAAAACGTGCCATACGTGGATCAGATTCCTTCTCCCCCTGATAGTGTAGGGCCAAGTCTTTTCAAAGATCCAACTCTCATGGGTATCTTTCCCCTTCTGCCACCAAATATCGTTCAAGTTAATATGGTCTCTCAGTCAGATGACCCATGGATCGTCCCTTTACCTAAACAGGTTGATTCATTTGGGGATTTGATGTCGCTTAGTCCAATTTAAGTCAATTATTGTGAGCTTACAGCTGCATCTGATTCTCCCCCTCCTGAAGGTGCTCCCTTGAGCATGTCTCTCAACTTTTATTCTCAATACCCCTTGCTCGGCGATGCAGATTCACCTGATCCTTTGACAGAAGTGTTTCCATCTGAAGAGGCTATCATGGAAACCATGACTCTCGAAGATCTACCATGGAGCGATGGGTATCATCGTTCCTTGTTTATGCTTGGCCTTGGGGCAGTGTCTAACTTTCTTGAGCGTTTTGCGTCTCAAGTTTCTTCTCCGCCACTTCAAACCTATTTTCACTCATGAAGTCTTCGCTGAAGGTAACTTGGGTAACATTACTCAAACAATTCCTATCAACATTTCCGTGAAACCGGGGATTGTCGATAACATCCATCTGGGAGTCACTTGCTCTTCCGAGGAAGTGCAAGTGTATACTAGCCTCTTTCATGAATTCCATGATGTTTTCGCTTGGCCTTATGAAGATGCATAGAATTGACCCCAATATTATGGTGCACGAGATTCCCACCTACCCAGGTGCGAAGCCTGTTCACCAGCGTCTTTGTCCAATGCATCGTCGGAAAGCTGCCACCATCAAAGATGAAGTTGAAAAAATTCTCAAAGCAGGTTTCATTTATCCGATTCCTCTGACAGAGAGGGTTTCTAACATTGTTACTTTGGATAAGAAGCAGGGAGCAATTATTGTCTATGTTGATTATCATGATATTAATCGGGCCTATCCTAAGGATAACTATCCCACCCCTTTTATCGATCAGATCATTGACGATTGTGCGGGGAGTGAAATTTTTTCCCTTATGGATGAATTTTCTGGCTATAATCAGATCAACATTCTCCCGTCTGATCAACACAAGACCGCTTTTATCTATCCTTGGGGAACATTCATGTATAAGAAACTCTTTTTCGCCTTGAAGAATGATGGGGCTATGTTCCAGTGCGCCATGTATTATGCCTTTCACGATATTCATCATATTGTTCAACCATACCTGGATGACCTTCTGGCTCATTCAGTTGTGCGAAAAGACCACCCAGACCATCTCTTCCAGATCTTTCTTCATTGTAGACGCTACAAAATTCAGCTCAATCCGCATAAATCTATCTTCTGTGTTGATTCCAGTAGACTTTTAGGGTTTATCGTATCTAAAGACAGAATTCGCTTTGACCCGCTTAAGGTTGAGGCTATTGTTAATCTCCCCTCCCCATCCTGATTACACTAGCTTCAGAGTCTCCAAGGGAAAGAAAATTTCTTACGTCATTTTATCCTAAACTACGCTAAAATAGCCAAAGGATTTACACAAATTTTAAAGTAGAACGTCCCTTTTTGTTGGGATGAGATTTCTCAACAGTCTTTTGATAGGCTTAAGACGTTTCTTGTCAACGCTCCTCTATTACATCCTCTGAATTACCATCATGATTTCACCCTCTATCTGGCTGTCGCCTTCAGTACGATTGCCATCGTTTTGGTTCAAGATGATGATGAAGGTACCGAGCATGTCATTTAATACGTGTCTCGGAACCTTCTCGACCCCGAAACACGTTACGCACATGTCAAGAAGTTACCGTTGGCTGCGGTCCATGCCATCCAAAATTTTCATCATTATATCCTTTTACGCATGGTGACCGTGATTTCTGATTATAACCCCATGACCTATATTCTGTCTCGGCAGTTGCTGGGGGGAAAATACTCGAAGTGGAATTTTATCCTCCAAGAGTTTGATTTGGTGTTTACTCCCAGCAAATCGAATAAATCACTTATTTTCGCTGATTAGATTTGTTTTCTCCCCACCGACTCTGCTCCTTCTCATTCTGAGCATCATATTCCAGATGAAACTCTTTGCTTGATTAGCACCCTCTATCCTTGGTACAGTGATATCATTATGTATCTCCAAACTTCTACATTTAGGTCTAAGTTAACAAAAGATGTCGGACACCGCATTCGGCATCAGTCGTAACCTTATCGTATTGTCGGAGATACCCTCTATCACATTGGAGTTGATTCTATACTCCACCAATGTCTGACCCTCGAGGAAGCTGAGAAAGTTTTAAATGACTACCAGAGTGGCACTTGTGGTGGTCACCTGTTTGGTTATTCCACCACACAGAAGATCCTTCGTGCTGGCTATTTCTGGTCATTCATTTTTTAAGACTTCATTGTTGCAGTACGCAAATGTCATGCGTGCCAGATATATCAACGCAAGATGCATGTGCCACCTGTTCCTTTACACCCTGTCATTACCGTTGGTCCTTTTTCAAAATAAGGCATCAATTTTATGACATGTAACCCTCATTCAAATGGGGGGCATGCCTATATTATTGTCGCCATCGATTATTCCATAAAATGTGTCGAAGAAATTCCTACACTAGCTGTGGACGGTAAGACAGTGGCGCAATTCATATTGAATCATGTTGTTTCTCGGTTTGGTGTCCCTCAAGCCATCGTTACCGATCATGGTTCTCATTTTCGGGACTATATGATGACAGAGCTAACATCTAAATTGGGTCTACATCACGACAACTCAATGCCTTATTAGCCTCAAGCTAATGGCCAAGTTGAAGTTGTAAAGAAATTCCTTGTTACAATGCTTCAACGAACAATTGGGATCCATAAATCAAACTTCCATCTCATTTTGTTTTCAGATCTATGGGCTTACCAAACGTAGATTAAGAGTGCATCTAGATTTACCTCGTTTCAGTTGGTATATGGTCTAAAATCTACTCTTCCGATTGAATGTGAAATCCCTTCACTCAAGCTAGCTGTGGAATTACTACCTAATACTTTGCTTGAAGAAGAGCATCTCCTTTAATTAGAGAGACTGGATGAAACTGGTCGCTTAGCTACCTTGGTCATCGAAGCATAGAAGAAGAGATTCAAAGCTCATTTTGACCAAATAGTTTCCCCTCACTCTTTTATCGAAGGCGACCTCATTCTCCTATACGACCAAGCTCATGACAAGCTGGGGGCAGGTAAATTCCAACCCATGTGGCATGGGCCCTACATCGTCAAATGTGTGTTACAAAATGGGGCTTATGAGCTTATTGATTATGAAGGTTGTCCCTTCGCACAGCCCAGAAATGGGTTGTACCTAAAAAAGTATTATGCTTGAGTCATTGATGCATGATATGTGTACATAGGTGATTTTTTCAATTTTGTGCATGCTTTGGTTTGATGTGCTTTGTGAGATTTTTTCTACTTATTGGTTCTTGTTTGTTTTGCAAATGTCTATTTCCCCTTATGTTGGTTTCGCGGATGGTGCTTCTTGTAGTACCAGGAACTTGCCTTCGGTAGCCTGGGTAATTTATGATCCTGTTGGTGAGTTGATTAACTTACAAGGTATTTTTCTAGGACCACCTACAAACAATGCCACTGAATATAGTGTTGTTTTGGAAATATTAACCGAAGTAGTTAACCTCGGCATACGCATATTGCTTGTGAATTTGGATTTGCAACTTGTTGTTCTTCAATTTAACGGTCATTATTCGGTTCAAAACCCATGAATTTTGATATTTTATTTGCATATTCATTTACTTGAAAGACATTTTGATTTCATTACATATCAACATATACCAAGACGGATGAATACATTAACTGATGCAATAGCCAACATTGTGTTGGATAGACATTTGCAAATTTATAAAACATAATCATATGTAAATAGACCCATGTAGAAAATAGATGTATATATATATATATATATCGATTGTTTGCAATGTGTGCATCATAAAACCAAAAAAAAAATATATGTATGTTTTAGTTACATTGCGAGACAACATGTCTCTCAAAATGTGCAGAAATAAAAGCCTAAGTGCCTAATTGGCGTGGTGCTCATGATAGCACATCACCGCCCGTACCAACCACCTCAGTAAGCAATGGGTATGACTCGGCACCCCTACAATGTGCCTTTGATAGGCTCAAGGAACATCATAAAAACGAGCATAATCTGGAATCCCATGGGTGATCCCCTCAAGGTTCTGTACTATCTCCTCATCACTGCCCTCACCATGAGGATTGAAATCATGAGGAGTTTGCCTCACTATCGGTTACATACCTACAGGACGTTCTGGGCCAACATCTACATACATATAGGAGTAACTGTCAGAACATGCATATATACCAAAAAATTATAAAATCATGAAAATAAAAAATGATTCTCACCTAGCTCTTTGTCCCAATCCTCTCCCTCCGAGAGTGGGAGGTCTAGATCTCCGGTGAATTCTGTGCCGACGTAGGGCCAATCCTCCAGGACAATCAGTTGTCGTCAGAGCCAATCAAAAAAATATGGCCTCCAGGACATCTATTGGCCACCCCCTGCTCTAGGAATCAGTGCGGCCCATCGAGCCATCCGTGGCTCTCTAGGTGGTGGAATCGGGACAATAACCTCTTGATGTTGGAATATGGGTAATAGTTCCAAGAATAATGATACCAGAATCGATCCGTACCCAAAATGCTTTAGTTTGGTCTTCTTGCACTTAGTGATTTGCCGTTTGATTTTGATAGTCATGGCCTCGGCCCAATTGAAGAGAGTCAAGTTCATACATTACGAGGTAAGGAGTAGTTGTGTCTTTGTGGCCTCATACGGTGCTTGCGATCCTGCAACCCGCATGATAGTGTGCAAAACTACTCTTAGTGCCAGATCGGGGATGGTTTGGATGTCCACTTTGCAACTCCCTGTTCCTTTTCGCGCCCCACGGCACACCTTGTCAATTACCATTGCCATGCTTTCTCTGGAAGGATGGGTATCAATCAAGATAGGGACTGCACCCCTACGTGACAACCCAGTGATGAAATACACATCAGAGACTTTGAGTTCAAATTCTTGATCACGAAGCACAAAATTTTCTTGATCTTTGTCCCAAATGCTTATCAAATATCGAAGCAATTCGGGCTGAGCCCGGAGGCATGGTTTTAGGAAGAATTTCTTGAGCCCACAATTTCTGAGAGCATTCATGCATTGTTCATTTTCCATGACCTGTTCATCCTCCTCACGGTGTTCTCTCTCTTTCCACTAAATTACCATCTTTTCTACTTGGTACCTGCACACATTGCTCATATGAGAATTATAAGTCTCCTTAGGCATCAAAATTTGTAATAAAATGGTTGCATTTTCTTAAAATTAAGGCAGATTTTGGACTTCGTTGTTGGTGTGACTGTTTTGCTAAGATTTACGCCACTGGGCACGACCCCTGTGTAAAAAAGGGCCGATTGGCACAGGTCTGTGCCCGAAACCCGCGCCAACTGCGATGCCCTAGTTTTTACAAATCCTCCCCTAAGGGATTCAAAATGACAATTAAAGGTAATACAATTTAGTTCAAAAGATGGCAAATGATGTCGGCTCTTACTTTAAATTGATGGAATCATTGGTTCATTGGATTACTCACAATCGTCACCGCAAGATTGCAAGGAAAATGGGTCACTGTTGCTCTGCAAAGAGGTATAAGTGAAAAGTAAATATTTTTTACCACTTATGGTCTTTTATAACTTTTTAAAATCTTAAATTAGGCTTTAAAAAATATTTTTTGATTATTTTATCATATTATTCTCGAGGAATACATTTTACACATGTCTTTTTGTGCAGAAAAAGGTTTTCACATGGTTATGAAAAGAAACGAGTTTTATTTTATACCTTTTTGGACTCGGTAAAAACACGAAAAAATCACTACTGGAGTCACCTTTCAACTTTTTTCTGACTCTCTAAAACTGAAAATATTTCCGAGTCGCTTGTCATTTTGAACTCATTAAATTGGTTGCAAAATGATATCTACCCAGTATACGTTTACCCCTTTTTTAGGCTAGGATAGATTATTTACGAAAAAGGAATACCTTAGCCTATTGCGACTAAGAGGTTCTCTCCGACACATTTTTCTACCTTTTCAGATATGAGATGCTATTTACGAAAAGAGACTGCTAGATTTTTATTTTCCACTGTCTTTTCAAACTCTCTAAACATGAAAAGATGTCGAGTTCTTCCTTTTTCAGACTCATTAAAAAATGACGACATCGGACTCCATCGTCATGACGTTACCCGAGTTCTTCCTTCCTAGGGCTCATAAAATTTACTAGGTTGGATTTGTCCGAAGGACAAACTTACATTGCAAGCATATGCTATCCCCTTCAATCTTGTTTGTCAAAAATAATTGGGGTACTCACCAGAAATGGTGGGGGGAAATGGAACCAGATTGTAGTCGTGTTGGCAGTATGTTGCTCTTGAACATGGCACTTGTCTGCATTTGTGTAGGGTTGGGAACATCTCATCTCATTATTTTTTTTCCTTCATGGGCTTGGGTAATCTCTTTTGACCTCTCATCTGCTCTTTGCCATGTCGCCATAAACCCAAATCCCTTGATGTCAAATACTGCCAAATCCAGTGACATGCCGCCGATATGTTCAAGAAAAATTTGCCTTTGAAGTTTTCAACCTCCCTCTGATTCTCTGTTGGTATTGATTCACAAACATCATATTCCTCTATCTCGTGTCGATGATGTGGGAAACATTATGGCCCACCTTCGATAGAGGTCACTTCCTGTCGACTCCAGCTCATTATACAGGAAATTGATCTAGAGACTCCTTTTAGGTACCTTGGAGCCTGCATGCCTCAATGGTAGGTTCTTTGCATTCAATGTAAGGTCCGCATCATTGGCCTTTGATCGACTGAATCTACGGATGTTCGACGTCGGATCACTGTTCACATTCCGTGGATTGTATGTTTAGTACCTTGAGATCCATTATCATTATTGGTGGTTTCTCTCGCATCTGTTAATAGCTTTCATCATTGGCTGGTAATCAGAGGATTTTCTTGCATGTTTGACTTCAGCTCACATATTCACATGCTCGAATTTGTACTTTTTTCAGGTTGAGATGGAGAGCAAGAACTTGGGTTTTTTCTGATAAAATCTAGGTTGTGGGTTCTTTGTGGGTTACTATGACTTATCACATGACTCTTTTGATTAGATGGCTGCGACCATACCTGAGTCTCTTTTGTTGATCCCTACTGCTGGATGGTTGTGTCCATACCTTAGATCTCACTGTTTATGTACTCTATTATGGATGTGTTGGGAAAAATACAGAGAGGGGGGGTGAATCAGTATTTAGAGCTGCCTGAATTTTTTTTACGTTTTATTTCTCTTAAAACCATACGCTACTTCACTGAACCCAACTTGCGTATACACGCGGATATCCTTAAGAAAATTTGTGTATTTCCATAGATATTATTATGCATTTAATTATTTACTTAGATCATTGCATCATTCATACATCAGATGTTTAGTAAGAAGTAAGCATGTGCAGTAATAACACAATAAACCATCACACATAAGCAACACACATGAACACCAGTATTTAAGGTGGAAACCCAATTCGGGAGAAAATCAACATTGTTTTCGTCTCTGTCTTCAATATTTATTATAAAGAAAACTTCTTACAATTTTTTACTGGCATAGACTCATACCAGCACGCAGGCACCCACCTGCAGAAGGCTGCAACCTTCTCTCATTTACTAGTCTCTCCTGGAAGGGAGCTACTACCCCCTGATCTCATTTACGAGCCTCTCCTGGAAGGGAGCTACTACCCCTTGCTCTTGTTTACCAGCTACCACTGGAAAGGAGCTACAACCCCCTCACCTCAGCACCACTGTGGACCACGTTTTATCAATTTTCATACTGGATCCAACAGCTTCCACACAACATACCTTGTAGGCCACTTTTCATCAGATTTTCAGACTGGACCCACTCCACACATTTAAGCTCAACATACATCGAACTGAAACTTATAATCCCATCAATTCATTCATTGAATCATCAACCAATCAACCAAAAACTTGATATTTAATCAACATAATCAACAGCATAATCAACATTCAAACAACCTAGATTTGTATGACTACATCATTGACAGATAGCGGTAAAATAGAAAAACAGATCAGAAATTTTATTCCACATACTTCAGCAAAACCTTAGATTCCATACGCACTTTTACTTCACTGAACCTGCGTATATATGCGCTTTCACAGAGACAAACCTGCATATACATCTGCACATATTTCAGAACTGACCTCATATTCCATACGCGAGCCTTTTGTTGAAACCAACCCATGTATATACGCGCTTTCTCTGCCACGAACCTGCGTATAGATCTGCAAACATTGTAGGGCTGCGCAATTCTTTAGAACAGATAAATAGCTTAGATCTTATCCTTCACTTCAGAAAATATTTGCCACATCTCATATATAAACATTCCATAAACAGATCTAGAAGATACATAGTCATTTCAGATCTAGAGATCCCTCTTCATCATTTTCTTCATAGGTGCATTATTAATTCAAATCAATCAATAAACTGTTACCCATTCCATGCAAATATACTTCAGAGTGAAGTATTCATTAAAACCCAGACCTATGCACTTTATCAACAATCATAAACTCTTGCCCAATACTTCAATTAGAACAGTGAAAACACTGTGACCAGAACTTCATAAATAACCCAGACTTCTGAATAGATATGCAGATACAAACTCAACACTGAACAGTCATTGATTCAAATATCATATGCTACTTTGCTTCACTTACGCCGCATACATACGTGCTTTCCTGCACATCAACCTGCGTATACTTCTGTGTATCTTATTCTTCAGAAAACCCTGACTGTCATACGTGCTTTTCATGAATATAACTCGCATATATACGTGCTTTTATCGAGACAAACTAGCGTATAGATCTGAAAAAGATAAACTTTGAAGAACATACCAGATCTATAAACTTACCCAGATTTCTTCAATTTCTTCATCAGACTTGTGCTAGGTCTTCATCATTTCTTTTGCAGATCATCCTAGAGATTCATAATTTCTAGAACTAGAGATCTTGAACCTTCATCATATCCATAGGTGCATCATAGATTCAGATCTAACAATTAAGAATAGATTGCATCCATGTAGATATTCCTTAGAGAAATTTATCATCAACAACCCTTACACATACACACATAGCACTATGATCTTATTCTCCTTACATAGATTTAGCTTTTACCAATACCATGAGTCAAAACCACTTAACCGCTGATGGTATTCCTGGATGGGATCAAACAGATAATCCAGTGCTCAATACAGTGAGCCAATACCATGGTAATGCCCCTAGGTATCATAGTTTTTAGAGTGCAAAAGGCATACGTGACTTGGAGCATTCGTATCTGCATGTATACGTGATTTCTCTTCAAAATAGTTGCGTATATACTAGTCCTGAATGTATACGTAGGTTTCGTTCACAAAAGTAGTGTATACATTGAATCCATACGTGGGTTTCCTTCATAAAAATAGCGTATACATTGTGACATATTATATTTGTCATTTCTCTGGCACTTACTGAAATTCCTTTTTCTGTTGCTTCTAAACTGATCTATAGATACATCATTTTTAGATCTTTAACAAATAGGTTGCTATCAAAATGTAACTCATCAAGTAGGTTTCCATCAAGGACAACTTCATCAAGTAGGTTTCCATCAAGGACAACACATTGCATCATATTGCCAACAATCTCCCCCTTTGGACTTGATGGCAACCATGATGGTGTTTGATCACCACAACAGATAGATACATTGATTATAACCATTATTAAAACACCATGATACTCTCCCCCTTTGACATCAAGGGAAAAGGGTGGATCAAAACCAAAACAAGGTTTTTCTTCTCTTGTAGAAAGAAGAGCTCTGTAGATCTGATGTGTACTGAAGTTACCATGATCCCCCTGATTTCACGCTGAATCTTCAAACATATTTTTCGATGAAGTACATGACTCTATGACCTTTCCTATCACCAAAGACTCATACTCACATCAATGATCCAACCAATTGGATTTACATATGTGATTCAAGTACCCAACCAAGTGGGTTTACAAATTTGAACAAGTCCTTACATGACTGAATATTACAATTTTACATCATAGGTCTTAACATGACCTTTTCATCAAATTACAGATATGACTTATATAATCAAGACCAAAGAATCTCAAGCATGAGATCAGACCACAACAAATAATTAGAATTCCAATAATGCATCCTTCCCATATGATCAAAGCTCCCCCTTAGCTTGTGCATCCTGCACAGTTTCAACAACAAATCATCAAGGCATATTCAAAAAATATCAGAGAATGAAACAGAAATATGAGAGTTGAAACATCACTAGAGATACCCAACAGCACCACAGCTGTGCTGAATAATGCTGACCCAAAAAAAATTTCGTTAGTAAACACCCATACACGGTTTTCTGTGTATAAACTCGCGTATATATGCGACTGTCATTTAGGAAATCCACATATCCAATTTAATCTTTTGTATTTAAGTAGATCTGATCTTCTACATGGAAGAGACTACTTCCAACTTCTCTCTGAGATATTCAAACGCTCCCCTGGGTAAAGGTTTGGTAAATATATCAACAACTTGTTCTTTGGAGGGAACATATTCCAACTTCACCTTTTGTTCAAGCACTTGTTCACGTAAGAAGTGATACTTGATGGGAATGTGCTTGGTATTGGAATGCATAACAGGATTCTTTGAGATACTGATGGCACTTGTATTATCACACATAATGGAGATAGGAGGTGAAAATTTGATTTGAATGTCTTGTAAGGTTTGCATCATCCAAAGAAGTTGAGTGCAACATGATGCAAAAGCCACATATTCTTCTTCTGTTGTAGATAAGGAAATAGAGCTTTTCTTCTTGCTGAACCAAGATACTAACCGGGGCCCCATATAGAATGCACCACCACTAGTGCTTTTCCGATCATCAAAATTTCCAGCCCAATCTACATCAGTGTAAGCATGAAGAGTGAGATCAGCATTCTTTGGATACCACAGTACAAAGTCTTGAGTTCCTTGTAGATATTTTAATATTATTTTGACAGCGTGAAGGTGAGACTCTTTTGGATTAGCTTGGAATTGTCCAACAATCCCAACTGCATGCATAATGTCTGGTCTAGTCCCAGTGAGATAAAGTAGACTTCCTATCATAGATCTATATTCTGGTTGATTCACCGTGAGAGAATCATCATGAGAACTGAGATTACATCCGGTTATCATTGGTGTACTTACAGGTTTGCACTCTTCCATGCCATACTTCTTCAGAATTTTCTTAAGATATTTTTCTTGTGATAATAATATGCCATCTGTTGCTTGATGCACTTGCAAGCCAAGAAAGAATGTTAGTTCCCCAAGTAAATTTTCAAATTCTTGCTGCATAATAGAAGCAAATTTTTGACTCATAGACTCTTCATTACTTCCAAAAATGATATCATCAACATATATAACCACAATCAATAGTTTATCATTTTCAATTTTTTGTGTATAAGTTGCTATCAGCAGACCCCTTTGAAAATCCTTGTTGATGAAGGTATTTGTGAAGATGATAATATCATGCCCTTGGAGCTTGTTTGAGACCATATAGAGCCTTTTTAAGTCTACAAACAAGTTTTTCATCATTTCCAAAAATGAATCCTTCTAGTTGTTCTATATAAAATTCTTCTTCTAGATCACCATTGAGAAAAGCAGATTTAACATCCATTTGATAAACTTTGATTTGTTGGAAGCTTGAAAAAGCAAGAAACATTCTTATGGCTTCAAGTCTAGCTACAAGAGCAAAATTTTCTTCAAAGTATATTCCTTCTTATTGAGCATACCCCTTGCAAACAAGTCTAGCTTTATTTCTTATAACATCCCCATTCTCATTTAACTTGTTTTTGAATATCCATTTAGTTCCAATGACATTTTTGTCATAAGGTCTTGGTACTAATTCCCAAGAGGAATTATCATACCAGAACAACTTCTTCAATAGACAATATGTGTCAAGCAATCATCCATGTGATTTGTTATCACCAAGATCTTCATTATGTAACATGTGTAGGAATTATGTATAAAAGGTCTCAAAAAGTCATCAGCAACGAACTCTGCATGATATGTCCTTATCTCTGAATCATAAGACTTCCATCTCATCCATGTGTGGAAACAAAAGATACTCTTCAGTAAAAAGCGATCAGGGCTCATCCATAATCTCATCATAAGAAACCATGTATCATGTCATCATCATTTGAGCATGAGTATTAAGGAATAACTAGATACAATGCCAGAAATGCAATCATTAGTAGTTATATTGATGCTCCCCCTGAACCTGTGTTCCTGATCTTTAGCTGTCTTATTGTTTTTCTTATAAGAAAAACATATGCTACTGTCTCCAACGGAACTCGCGTGTATACGTGGCTTTAGTTCACGGAACCCGCGTATGAAAAGTGAAATACTGAAAATTTCATAGTTCCATTTTCTCCTCGATTTATACATTCTGTACCTATCTTCTATTGTCACATTAGATGCACTGTTAGCAATAAACACAACCAGAATTACCAAACCAACCATGGGAATCATCATATATTGCTCCCCTTGTGATGATACATTACTGATTCCTATAATGTATCTCACATCACTCTTGCAGTCATTGTGAGAAGTAAGCTTTAGAAGCGGAAGACTGCAGTAGGATTATTATCCCCTACGTTTTTGACCGGTCCTCCTTATTTTTCTAGCTTTGCTTGAAATTTCTTATTGTGTGCTAGAAATTATCCAATTTCTCAGATCTATTCATCCTGCATTCTTTTTCTACATATCCATACTTGTTACAAGCATAACATCTTGTGTGACCAGAAAAGTAAGCATAGGGATCATAATGTTTTTTTCTATTCTTTCTTCTATTGCAATCATCTTCTTTATGACCAAACTTGCTGCCTGAAAAACAATATCCCCTAAAGAAACCTGAGTACCTTTCTATGTAGAATATGTTTGTTTGTGACTGAAACAATCTGCTTCTGCAATTGGATACAACATGCCCATAATTATGACATTTAAAGCATTCAACATTATTGATCAAAGGAGAGAATCGATTGATGCTTCTATAGTTAGGAGGGAATGATTTCTTTTGAGAGTTCATGATTGTCGGTTGACCTTTTGTTTCTTTCAATACTTCAAGTTTTGCATTGATATCCTTTGAATATTTAGCACTTTCTTGTGAACTAGATTCTCCTTTAACAGTTTCATGAAAACCAAGACCAAATTTAACAGAAGGAGACCTTTGACTACTAAGAATATTGTCCAGAATCTTAGCAGTATCTTGAAACCTCAAGAGTTTATCTTTTTCTTCTAATTTACCTTTTAAAATGTTTACCTCAACCTCCAATCTTTGGCATTGCTTCTTCATACTTTCTTCAACCCTTCTTCCTTCTTCTACTTTATCATTCAATTTTAAAATCTCTTCTTTCAACCCATTTTCTTGTTCTTCAAAAGTTTGTAAAAGTTATTCATTCTTCTTATTTGATTTTTCCAGATCTGTTTTGAGAGAGATGATTTCTGCTTCAAGTATTTCACTTCGATTGGTTACTTTATCCTGCAGTCTTCGATACATTTCTATCTATCCATTCATTCTAGAGATCATATCTTTGTAGATAGATTCCTTCTTTTTAAATTGATCTTCAACATTGATCTTGAGATTTTCTTCTAGACCCATACTGTTACTTTCACTATCATTTTCACTATCTTCACGATTTCTTGCATAAGGAAGTGAATCACAAGAGCAAGGATTAATACCTTTTGCATCATCTTCATTTTCTGCCGTACACGATTTCTGAGATATCTTCTTTCCTTGAGTAGCCCTCTTCTTTTTCTTCCTTCCCATTGTGATGGATCTCCTTCAAGCGATCAAGCTTCTGTAGAAGGACCTGCTCTGATACCAATTGTTGGGAAAAATATTGAGAGGGGGGGTGAATTAGTATTTAGAGTTAAATGAAAACTTTTTACTTTTTCTTTCTCTTAAAACCATATGCTACTTTACTAAACCCAACTCGCGTATACACGCGGATATCCTTAAGAAAATTTTTGTATGTTCAGAGATCTTATTATGCATTTAATTCTTTACTTAGATCATTGCATCATTCATTCATCAGATGTTTAGTAAGCAGTAAGCATGTGCAGTAATAATAGAATAAACCATCACACATAAGCAACACACATGAACACCAGTATTTAAGGTGGAAACCCAATTCGAGAGAAAACCACCGCTGTTGTCGTCTCTACTTTCAATATTTATTATAAAGAAAACTTCTTACAATTTTTTACTGGTGTAGACTCATACCATCACGTAGGCACCCACCTGCAGAAGGCTACAAACTTCTCTCATTTACCAGTCTCTCCTGGAAGGGAGCTACTACCCCCTGCTCTCATTTACCAGCCTCTCCTAGAAGGGAGCTACTACCCCCTTCTCTTGTTTACCAGCTACCACTGGAAAGGAGCTACAACCCCCTCACCTCAGCACCACTGCAGACCACATTTCATCAATTTTCATACTGGATCCAACAGCTTCCACACAACATACCTTGTAGGCCACTTTTCATCAGATTTTCAGACTGGACCCACTCCAAACATTTAATCTCAACATACATCAAACTGAAACTTATAATCCCATCAATTCATTCATTGAATCATCAACCAATCAACCAACAACTTGATCTTTAATCAACATAATCAACATTCAAACAACCCAGATCAGTATGACTACATCATTGAAATATAGCGGTAAAATAGAAAAACAGATCAGAAATTTCATTACACATACTTCAGCAAAACCCTAGATTCCATACGCGCTTTTACTTCACTGAACCTGCGTATATACGCGCTTTCAAAGAGACAAACCTGCATATACATCTGCACATATTTCAGAACTAACCTCATATTCCATACACGCTTTTGCTGAAACCAACCCGCGTATATACACGCTTTCTCTGCCACGAACTCGTGTATAGATCTGCAAACATTGTAGGTAGCTTAGATCTTATCCTTCACTTTAGAAAATACTTGCCACATCTCAGATCTAAACATTCGATAAAAAGATATAGAAGATACATAGTCATTTCAGATCTAGAGATCCATCTTCATCATTTTCTTCATAGGTGCATTATTAATTCAAATCAATCAATAAACTGTTACCCATTCCATGTAGATATACTTTAGAGTGAAGTATTCATTAAAACCTAGACCTATGCACTTTATCAACAATCATAAACTCTTTCCCAATACTTCAACTAGAACAGTGAAAACACTGTGACCAGAACTTCAGAAATAACCCAGACTTCAGAATAGATATGCAGATACAAACTCAACACTGAAAATTCATTCATTCAAATAGCATACGCTACTTTGCTTCACTTAAGCTACGTACATACGTGCTTTCCTGAACATCAACCCGTGTATACTTCTGTGTATTTTATTCCTCAGAAAACCCTGACTGTCATACGCGCTTTTCATGAATCTAACCCGCGTATATACGCGCTTTTACCGAGACAAACTAGCGTATAGATATAAAAAAAGATAAACTTTGCAGAACAAATTAGATCTATAAACTTACCCAGATTTCTTCAATTTCTTCATCAGACTTGCGCCGCCAGGTCTTCATCATTTATTTTGAAGATCATCCTAAATATTCATCATTTCTAGATCTAGAGATCTTTAACCTTCATCATATCCATAGGTGCATCATAGATTCAGATCTAACAATTAAGAACAGAGTTCATCCATGCAGATATTCCTTAGAGAAATTTATCATTAACAACCCTTACACATACACACATAGCACTATGATCTTCTTCTCCTTATATAGATTTAGCTTTTACCAATAACATGAGTCAAAACCACTTAACCGCTGATGGTATTCCTGGATGGGATCAAACAGATAATCCAGCGCTCAATACAGTGGGTCAATGCCACGGTAATGCCCCTAGGTATCATAGTTTTTAGAGCACAAAAGTCATACGCGACTTGGAGCGTTCGTATCTGCGTGTATACGCGATTTCTCTTCAAACTAGCTGCCTATGTACTAGTCCTGAATGTATATGCGGGTTTCCTTCACAAAAGTAGTGTATACATTGAATCCATATGCGGGTTGCCTTCATAAAAGTAGTGTATACATTGTGACATATTATATTTATCATTTCTCTAGCACTTACTAAAATTCCTTTTTATGCTTCTTCTGAACTGACCTATAGATACATCATTTTTACATCTTTAACAAATAGGTTGCTATCAAAACGTAACTCATCAAGTAGGTTTCCATCAAGGAAAACTTCATCAAGTAGGTTTCCATCAAAGACAACACATTGAATCATATTGCCAACAGGATGGCTATTCCCATGCCACATGTCATGTATTAGATATATCAGTTGTATTTGTACTTGCAGGTTTTCTGACAGTAGTGTTTGGGTTGAACGCATTCTCATAAATAATTTCACCCCTCCCTCTCTCTCGGACCTCATGCTTTAGGGGGCATCTGTTACACAGAATTTTGTCACCATCCCTGCAATCCTTCACCCCACATATTGGAAGGTCTTTCCTGTGACCTATGAGCAGTGTCATACTCTGCAAACACCTTCATTGCATCCTTCTACATAAGGACATCATTTCTCCTGTTGAAAATTTCCTCAGAAATCCCACAAAAACCTATGTTTTTTCCTTGGCGTGGGTATCCAGTTCACCCCTCATGCCAATGTGGAGAATGTACACTAGAGCCCATGCCACTTGGTGCTCTATCTCTTCGTTTTTCCCACGCTAGCATTTTTGAGAATGTTTTTTAACAAATTAGAGGCAGAAGTTTCCTTTAACCACCTTCGTGATGAGTCACAGGAAGTGGTTAAACTTGATAAGCCACAGAAATCTTCCTTTAGGTAGTGATTTTTTGGAACATTCTTTGAAGATAGGACTCCCATCCATGATTATAGGGATCCTAACCTCTCCCTCTTGCTCTATATAAATAATCCTTCTCCCTTTAAAAAATCTAGTTGAACATATAGCCAAGAAGCTGAACTTGGATAAGGGATACTATAGATGAGTAATTGCTATAGAGAAGGTAGAACCAAGGATAATTATGTAGAGAGAGCCCCGTCCGAATTCTGGATGAGCCTTTGTGAGATGTGCTCCACTGGAACCCTGTTGGAGGAGACCGCAACGTCGAAGCTTGGTTGTACTCTTCCTTCCTTTCATTAATATAGTCGACTATGGTATTGGTTCCATCATTTTGTTATGTTTATTGATGTAATTGATTTAGTCTTCTTCGACTAACTGATAGTTATGAATTCAAAATAGTATGTTGTATATCGTCTTTGTTTCTCGTGTATGTGCATGTATCCGAGTGTGAGAATGAGCGAATCATGATCCGTCAAACCAGGAGCGAGAGGCAACCACTCTTTCCAACGACACAACAGTGTAAGACCTTCGGTAAGTTATCTATCGAGTCTCTGTCCATTCGTTAACTAGGAATCAATGTTATAGCATTTCTTGTTTGTGGCTAGACCCACTCTAGGGCTAGTTGGATCACCTCTGTTCGCAGAGGGGATTTACCTCACCAAAAATATGGTTAGGGTAAGGTTAAGGTTAAGTTTAGGGGAAGGTTAAGGTTAAAGTTAGGTTAAGGTAAAGGTTATAGGAAAGTTAGGTTAAGGTTATGATAAAGGTAAGGTTAAGGTTAAGGTCAAGGTTAGGTTATAGTTAAGGTCAAGGTTAAGGTTAGGTTATAGTGAAGGATAAGGTTAAGGTTAAGGTTAAGTTTAAGGGTGAAGGTTAAGGGTAAGGTTAAGGTTAAGACCCATAACCTTAACCTTCACCTTTAACCTTAACCTAAACTTAACCTTAATCTTAACCTCACTAAACTTGTAATCTTAAACTTAACCTTAACCTTGAATTTACCCTTAACCTAACCTTAACCTTAACTGTAACCTAACCCTAACATTGACCTTAACTTTACCCTTATCCTTAACCTTAACCTTAATTGTAACCTAGCCCTAGCCTTACCCTAACCATAACCGTAACCTTAACCCTACCTTAACCTAGCTTAACCTTAACCTAGACCTTGACCTTAACCATAACTGTACCCGTAACCTTAACCTTAACTTTACCCTTAACCTTAACTTTATGCTTAACCTAAACTTAACCTTAACCTTACCCTTAACCTTAACCTTCACCTTCACCTTAACTTTAACTTTACCCTTAACCTTGACTTTACCCTTAACCTTAACCTTGACTTTACCCTTAACCTAACCTTAACCTTAACTTGACTAAACCCATAACCTTTGTTGTCTTTCCTAGAGACAACCTTGAGTTGTGAAAGACCAGTGCCTAGGACATATTATATAGCAAGGAGCGTGTGATATAACAAGGGGAGTTATCAACAAGAGGCTCTCATGTTATCTTTTGAAAACAAGAAATATTAATTTGAATGGGACCAAGAACTTCAGAAACTGACAGAGAGAAAGGAATACTGCAGAGGCAATGTGCAAAATTCCAATATAAAAGCATCAGAAAGTTCAGAGGCAGCTTACTGTAAAGAGGGCCAATTCAAAGATATGTCATAGAAATAAATTATCAAAAGGTGTTTGCTGTGTATGAAAGATTTAAGAGAATACTAGTTGTCCTTGAGATGATATCCAGATACACAATATCACCATGTAATGGGCTTACCAAAATAGGAATCCATACATGACAATAGCGTTTTAAAAATAACCTCCCAAGAAACTAATATAGCAGAAATATGGTTGAGATGCAGTATATCATGCCTGAGCCATATTTAAAGCGTTTGGATAATTTGAGCATGGGTATCAACTAGGATAAATCCATACCAAAAATCAGTGAACCACTCGCATTCCAGAAACATGATATAAGAAAACGGATGAAACGAAATGAGTAATTGAATTAACACATATAAGAGAAAGCTACACACTGTGAGACACCAAAGACCAGAATCCTCTTTAAAGACAGAAATCCTCTTCACTGAGACCCAATGGGCTATGTACATTCATATGAGAGCTTTTACAAAATGCATACAAAAATTCTCTTACTGCATGATTTTCTGATAAAATATGGAACCCTCAATAATCTGTTCTTCGGGGGTTTTATAGGGGAAAAAGAAAACTTCATAAATGAAGTCGATGATGAACATTTAATTTGCCTCATTAAGACAGTATGGATGAAACGTGCACACCCATACTACTTGATGACTTTGTAGTGATGTATGTACTCTGTGCCCTACTTTCTGAGATAAATTCACTGGGTGGAAGTCTCTTCAGGGACACCGTATAGAAATAAAAAACCACATGGGCAGTCTATCCTTTCCTGGAGAGAAAACTCTGCTGAAATAAAACCTTGAGGGTATTATTTTCTGTGCATAAATATTCTAAGTGATCTGCATGGTCTTTGATCTTGTATTCTTCCTTCAAATGGTTAGGTTAAGGTTTGAAAATATTCAATTATGCGCCTTTAACTCTCAGCCTTTCACTGATACTCTCTGTCTGCAATATTAATGTTTCTGATCGCGAAATCTACGCTTTGAATGACTCTGGAGGTTTGACAGAGTTTAAACATACTTCTTTAATGGAGGTCATGTCGTAACAGCTTTCCAGGCCTTTCTCCATAATTCTAGCCTCTGAAAAATGGTCCTTTCCGGTGTTCTCTGCTACTGTGATTGAGATTGTGAATCATGGCAGTTTACCGCCATTCGTACCCTGCAAAATACACAAAATCGTTAAGAAAACAAATTCACAGGAAGGTGGATGCAATAGGGATAATGAGGATGATAGCGCAGCTTGGAGAAATGGTGGAAAAACGAAGCGGAATGGTAGAGAAATGTTTTGGTGAAGGTTGGAGGAATGCAGAAAATTAAACGCGAAAACTTAACATTTTGACCTTTGAATTAAAAATGTAGGGAGACGGAGGAAAATGTGACAAAACACGTGGAATGGTGACATGGTGAGACCAGTCAACGGTGGGCATGTGAATAAATCTGGACTATTTGATCTCAGTTGGATATCGACGGTGGAAAACATATCAGAGGGCGATGGATTGGCAGGCCAGGGGTACGGATACCTTGGGTTAATTTCCGCGCATGTTCGGGGTGCGATGGTCGTTGGATGGAGAGCCACAGATTGGATGGTTGACATGAATATCGTGCTGGGTCAAATGCTGAACAATAACGTGTGATGAGGGGGTGGTTTTGAAATAGTGATGGAGCCACGTGTCATATGTTGAGTGGAATCGCTCTGAAATGGAAAATATCGCCTGCCCTCCAAAGGCAGTGCGATGGATACCACTGGTTTTTTAACAGTGTTTTTGGGTGTGGGGACCACAAAGGCGGGTGAGTTGTGAGTTGTTGATTTATGGCTTTATCTAACAGTGGATAGGCGATCGAAGTGGTAAACGGGTTGGGCCACGGGCGCGATGCTGATCAATGAAGGCCATACGATTTGTACAAATCGACGGATAATACTGCGCCCGATATCTACCTGCGATAAGCACTTTCCAGTTTAGCGCTTCATCTAGCACTCAGGTTATGTGGAGAAAAAGACTGAGGGGCTAGGGCTGAAAGGTGCCAAACCTTATATATTTTCAAATGTGGGTTTTTGGCCATTTTTAGTGCAATTTTGAGTTTAGAGGAGGGGAACGATAGGCGGAAAAATGATTTTTAGGCCAAACATAAGGGGTTTAAAGGGGATTGCTTGTCAGAATTTAATAGATTTTAACAGAATGTTGACATGATAAACATTGGCTCCACCTGGGGATGGCACGTTCATCCCTAGGCGTGACAAGAACTTCGCAGACCACCAGTTAATATTCTATGCGGGCTCTTCTCTTCAGCACTTCTACTTTTCTTTTCATAATTCGTCACGACACCCACATTATTCAAACAAGGATGAAAACAGGAAACTAATGTACAGTATAATACATCAGGTTATCTCTGCCTAAATTAGAATTGGAAGTAGGGTTTAAGAAACTGACCATTTACAGGGGCATCAAGCAAGTCTCCCTGTAAATTTTTCAACCTGAAAGTGTTGTTACCCACTTGTTCTATGATTTTGAAAGGGCCAAACTAGAGTGGGTCGAATTTACCATTTTTTCCCTTTTTAGCTCTCTGGATATCCCATATGAGCACTAAATCACCCATCTGCAAATTCCTGTCCTTGGCATGCTGATCAAAAAGGTACTTCATCTTCTCTTTATATTCAGTCATCCTTTGACTTACCTGGTTGCGTGTTTCTTCCAATTCCACCAGCTGATTTATTCTCCTAGTTATATCAGCAGGCTCTTCTTGAATTTCTTGCATGAATTAGGCTACTGGTAGGGCTAACTATATAGGGAATATTGCTACCCTCCCATATAATAATTCATATGGGGATTTTCCAGTTGCTCTCTTGCTGGTAATTCTATTGGCGTACAGAGCGAATTTCAACTGGGAATCTCAGTTTTTCTGATTTTCATTGATAGCCGTCTTCAGTGCCCTCACCAGGGTTTTATTTGAAGAATCTGCTAAACCATTTCCTTGTGGGTAATAGGTTGTAGAGTGACCTAGTGTGATGTTATACTACTGACAGAAGCTCACAAACTTTTCAAACTTGAAGGCCTGGGAATTATCAGTTACTATTCTGGCAGGGCAGCCAAACCTGGATATGATGTTTTCCTCCATGAATTTTATTATCACAGTATCTGTTGCGTTCCTCGTAGGTATGGCTTCCACCCATTTTGTGAAATAATCTGTGGCGGTCAATATCCACTTATGTTGACCACTCAATGGAGGATGTATTTCACCTATGAAGTCGATTCCCCATTTCCTGAATGGTTCGTACACATGAACAGGAATCATGGGTAGAGGTGTCAGCTTCTGTCTTTCAGCAAATTTCTGAAATTTCTCACAAGCTCTAACCTAGGTAAAAACATCTCCAAAGAGCTTGGGCCAATAGAAACCGGCCTTCAGGATTTTGTGAGCAGTGGCCCCCACAGATACCTTCATGAAATTCGGCCATTATACTCTCTACCTCATCCTCTATGAGACACAGGAGTAGGATGACTGAGGGATCTCGCCAGTATAGCCGGCCATTGGAGACTATGTATTTCTGTGATTTCAACCTTAGCGTTATGTATTTAGTTTTATCACAGATTGGAGGGCAACTGAGTGTGAGGAGATATTCTACTATCTCTTTGTACCACTGACTGGTGAGGTACTTTATATATGTTTCCGAAGTAGTTATCTCAATTCCCAGCCGCTCTTCTTTCTCCTCAGATTCCTCACCTGCTATTATGGAAAAATTTATACCCAGATCCTAATAGTTTGATTCAGATAAGATTTTGGCTAGCCCCTGTCCCTTGATCAGTTTAGTAGGGCAGATCTCCAGCTCATACTCTTGTATTTTGGCAATTCACTTTCCCCTTTCTCCTTCACTATCCCCTTGGACAAGGATGTCTTTTACAGCTGTTGTAGGCACAAATGCAGTGATATGGGACTTTAGGACATACATGCGGAAAGCTTTAATGGATTTCACCAGGGCATATGCTTGCTTTTCTAATATGTTATATTTTAATCCTGCATCACAAAGCACCTGATTGAAGAAGGCAATGGGCTGCTCGTACCCTTCTTCATTTTTTTGCAATAAGACTCCTGCTATTGTATGAGGTGATGCAAAAGAAAAGATCATGAAAGGTTTAGCATAATCTAGTCTGGCTAGCACAAGGTATTTTACAAAAGAATTTTTTATTGTGGAAAATGCCTCTTGTGATTCCTAGGACCACTTAACTTTATTATCTTTCTTCAACATCTCGGTTATATGTTTAACTATTTTGGCATAGTTAGGAATAAACCTTCTAGAAAATTAATGCGCCCTCAGAATACTTGCACCTCCATCTTATTTCTGGGAAGAGAAATGCCATTTATAACCTCTACCCTCTTAGTATCTATCTTTACCCCATCTTTAGTCACAATATGTCCCAGAAGCTTGCCTTCTTCTAATGCAAATAAAGACTTTTGTGGATTGAGAGAAAGACCATACCTTCTGCATTTCTCAAAAGTTCTATGAAAATGCTCAATGTGCTCAGTATCATTCTTAGAAAATACAGTGATATCATCGAGGTAGACTACCAAAAATTTATCTTGCTCCCCAACAAAATCAATTTCCATGGCCCTCTAAAATGTGGCCCCTGCATTAATCAACCCAAAAGGCATCCTGGCATACATAAATGTACCCCATGGTGTGGTGAAAGTAGTCTTCTTTTGATCTTCTGGAAGTATAGCCACCTGATTGTAACCATAGAATCCATCCATCATTGACATCCTAGAAGCTCCAACCACCTTCTGCAGGATGTGATCCATCTTAGGCAATGGGTAATTATCCTTTAAGGATGCTCTATTTAAATTTTGGAAATCAACACACAACCTTATTTCTCCATTCTTCTTTCGGACAGGGACTAGGTTTGCCACCCATTCAGAGTACCTCAATGGCACAATTATTTTGTCCTTTAACAACTTCTTAATTTCCTTCTCAATAGAGGGAAGCAGCAGAGGATTTATTTGTCTGAGCTTCTGCTTATGAGGTTTTGCATCTCCCTTCAGTGGAATTTTGTGCTACATTATATTGACGTCAAATTTTTTTAGGTCCTGATAAGACCATGCAAGCACATCTTTGTAAGACTGAAATAATTTCTGGTATAGCTTTTTATATTATTCTGGGATATTCTTGGATAATTTTATAATTTTGGGGTCAGTATCAGTACCAAGATTCAGGTCTTCTACCTGATTTTCTTCTACCACTTTTCTTGGCTGCAGTGGGACATCATTCTTGTCAAATAATCTTTCTAGAGGCACCAGCCCTCTAGGTATAATGTTTCCATTCAATTGCAACACTTTATTACCTGCCATTTTCTTCTCCCAATTTCTTTCTGAAGTGTCTTCAGTCTCTTCTTCTTCACTAGCCTCAATCTCCATATTGGAGAATTCCCCTACTGTTTCCAGGAATCTCTTCATCTGTTCTTCATCCTCAAATACCTTCCAGTGATTGATCTTATCTGGGATTGATGTTTGATAACGTACCTCAATTTCATATCTTAAGAGGGGGTTCTGAGGTGGACGGAATGTACTAGCAGCCACAGCAAGGGAATCAACCATCCTATTTTGTTCTCGAGGCATGAACTAGATATTAAATGCCAAGAAAAAATTCTGTACCATATCCCAAACTTCATTCCTATAAGCCCTCGGCCGAGGATGTTTGGTTTGACACTGATTCCTGGCTTGTCTTCTGAATCTCCCAAAACTTTTAAACTTTGTATATTCATGCTCCTGACTGCTTGCAATCCTAACAGAAGTGCTTCATATTCAACCACATTATTAGTAGCTTCATATTCTAGCTTGAAATACAATGGGACCCATTTTCCTGTAGGAGAAATCAATAGTATTCCAACTCCATTACCTTCTCTTGAATTCACTCCATCAAAATGAAGTGTCCAGATTCCTACTTCATGGCTCTCTGAAGGCTGCTCAGCCTTGATCTGGCAGAAGGATGGTTCATGAGCATAATATTGATCTTCTTCCAGCATCGAGCATGATAAATCTCCTTATTTACTATAGACTGGTGAATTAACAGAATTGTTAGCCTTAGTAACCATCTTGACAAATCTAGTTTCCCTATACAACCTCCTCTCCTGGCCACCAAAAAATGGGATAGTGGCGTATGTTAAATCCAACTTAATTGACCCACCAATTTTTGTTCCCCAGGACCTTGACAGTAACATGCCAAAGCGAGCTGGGATGTTTGCCACCACGATGTCCATTACCACACCTTTTGCTGGAATTTGGGCCAAATTGACCACCAAATCCTTGATCATCCCCAGACATTTAACTCTTTTGGAATCAGATGAATAGAGGTCCTTGTATGGATGGGTGATTTTTAATCCTAGTTGTTCCATGACTGACAAAGGCAGTAGATTATGGGAAGTTCCAGAATCTAACATAAAGTTATGTAATAGAGGTCATGAATCACTAGAGACGCATAGAAGGGAGGAGTAGAAGCATCTAATTCCTCAACATGTGGACCAAATACAACCATGGGTATTTCTTTTTGAAGGTTGAGAGTATCTGGGATGAGAAGTGCTTCTGGAGGGAGCATGAAAGAGGTGACTTGGGATTGATATGCAGGTTGTTTCAACAGCTCAGTCAAGGGAACTGGTATTTTGACCTTCTCAATTTCTTTTTGCAGACTGAAATCAGGAGAGGACTTCTCTATTACAACCTCTTTTTATTCTTTATTTTCAGTTGAGGGTTTGACTTCTTTTGACACAGACTTGGTATTAGGGGGAAAGACTACTTTTGAAGAGGAAGGAATTTGATCATTAGACTGCAAAGGTTTTTTTAGAGGCCCCTTACCTTTGTCTGTGAATTTCTACATTGTTGACTCCTTCTGAGGTAGCCCTTCTTCTTGATCTTGAGTACGAGACCTCTTCCCAGAAGATCTTAGATCATATCTTCTATTGAACTGTGCTTGCATGAAATCAACAAATTGCTTACAATAGTGATCAATTTCTGATTCTTCTGTGTCTCTAGCCTTTTCTTCTTCTTGCAATGAGCACTCAGTTCCATTACTTCCTTGCAAGGGGAATTCTTCTCCATAACTATTCAAGAAATCAAGATTTGCATCCTCAAGTCCATAGGCAGTGTCTTCAGTAGGATAATCTACTGAACCTTCCAAGCACAATGGGTGTGGTACCCGATCTTGTTGTTCCTTTGGTTCCCTTTGCAATATTTGCAGGGGTGGTTTCCTATACTGAGGATTGTAACCTCTGTTTGGAGCATTGTGGAAATTCTTTGAGGCTGAATTCTTGGCCTCCAATTCAAGATTGACCAATTTACCTGAAATGTTCTTAATCATTTTGCTCATTTATTCAATTTTTTCATTAGCTGAGTCTCTGTCTTGGTTAGAAGTAGATACCTCCTCTTTGCCCCTTCTTCTAGTATCCTGTTCAGATATTCCCTTTGATTTACCAGTGGAGGTGAAATTTGCCTCCAAATCTAGTGCATCTATCTGAGCATCATCCAGAGTAGCAGGCTTCCTTTCTCTTAGAGAGAAACCGAATTCTGAATGAAAGGCTTCTACAAAAACAACCTTAGCATTAGTTTGATGAGGTTTCATATCAGCAGGAAGACTCAAATACAATTTATTAAATCTCTTGATAAATTCTGACACCCCTTCATTATGTCTTTCCTTGAGTGTATTGAACTCAGTAAGACAATTTCCATGATCTTTCTTCTCTCCCCATTTCCTAAGAAAAGTATCTTCCATTATTTCCCAAGTGGTAACAGAACGGTCTGCCAATGTCTTAAACCATTTTCGAGCTTCACCATCAAGAGATTGGACAAACAGCCTTAGGACTACATCTAAACGTTCCACATTAAAGTTCTCTACAAAGGAGCAGAAGACCTCAAGATGTTTTTGAGCATCAATCTCATTTTCCCCATTGAATCGGGGTAAAATCTTCAGATAATCCTGTGGCATATCATTCAACACTTGGGGTAATGCCAGGGGGGCATATTTATTTAACAAGAAGCCTGGAACATTGGCCATTGGAGGGGGTGGAGGTAGTGCAATAGTTTGATGAGTAGAAGGAGGAGGAGGAGGTGGAAGTGGAGTACGAATAACAATAGGAATGTAATGAACAGAAGCTTGAGGTGTTGAGGGGAACAACAGTCTGTTAATAGTAGATACTTCGGTGACTTCTTTGACCTGTTTGACCTCAGGAGTAGGGTGAAAGTTATCTTTAATTCTGACACCTCCTCGGGGTGGACTATCTGAATAGTAATTGGTATCTCCCATAGTGGATTCGGGAACTAGCACTTGGGCTATTTGGGAAGAAGATGATGGAAATTTTTCTATAGAAAATTCAGGGATTTCAGTGTGGACTGATTTTCTTTCCCTCCAATTTCTTCTATGTATGATATTCTCTGGGTCGGACACTAAAGGTGTCTTTGGCTGTGACGTATCGACCTCAGGTGTGGCTTACAAGGAGCCAGGACTGCAAGTGAAATTATCTAATAAACAAATGTGGAGTCGCCAAGGTGAGGGATCTACAACTCTCATTTCTCCATACTCACCTACTTGAAGAGTGAATTAGATTTTTTCGAGGCCTAGGGATTTAAATTTTCTCAACTTTGTTCCCAGGAAACGGCACCAAAAATATGTTGTCTTTCCTAGAGACAGCCTTGAGTTGTGAAAGACCAGTGCCTAGGACATCTTATATAGCAAGGAGCGTGTGATATAACAGGGGGAGTTATCAACAACATGCTCTTATGCTATCTCCTGAAAAAAAAGAAATATTAATTTGAATGGGACCAAGACCTTCAGAAACTAACACAAGGAAAGGAATACTGCAGAGGCAATGTGCAAAATTCCAATATAAAAGCATTAGACAGTTCAGAGGCAACTTACTGTAAAGAGGGCCGATTCAAATATATGTCACAGAAATAAATTATCAGAAGGTGTTTGCTATGTATGAAATATTTAAGAGAATACTAGTTGTCCTTGAGATGATATCCAGATACACAATATCACCATGTAATGGGCTTACCAATTTAAGAATCCATACATGACAATAGCGTTTTAAAAATAACCTCCCAAAGAAACTGATATAGCAGAAATATGGTTGAGATGAATAGTGGAACAATATATCATGCCCGAGCCATATTTAAAGCGCTTGAATAATTCAAGCATGGGTATCAACTAGGATAAATCCATACCAAAAATCAGTGAGCCACTCGCATTCCAGAAACATGATACAAGAAAACGGATGAAACGAAATGAGCAATTGAATTAACAAATATAAGAGAAAGTTACACACTATGAGACACCAAAGACCAGAATCCTCTTTAAAGAAGGAACTCCTCCTCACTGAGACCCAACGGGCTTTGTACATTCATATAAGAGCTTTTACAAAATGCATACAAAAATTCTCTTACTGCATGATTTTCTAATAAAATATGGAACCCTCAATAATTTGTTCTTCGGGGGTTTTATAGGGGAAAAATAAAACTTCGTAAATTAAGTCGATGATGAACATTTAATTTTCCTCATTAAGACAGGATGGATGAAACGTGCACACCCATACTTCTTGATGAATTTGTAGTGTTGTATGTACTTTGTGGCATTCTTTATGAAATTAATGCACTGGGTAGAAGTTCCTTCAGGGACACGGTATAGAAATAAAAACCACATGGGCAGTCTATCCTTTCCTGGAGAGAAAAATCTGCTGAAATAAAACCTTGAGGGTATTGTTTTCTATGCATAAATCTTCTGAGTGATCTGCAGGGTCTTCGATCTAGCATTCTGCCTTCAAATGGTTAGGTTAAGGCTTGAAAATCTTCAATTATGTGCCTTTAACTCTTTGCCTTACACTGATACTCTCTGTCTACAATATTATTGTTTCTGATCGCGAAATCTGTCCTTTGAATGACTCTGGAGGGTTTGACAGAGTTTAACCATAATTCTTTAATGGATTTCATGTCGTAACAGCTTCCCAGGCTTTTATCCATAATTCCAGCCTCTGAAAAATGGTCCTTTCCGGTGTTCTCTGCTACTATGATTGAGACTGTGAATCATGGTGGTTTACCACCGTTCGTACCCTGCAAAATACACAAAATCATCAATAAAACAAATGCACGGGAAGGTGGATGCAACAGGGATAATGAGGATGATAGCGCAGCTTGGAGAAATGGTGGAAAAAAATAGCAGAATGGTAGAGAAATGTTCTAGTGAAGGTTTGCGGAATGCAGAAAATTAAATGTGAAAACTTAAAAATTTGACCTTTGAATGAAAAATATAGGGAGACGGAGGAAAATGTGACAAACATGTGGAATGGTGATGTGGCGAGACCAGTCAATGGCAAGTGTGTGAATAAATCTGGGCCGTCCGATCTCAGGAGGAGATCGACAGTGGAAAACATATCGGAGGGCCACGAATTGGCGGTATAGGGGTATGGATACCTTGGGTTAATTTACCCGCATCTTCGGGGTGCGATGGTCGTTGGATGGAGAGCCCCAGATCGAACGGTTGACATGAATATCGCACTGGGTCAAATGCCGAACAATAACGCACGATGAGGGGGCATTTTTGAAATAGTGATGGAGCCACATGTCATACGCTGAGTGGAATCGCTCCGAAATGGAAAATACCGCCCACCCTCCAAAGGCGGTGTGATGGATACCACTAGTTTTTGAACAATTTTTTTGGGTGTGGGGACCACAAAGGAGGGTGAGCTGCGGGTCGTTTATTTATGACTTGACCTAACGGTGGATAGGCAATCAGAGCAGTAAACGGGTTGGGCCACGGGAGCGATGTTGATCAATGAAGGCCATACGATCTGTACAGATTGATGGATAATACTGCGCCCGATATCTGCTTGCGATAAGCACTTTCCGGTTTAGTGGAGAAAAAGACTAAGGGGCTAGGGCTGAAAGGTGCCAGACCTTATATATTTTCAAATGTGGGATTTTGGCCATTTTTAATGCAATTTTGAGTTTAGAGGATGGGAACGATAGGTGGAAAAACAATTTTTAGGCCAAACAAAAGGGGTTTAAAGGGGATTGCTTCTTAGAATTTAACAGATTTTAACAGAATTCTGACATGATCAAAAACCTTAACCTTAACATTCCCATAACCTTAACCTTAACCTTAACCTTAACTATAACCTAACTCTCACCTTGACCAAACCCTTAGCATTAACATTAACCTTAACCTTAACCTTACCCTTAACCTTACCCTTAACCTTAAACTTAACCTTGACCTTAACTATAACCTAACCCTAACCTTAACGTAACCTTAACCTTGACCAAACCCTTAACACAACCTTAACCTTGACTTTACCCTAACGTAACCTTAACCTTGACCTTGACCTTTCCCTTAACATTAACCTTAACCTTAACCTTAAGCTAACTAAACCAATAACCTAACCTTAACATTAACCTTACTCTTAACTTTAAATTTAACCTTGACGTTAACTATAACCTAACCCTAACCTAACCCTAACCTTAAGTTTACCCTAACCTTAAGGTTAAGGTTAGGTTATAGAGAAGGTTAAGGGCAAGGTCAAGGTTAAGGGTAAAGTTAAGGTTAAGGTTAAGGTTAACGTTAACGTTCAGTTAAGGGTAATGTTAAGGTTAGAGTTAGGTTAAGGTTAAGGTTATGGTTATGGTTAGGTTAACGTTAAGGTGAAGGTGAAGGTGAAGGGTAAGGGTAAGGTTAAGGTTAAGGTTAAGGTTAAGATTAGGTTAAGGGTAAAGATAAGGTTAAGGTTAAGGTTAAGGTGCAGCTTAAGGTTATAGTTAACTTAAGGTTAAGGTTAAGGTTAAGTTAAAGGTTAAGGTTAAGTTTATGGTTAAGGTTAAGGTTATGGTTAGATTAAGGGTAAATTTATAGGTTAAGTTTAAGCTTAGGTTATAGTGAAGGGTAAGATTTAGGTCAAGGTTAAGGGTAAAGTTAAGGTTAAGGTTAAGGTTACAGGTTTAGTAAGGTTAAGGTTAGGTTAAGGTTAAGATAAGGTTAAGGTTAAGGTTACGGTAAGGTTAAGGTTAAGGTTAAGTTAAGGTTAAGGTTAAATTTTGGAAAAGGTGAGAGTTAGGTTATAGTTAAGGTTAAGGTCAAGGTTAAGGTTAGGGTTAATGTTAGGGTTAAGGTTAAGTTAACGGTAAGGTTAACCTTAACCTTAACTTGACCAAACCTTAACCTTAACCTTAACTTTACCCTTAACCTAACCTTAACCTTGACTTTACCTTAACCTAACCTTAACCCCTTAACCTTAAACTTAAATTTACCTTTAACCTTAACCTTAACCTTAACCATACTAAACTCGTAACCTTTACCTTAACCTTAACTTTACCCTTAAGCTTGACCTTATCCTTAACCTTCACCTTAACCTTCACCTTAACCTTAACTTAACTATAACCTTACCCTTAACCTAACTTAACCTTAACCTTGACCTTGACCTTAACCTCAACCTTACGCTTAGCCTTCACCTTAACCTTAACCTTAACCTAACTAAACCGGTAACCCTTAACCTTCACCTTAACCTTAATTTTGACTTTACCATTAACCTAACCTTAAACTTAACTATAACCTGATGCTAACCTTGACCTTAATTTTACCCTTAACCTTGACCTTAACCTTAACCTAACCTTAACCTTAACCTTTTCTTATCCTTAACATAACCCTCACCTTAACCTAACCTTAACCTTAACCTTAACCTTAAACTAACCTTAACCTTAACTTTACCCTTAACCTAACCTTAACCTTAATCTTATCTTATCCTTAACTTAACCTAACCTTGACCTTAACCTTAACCTTGACCTTGAGCTTAACCTAACCTTAACCTTAACCTTATCTTATCCTTAACATAACACTCACCTTAACCTAACCTTAACCTTAACCTTAACCTTAAACTAACCTTAACCTTAACTTTACCCTTAACCTAACCTTAACCTTAACTTTACCCTAAACCTTAACCTAACCCTAACCTTGACCGAACCCTTAACCTTAACCTTACCCTTAACCTTCACCTTAACCTTAACTATAACCTAACCTTAACCTTGACCAAATCCTTAACCTTAAACTTAACTTTAACCTTAACCTTCCCCCAAGCTTAACCCTAACCTTCACCTTAACGTTATCCTTAACCTAACCTTAACCTTAACTTTACCCTTAACCTAATCTTAACCTTAACCTAACCTTAACCTTACCCTTACCCTTAACCTAATCCTAACCCTAACCTTGAACAAACTCTTAACCTTAACCTTATCTTAACCTTAAAATAACATTAACCTTAACCTTAACCTAACTATAACCTTACCCTTAACCTTAACCTTGACTTTAACTATAACCTAACTCTAACCTTGACCAAACCCTTAACATTAACCTTAACCTAATGGTAACCTTAACCTAACCTTAACCTTAACTTTACCTTAACCTTGACCTTATCCTTAACCTTAACCTTGACTTTACCCTTAACCTTGACCTTACCCTAACCTTAACCTTGACTTTACCCTTAACTTAACCTTAACCTTCACTATAACCGAATTGTAACCATTACGAAACCCTTAACCTTAACCTTAACCTGACTAAACTCACAACCTTAATCTTAACCGTACCCTTAACCTTCACCTTAACCTTAAATTTACCCTTAATCTACCCTTAACCTTAACCTTAACCTTAACCTTAATGTTATATTAGTCTTAACTATAACCTAACCCTAGCCTTGACCAAACCTTAACTTTAAATTTACCCTTAACCTAACCTTAACCTTAACCTTAATGTTGGTTAGGGTTAGGTTAAGGTTAAGGTTAAGGTTAAGGATTTTGTCAAGGTCAAGGTTAAGGTTAGGTTAAGGGTAAAGTTAAGGGTAAGGTTATGGGTAAAGTTAAGGTTAAGGTTAAGGTTAAGGTTAAGGTTAAAATTAAGGATAAGGTTAAGGCTAGGGGAAGGTTAAGGTTAAATTTAGGTTAATGTAACTTTAAGGTTACAGGTTTAGTGAGGTTAAGGTTCAGGTAAGGGTAAGGGTAAGGTTAAGGTTAAGGTAAGATTAAGGTTAAGGTTAAGGTTACGTTTAGGTTAAGGGTAAATTTAAGGTTAGGGTTAGGTTAAGGTTAAGGTTAAGGTTATGGTTAGGCTAAGGTTAAGGTTAAGGTTAAGGTTTGGTCAAGGTTACGTTTAGGTGATAGTTAAGGACAAGGTTAAGGTTAGGTTAAGGGTAAAGTCAAGGTTAAGGTTAGGTCAAGGATAGGGTTAGTTTATAGTTAAGGTTAAGGGTTTGATCAAGGTTAGGGTTAGATTAAGTTTAAGGTTAAGGTTAGGCTGGGATAAGATTAAGGTTAAGGTTAGGTTAAGGTTAAGGTTATGGGTTTAGTGAGGTTAAGGTTAAGGTTACGATTAAGGTTAAAGTCAAGGGTAAAGGTTTGGTTAAGGTTAAGGTTAAGGTTAACATTAAGATTAGGTTAAATTAAAGTTAAAGTTAAGGTTAAGGTTAGGTTAAGGGTAAAGTTAAGGATAAGGTTAGGGTCAAGGTTAGGGTTAAGGTTAAGCTTAGGTTAAGGTTAGGTTAGGTTAAGGGTAAGATAACGTTAAGGTTAAGGTTAAGGTTAACGTTAGGTTAAGGTCAAGGTAAGGGTTAAGGTTAAGGTTAAGGTCAAGGTTAAGGGTAAAGTTAAGGTCGAGGTTAGGGTTAGGTTAAGGGTAAAGTCAAGTTTAAGGTTAAGGTGAAGGTTAAGGGTAAGGTTAAGGTTAAGGTTTACGGGTTTAGTCAGGTTAAGGTTGAGGTTAAGGGTTACAGGTTTAATCAGTTTAAGGTTAAGGTTAAGGTTAAGGTGAAGGTTAAGGGTAAGGTTAAGGTAAGGTTAAATTTAAGGTTAAGGGTTTGCTCAAGGTTAGGGTTAGGGGTAAGGTTAGGGTAAGTTTAGGGTTAAGGTTAGGGCAAGATTAAGGTTAATGTTAAGTTAAGGCAAGGTTAAGGTTAAGGTTATGGGTTTAGTGAGGTTAAGGTTGAGGTTAAGGGTTTGGTCAAGGTTAGTGTTAGGTTATAGTTAAGGTTAAGTTTAGGTTAAGGGTAAAGTTAAGGTTAAGGGTTTAATCAAGTTTAGGGTTAGGTTATGTTAAGGTTCTGCTAATGTTAAGGTCAAGGTTAATGTTATGGTTAAGTTTAAGGTTCAGGTTAAGGATAAGGTTAATAATTTGGTCAAGGTTAGGGTTATGGTTAAGATAAATCTTAAGGTTAAGGTTAAGGGTAAGGGGGTAAGGTTAAGGTTAAAGGTTAAGGTTAAGGTTAGGGCTAATGTTAGGGGAAGGTTAAGGTTAAGGGTTTGGTCAATGTTAGGGTTAGGTTATATTTAAGGTTAAGGTTACGTGTTTAGTCAGGTTAAGGTTAATTTTAAGGGTTTGGTCAAGGTTAGGGTTAGGATATCGTGAAGGTTAAGGTTAAGTTAAGGGTAATTTCAAGGTTAGGGTTAAATTTAAGGTTAAGAATAAGGGTAAGGTCAAGGTTAAGGTTACTGGCCTTAACCTTACCCTTCACTATAACCTAACCTTAACCTGAACCTTAACCTTAACCTTAACCTTAACTATAACCAAACCTAACCTTTACCTTAACGATAACCTAAACCTAAACTTGACCAAACACTTAACCTTAAACTTAACCTTAAGTTTAACCTTAACCTTAACCTTAACCTTAACAGTAACCTTCCCATAACCATAACCATAACCTTAACCTTAACCTAACCTTAACTTTAACCTTAACCTTAACCTAAACTTAACCTTAAATATAACCTAACCCTAACCTTAACCTAACCATAAACTTAACTATAACCTAACCCTAACCTTAACCTTACCCTTAACCTAACCTTAACCTTAATATTGACCTTGACCTTAACCTTAACCTTAACCTTAAATTAACCTTAACTTTGACCTTAACATTAAGTTTAACTATAACCTAACCTAACTTGACCTTAACTTCAACGTAGCCATAACCTTTACCAAACCCTTAACTTTAACCTTAACCTTAACCTTAACCTTCCCATAAACATAACCTTAACCTTAACCTTAACCTTCACCTTAACCTTTAGCTTGACTTTACCCTTAACCTAACCTTTTCCCCTTAACCTTAACCTTAACCTTCCCATAACCATAAACTTAACCTTGACTTAACCCTTAAATTAACCTTAATATTAACCATAACCTAACCCTAACCTTGACCAAAATTTAACCTTAACCTTAACCTTAACCCTCCCCTAACCTAAACCCTAACCTTAACCTTAATCTTAACCTTCCCCTAACCATAACCTTAACCTTAACCTTCCCATAACCATAACTTTAACATTAACCTTGACCTTACCCTTGACCTTAACCTTAACCTTAACATTAACCTTAACCTTAACATTTACCTTTACCTTAACCTTACACTTAAACTTATCTTAACCTTAACCTAACCTTACCCTTAATTTTACACTTAACCTTACCTTAACCATAACCTTAACCTAACCTTAACCTTAACCTTTCACTTAACCTTATCTTAACCTTAACTTAACCATAACCTTAACCTTAACCTTATCATCATCTTAACCTTGACTTAACCCTTAACGTAACCTTAACCATAACCTTAATCTTAACCTTAACTTAACTATAACCTTAACCTTCACCTTAACCTTAACCTTGACTTTACCCTTAACCTTAACCTAAACTTAACCTTAACTTAACCTTAACCATAACCTTACGTTAACCATGATGACCTTGACCTTAACCTTAACTTTAAATTTACCCTAACCTTAAGGGTTTAGTGAGGTTAAGGTTAAGGTTAAGGTTAGGTTAAGAGTAAAGTCAAGGTTAAGGTAAAGTTTTTTTGAGGTTAAGTTTAAGGTTGAGGTTAAGGTCAAGGTCAAGGTTAACCTTAATTTTACCCTTAACCTTACCTTGACCTTGACCTTAACATGAAATTTAACCTTACTAAACTCATACCCTTAACCTTATCTTAACCTTACCTTAGCCATAGCCTTAACCTTGACCTTAATTATAACCTAACCCTAACCTTGAACAAACCCTTAACCTTAACCTTAACCATCCCAAACCCTTAAACTTAACCTTAACCTTACCCTTAACCTTTACCTTAACCTTCACCTTAACCTTAACCTGACCAAACCTTAACCTTAACCTTAACTTTACCCTTAACCTAACATTAACCTTAATCTTAACGTTAAGTATAACCTAATCGTAACCTTAACCTTAACCATAACCTTATCTTTACCCTTAACCTTAACCTTATCCTTAACCTAACCTTAACTATAACCTAACCCTAACCTTGAGCAAACCCTTTCCCTTAAACTTAACTTGACCTTAACCTTAACCTTCCCATAACCATAACCTTAACCTTAACCTTAACCTAACTTAAACTTAACCTTGACCTTGACCTTAATGTTAACCTTACCCTTAACCTTCACCTTAATCTAAACTTAACTGTAACCTTAACCTTAACCTTAACCTTAAACTTCCCCTAACCTTAACCCTATCCTTAACCCTAACTTTAACCTTAAATTTACCCTTAACCTAACCTTAACCTTAACCTAACCATAAAATTAACTTTACCTTAACCTAACTTAACCTTAACCTTGACCTTTAACCTTAACCATATCCTTATCTTTACCCTTAGCCTTAACCTTATGCTAACCATGACCTTAACTTTACCCTTAACCTAATATTAACCTTAAACTAACCTTAAACTTGACCTTAACTATAACCTAACCCTAACCTTAACCTTAACTATAACCTAACTCTAACCTTGACGAAACCCATAACCTTAATATTAACCTCAACCTTAACCTTACCCCCTTAACGCAACGCTAACCTTGACCAAACCCTTAACCTTCACCTTAACCTTAAACTTAACTTTAACTTTACCCTCACCTTAACCTTAAACTTGACATTAACTATAGCCTAACCCTAACGTTGACCAAACCCTTAACCTTAACCTTAACCTTAACATTAACCTTAACCCCTTAACCTAACCATAACCTTGACCAAACTCTTAACATTAACCTTAACCTTAACCTAACCTTAACCTTAACTTTAACTTTACCCTAACCTTAACCTTAACTATAACCTAACCCTAACCTTGACCAAACTCTTAACCTTAACCTTGACCAAACCCTTAACCTTAATCTTAACCTGACTAAACCCATAACCCTAACCTTAACCTTTACCTTAACTATAACCTAACCCTAACCTTGACCAAACCCTTAACCCTAACCTTCACCTGAACCTTACCCTAACCTTAACTTTGACCTTAACTATAACCTAACCCTAACCTTGACCAAATCCTTAACCTTGACTTTAAGCTTAACCTTAACTATAACCTAACCCTATCCTTGATCTTAACCTTAACCTAACCTTAACTATAACCTAACCCTAACCCTAACCTTAACCTTAACCTTAAGCTTCCCATAACCATAACCTTAACCTTGACATTACCCTTAACCAAACCTTAACCTTAACCTCAATATTTACCCTAACCTTAACCTTAAACTTAACCTTGACTTTACCCTTAACCTTATCCTTGACCTTGACCTTAACCTAACCATAACCTTAACCTTAACCTTAACCTTATATTACCCTTAACCTAACCTTAACCTTAACTCTAACCTAACCCTAACCTTGACCAAACCCTTAACCTTAACATTAATGTTGACCAAACCCTTACCTTAATCAAACTTTAAACTTAACCTTCCCCTAACCTTAACCTTAACCTTACCCTTAACCTTAACCTTAACCTGAATAAACCCAGAACCTTAACCTTAACCTTACCCTTAGCCTTCACCTTAACCTTATATTTACCCTTAACGTTTACCTTACCCTTAACCTTCACCTTAACCTTAACCTTAACCTTACTAAACCTGTAACCTTAACCTTAACCTTAACTTTACCCTTAACCTTGACCTTACCCTTACCGTTAGCCTTCACCTTAACCTTAACCTTGACCAAACCCTTAACCTTAACCTTAAAATGACTAAACCCGTAACCTAAGGATAAAGTCAAGGTTAAGGTTAGCTTAAGGTTAACCTTGACCTTGACCTTAACCTTAACCTTAACCTTACCCTTAACCTTTACCTAACCTTTTTGGGTATGTGTTATATTCTTTCCATGACTAATCATGCACGGGGGGTAAGAGGGGGGCCGATATCCCCCCCTTTGCACTGGGCACAACGGGGGGGTGACAGGGGGTGCTATATGTGGGGGGGCGATAGCCCCCCCTTTGCACTAGGTGTAATAGGGGGGTGACAAGGGGGGCGATAGCCCCCCCTGTTGGGGTATGGGGCAGCGCCCTGGCGAAAAATTTTTTTCCTTAATTTCCGGTGGGTAGTTCGTGCCCACAGTTTTGTGCATGAGTTTGCACATGGTTTTGGGATACGATGATTTTGGGCCCCTGGTATTTTGTAAATCCGGTCAAGGGAACTACGGTTATGTTCTAATCCAGGGTTAATGGATTGGGGTTTATGTATGCTTTAGCATGTATATATATGTGTTGTAACACTAAAAGGAATATAATGAAAAATCAAGCTGGTCATCCTGATTTGGGATGCAGGGGAAAATCTCTGTGTTTATCTATTTTATGTTTTATGCTCTCGCTATTTTTTATTTTCTGTTATAAGATTCATGTGTAGATAATTTATATTCAGGGTTAAAACCTACAAACCTTGACCTTAACTATAACCTAACCTTAACCTTAACCTAACCTTAACTTTACCCTTAACCTAACCGTAACCATAACCTTAACCATAACCTTAACCTTAACCTTGACCTTAACCTTAACCTTACCCTTAACCTTAACCTAACCCTAACCTTGACCAAACCCTTAACCTTAACCTTAACCTAACTAAACCCTTAAACTTGACCTAACCATAACCTTAACCTTTCCTTAACCTAACTTAACCTTGACCTTAACCTTACCCTAACCTTACCCTAACCATAACCTTAGCTTTACCCTTAACATAACCTTAACCTTGACCTTAAGGTTAAGGTTAGGTTAAGGGCAAAGTTAAGGTTAAGGTTAGGTTAAGGTTAAGGTTAATGTAAGGTTAAGGGTAAGGCTAAGGTTAAGGTTAGATTAAGGTTCAGTTTAAGGTTAGGGTTAGGTTAAGGTTAAGGGTGAAGGTTAAGTGAAAGGTTTAGGTTAAGGTTAGGGGAAGGTTAAGGTTAAGGGTTTAGTTAAGGTTAAAGTTAGGTTAAGGTTAAGGTTACGGGTTTAGTCACGTTAAGGTTAAGGCTTACCCCCTTAACCTAACTATAACCTTACCTTAACCTAACTTAACCTTAACCTTGACATTGACCTTAGCTTTAACTTTAACTTTACCCTAACCTTAAGGGTTTAGTCAAGTTAAGGTTAAGGTTAAGGTTAAGGGTTTGGTCAAGGTTAGGGCTAGGTTATAGTTAAGGTCAAGGTTAAGGTTAGGTTAAAGTTAATATTAGGGTTAAGTTTAAGGTTAAGGTTAAGTTAAGGTTAATGTTAAGGGTTTGGTCAAGGTTAGCGTTAAGTTCTTGTTAAAGTTAAGGTTAAGGTCAAGGTTAAGGTTAAGGTTAAGGTTTTGGTAAAGGTTAGGGTTAGGTTATAGTGAAGGTTAAGATTAAGTTAAGGGTAGAGTTAAGGGTAAAGTTAAGGTTATGGTTAGGGTTTTTTCAAGGTTAGGGTTAGGTTATAGTTAATGTTAAGAGGAGGTTAAGGTTAAGTTAAGGTTAAGGTTAGGTTAAGGATAAAGTTAAGGTTAAGGTTAGGGTAAGGTTACAGGTAAGGTTTAGGTTAAGGTTAATTTTAAGGTTAAGGGTAAGGTTAATGTTAAGGTTAAGGTCAAGGTCTAGGTTAAGTATAGGTTAAGGTTAAGGTTTTGGTCAAGGTTAGGGTTAGATTATAGTTAAGGTTAAGGGGAAGGTTAAAGTTAGGTTAAGGTGAAGGTTAAGGTTAGGTTAAGGTTAAGATAAGGTTAAGGTTAAGGTTAGGGTTAGGATAAGGGTAAAGTCAAGGTTAAGGTTAGGGTTATGGTTAAGGGTAAAGTCAAGGTTAAGGTTAAGGTTAAGGTTAAGGGGGTAAGCTTAAGGTTACGGTTAAAGTTAAGGTTATGGTTAAGGGTAACCTTAACCTTACCCTTAACCTTAAACTTAACAGTGAACTTAACTATAACCTAACCCTAACCTTGAACAAACCCTTAACCTTAACCTTACCCTAATCTTAACCTTAACCTAACCTTAACCTTTCCATAACAATAAACTCAACCATAACCTTAACGTTAACCTGTCTAAAACTGTAATATTAACCTTAAGGTTAAGGTTGAAGTTAATGTTAGGGTTAAGGTTAGGGGAAGGTTAAGGTTAAGGTTAGGGGAAGTTTAAAGTTAAATTTAGGGTTAAGGGTAAAGCTAAGGTTAAGGTTAGGTTAAGGATAGGGGTAAGGATAAGGGTAAGTTTAGGGTAAGGTTATAGTTAAGGTTAAGATAAGGTTAAGATTAAGGTTATGGTTAAGGTTAAAGTTAAGGTTAGGTTAATTTAAGGTTAAGGTTAAGGTTTTTTCAAGGTTAGGGTTAGTCTATAGTTAAAGTTAAGGTGAAGGTCAAGATTAAGGGTAAGGTTAAGGTTAGGTTAAGGTTAATATTAGGTTAAGGGTAAAGTTAATGTTATGGTTAGGGTAAGATTAGAGTTAAGGTTAAGGGAAGGTCAATGTTAAGGTTAGGTTAAGGGTACAGTAAAGGTCAATGTTAAGGTTATGGTTATGGGAAGGTTAAGGATAAGGTTAGGTTAGGTTAAGGTTAAGGTTAAGGTTAAGATTAGGGTTAGCTTAAGGGTAAATTCAAGGTTAAGGTTATGGCTATGGATAGGTAAATGTTAAGGTTAAGATAAAGGTAAGGTTAAGGTTAAGGTCGACGTCAAGGTTAACGGTAAGATAAGGTCGAAGTTAAAGTTAAGGTCAAGGTTAAGGTTAGGCTAAGGTTAGGGTTAGTTTAAGGTAACGTTAGAGTTATGGTTAGGTCAAGGTTAAGTTAGGTTAAGGTAAGGTTAAGGTTAGGTTAGGCTATAGTAAATGTTAAGGTTAAGGTTAGGTTAAGGGTAAGGTTAAGCTTAATTTTAAGGTTAAGGTTAAGTTTAGGTTTAGGTTAAGGGTAAGGTTAAGGTTAGGTTAAGGTAAGGTTAATATAAGGTTAAGGGTTACAGGTTTAGTCAGGTTAAGGTTAAGCTTAAGGTTACGGGTTTAGTCAAGTTAAGGTTAAGGTTAAGGATAAGGTTAAGGTTAAGAGGGTAAGGTTAAGGTTAAGGTCAAGGTTGAGGTTAAGGTTATGGTAATGGGAAGGCTAAGGTTCAGGTTAAGGTTAAGGTTAAGGGTTTGGTTAAGGTTAGGGTTATGTTATAGTTAAGGTCAAGGTTATGTTTAAGGTTAAGGGTAAGGTCCTTAACATTAACGTTAACCTTAACCTTAACCTCATCTTAACCTTAACCTAACTTTAACCTTAAACTTAACCTTAAGCAACCTTAAACTTAATCTTAACTATAACCTAACCATAACCTTACCCTAACCTTACCATTAACCTTAACCTTAACTATACCCTTAACCTAACCTTTAGCTTAACCTTCTCCTTAACATTATCTTAACCTTAACCTAACCTTATCTTTGACTTTACCCTTAACATAACCTTAACCTTAGCCTTATCTTAACCTTAACCTAACCGTAACCTTAACCTTACCTTAACCATAACCTTAACCTTAACTTTACCCTTAACCTAACCTTAACCTTAACTTTAAATATAACCTAACCCTAACCTTGACCAATGCTTTACCTTAACCTTAAATTAACCTTAACCTTGACCTTAACCTTAACCTAATGTTCACCTTAACCTTGACTTTAGCCTTATCCTTAACCTTAACCTTAACCTTAACATTAACCAAACCCTTAACCTTAAACTTAACATGACTACACACGTAACCTTAACCTTAACCTAACCTTAACCTTACCCTTAACCTAACCTTAACCTTGACTTTACTCTTAACCTTAACCTTACCCTTAACCTTGACCTTACCCTTAACCTTGACTATACCCTTAAACTAACCTTAACCTTAACTATAACCTAACCCTAACCTTGACCTTAACTTTACCCTTAACCTCGACCAAACCCTTAACCTTAACCTTAACCTCAATAAACCCTTGACCTTGACCTAACTGTAACCTTAACCATAACATTAACCTAGCGTTAACCTTAATGTTAACCTAACCTTAACCTTAACTTTAACTTTACGCTAACCTTAAGGGTTTATTCAGGTTAAGGGTTTGGTCATGGGAGGTTAAGATTAAGGTTACGTTAAGGGTAAAGTCAAGGTTAAGGTTATGGTTATGGGAAGGTTAAGGTTAAGGTTAGGGTAAAGGTAAGGTTAAGGTTAAGGTCAAGGTCAAGGTTTAGGTTAAGTTAGGTCAAGCTTAAGGGTTTGGTCAAGGTTAGGGTTAGGTTATAGTTAAGGTCAATGTTAATGTTAGGTTAAGGTTAAGGTTATGGATAAGGTTAAGGTTAAGGTTAGGTAAAGGTTAAGGTAAGGTTAAGGTTAGGTTAATGTTAACCTTGACCTTGACCTTAACCTTAACCATAACCTTAACCTTAACCTAACTTAAACTTGACCTTAACTATAACCTAACCCTAACCTTGACCAAAACCTTAACCTTAACTATAACCTAACCCTAACCTTAACCAAACCATTAACCTTAACCTTATCTTACCCTTAACCTTAACTTATCCTTAACCTTAACCTTGACCTAACCGTAACCTTAACCTTACCTTAACCTAACTTAACATTAACCTTAAGGTTAGGTTAAGGGTAAAGTCAAGGTTAAGTCTGAGGTTAAGGTTAAGGGTAAAGTTAATGGTAAAGTTAAGGCTAAGTTTAGGGTAAAGTTAAGGTTAAGATTAATGTTAAGGGTTTGGTCTAGTTTAAGGTTAGGTTATAGTTAAGGTCAAGGTTAAGGTTAGGTTAAGGTTAAGGTTAAGCGTTTGGTAAAAGTTAAGGTTAAGGGTTTGGTAAAGGTTAAGGTTAAGGTGAAGGTTGAGGTTAAGGTTAATGCTAAGGTTAAGGTTAGATAAAGGTTAAGGTTAAGGTTAATGTTAAGGTTAAAGGTAAAGTTAAGGTTAAGGTTAGCTTAAGGTTAAGTTTAGGTTAAGGTTAAGGTTATGGTTAAGGTTAGGTTAAGGGTAAAGTTAAGGTTAAGGTTAAGGTTATGTTAAGGGTAAAGTTAAGGTTAAGGGTAAGGTTAAGGTTAAGGTTAAGGTTAAGGTTATGGTAAAGGGTAAGGTTAACGTTAGGGTTAAGCTTAAGGTTAGGTAATAGTTAAATTTTCCCTTACCTTAGCTTTAACCTTAAGGTAAAGTTAAGGTTAAGGTTAGGTTAAGGTTACGGTTAGGTGAAGGTTAAGATCAGGTTAAGGTTAATGTTAAGGGTTTGGTCAGGGTTAGGGTTAGGTTAAGGTAAATGTTAAGGGTTTGGTCAAGGTTAGGGTTAGGTTATAGTTAAGGTCAAGGTTAAGGTTAAAGGGAAGCATATATTTAGGTTAAGGTTAAGGTTAAGGTTAGGTTAAGGTTAAGGGTTTGGTCAAGGTTAGGGTTAGGTTATATTTAAGGTTAAGGTTAATGTTAGGTTAAGTTAAGGTTAAGGTCAAGTTTAAGGGTAAGGTTAAGGTTAGGTTAAGGGTAAAATTAGGTTGAGGGTAAAGTTAAGGTTAAGGTTAATGGTAAGGTTAGGGTAAGGTTAGGGTGATGGTTAGGTTAAGGGTAAGGTTATAGTTAAGGTTAGGGGAAGGTTAAGGTTAAAGTTAAGGTTAAGATTAAGGGTTCGGTCAAGGTTAGAATTTAGGTTATAGTTAAGGTTAAGGTTAAGGTTAAGTTGAAGGTTAAGGGTAAGGTTAATGTTAAGGTTACGGTTAAGGTTAGGTTAAGGGTAAAGTTAAGGTTAAGGTGAAGGTTAAGGGTAACCTTAACCTTACCCTTAACCTTAAACTTAACCTTGAACTTAACTATAACCTAACCCTAACCTTGACCAAACACTTAACCTTAACCTTACCCTAATTTTAACCTTAACCTAACCTTAACCTTGCCATAACCATAAACTTAACCTTAACCTTAACCTTAGCCTATCTAAAACTGTAACATGAACCTTAAGGTTAAGGTTGAAGTCAATGTTAGGGTTAAGGTTAGGGAAGGTTAAGGTTAAGGTTAAGGTTAAGTTTAAGTGAAGTTTAAGGTTTAAGTTAGGGTTAAGGGTAAAGTTAAAGTTAAGGTTAGGGGTAAGGTTAAGGGTTAAGGTTAGGGTAAGGTTAAGATAAGGGTAAGGTTAAGGGTAAGGTTAAGGTTATGGTTAAGGTTATGTTAAGTTAAGGTTAAGGTTAAGGTTTTTTCAACATTAGGCTTAGTCTATAGTTAAAGTTAAGGTGAAGGTGAAGGTTAAGGGTAAGGTTAAGCTTAGGTTAATGTTAATATTATGTTAAGGGTAAATTTAAGGTTATGGTTAGGGTAAGATTAGGGTTAATGCTAGGGGAAGGTCAAGGTTAAGGTTAGGTTAAGGGTATAGTAAAGGTCAATGTTAAGGTTATGGTTATGGGAAGGTTAAGGATAAGGTTAGGTTAGGTTAAGGTTAAGGTAAAGTTTAAGGTTAAGGTTAGGTTAAGGGTAAAGTCAAGGTTAAGGTTATGGTTATGGGTAGGTTAAGGTTCAGTTTAAGGTAAACGTAAGGTTAAGGTTAAGGTCAATGTCAAGGTTAAGGGTAAGATACGGTTAAGGTTAAAGTTAAGGTCAAGGTTAAGATTAGGTTAAGGTTAGGATTAGGTGAAGGTTAAGAGTGAAGGTTAAGGGTAAGGTTAAGGTTCAAGTCAAGGTTAAGGTTAAGGTTATGGTTAAGGTTAAAGTTACGGTTACGTTAGGTTAAGGTAAGGTTAAAGTTATGGTTAGGTAAAGGTTAAGTTAGGTTAAAGTAAGGTTAAGGTTTGGTTAGGCTATAGTTAAAGTTAAGGTTAAAGTTAGGTTAAGGATAAGGTTAAGCTTAAGTTTAAGGTTACGGTTAAGTTTAGGTTAAGCTTAAGATTAAGGTTAGGTTAAGGTAAGGTTAATATAAGGTTAAGGGTTACGGGTTTAGTCAAGTTAAGCTTAAGCTTAAGGTTAGGTTAAGGTAAGGTTAATATAAGGTTAAGGGTTACAGGTTTAGTCAATTTAAGCTTAAGCTTAAGGTTACGGCTTTAGTCAAGTGATGGTTAAGGTTAAGGATATGGCTAAGGTTATGGTTAAGGTTAAGGGTAAGGTCAACTTTGAGGTTAAGGTTATGTTAATGGGAAGGCTAAGGTTAAGGTTAAGGTTAAGGGTTTGGTTAAGGTTAGGGTTAGGTTATAGTTAAGGTCAAGGTTAAGTTTAAGGTTAAGGCTAAGGTTAAGGTTAAGAGAAGGTTAAGGGTAAGGTCCTTAACATTAACCTTCACCTTAACCTTAACCTTAACCTTAACCTTATCTTAACCTTAACTTAACTTTAACCTTAAACTTAACCTCAACCAACCTTAACCTTAACCTTAACCTTAACCTTAACTATAACCCAACCCTAACCTTACCCTAACCTTACCCTTAACCTTAACTATACCCTTAACCTAACCTTAACCTTAACCTTATCCTTAACATTATCTTCACCTTAACCTAACCTTAACCTTGAATTTACCCTTATCATAACCTTAATCATAACCTTAACCTTACCCATATCCTTATCTTAACCTTAACCTAACCTTAACCTTAACCTTACCTTAACCATAACTGTAACCTTAACTTTACCCTTAACCTAACCTTAACCTTAACTTTAAATATAACCTAACCCTAACCTTGACCAATGCTTTACCTTAACCTTAACTTAAACTTAACCTTGACCTTAACCTTAACCTAACCTTCACCTTAACCTTGACTTTAGCCTTATCCTTAACCTTAACCTTAACCTTAACCTGACTACACCAGTATCCTTAACCTTAACCTTAACCTAACATTAACCTTTAGTTTACCCTTAACCTAACCTTAACCATAACATTAACCTAACCTTAACCTTACCCTTATCCTAATCTTAACCTTGACTTTACTCTTAACCTTAACCTTAACCTAACCTTAACCTTAACCTTAACCTTACCCTTACCCTTCACCTTCACCTTAACCTTAACCTCAATAAGCCCTTAACCTTGACCTAACTGTAACCTTAACCATAACATTAACCTGACGTTAACGTTAACGTTAACCTAACCTTAACCTTAACTTTAAATTTACCCTAACGTTAAGGGTTTAGTCAGGTTAAGGGTTTGGTCACGGGAGGTTAAGATTAAGGTTATGTTAAGGGTAAAGTCAAGGTTAAGGTTATGGTTATGGGAAGGTTAAGGTTCAGGTTAGGGTAAAGGTAAGGTTAAGGTTAAGGTCAAGGTCAAGGTTTCGGTTAAGTTAGGTTAATGTTAAGGGTTTGGTCAAGGTTAGGGTTAGGTTATAGTTAAGGTCAAGGTTAAGGTTAGGTTAAGGTTAAGGTTATGGTTAAGGTTAAGGTTAAGGTTAAGGTTAGGTAAAGGTTAAGGTAAAGTTAAGGTTAGGTTAATGTTGACCTTGACCTTGACCTTAACCTTAACCATAACCTTAACCTTAACCTTAACCAAAACTTAACCTTGACCTTAACTATAACCTAACCCTAACCTTGACCAAACCCTTAACCTTAACTATAACCTAACCCTAACCTTAACCAAACCCTTAACCTTAACCTTATCTTACCCTTAACCTTAACTTATCCTTAACCTTAACTTTGACCTAACCGTAACCTTAACCTTACCTTAACCTAACTTAAAATTAGCCTTAAGGTTAGGTTAAGGGTAAAGTCAAGGTTAAGACTGAGGTTAAGGTTAAGGGTAAAGTTAAGGTTAGGTTAATGGTAAAGTTAAGGTTAAGGTTAGGGTAAGGTTAAGCTTAAGGTTAATGTTAAGGGTTTGGTCAAGGTTAGGGTTAGGTTATAGTTAAGTTCAAGGTTAGGGTTAGGTTAAGGTTAAGGTTAAGGGTTTGGTAAAGGTTAAGGTTAAGGGTAAGGTTAGGGTAAATGTTAAGGTTAAGGTGAAGGTTAAGGTTAAGGTTAAGGTTAAGGCTAATGTTAAGGTTAGATAAACGTTAAGGTTAAGGTTAATGTTAAGGTTAAGGGTAAAGTTAAGGTTAGGTTAAGGTTAAGGTTAGGTAAGGTTAAGGTTAAGGTTATGGTTAAGGTTAGGTTAAGGGTAAAGTTAAGGTTAAGGTTAAAGTTAAGGTTACGTTAAAGGTAAAGTTAAGGTTAAGGTCGATATTAAGGTTAAGGTTAAGGTTAAGGTTAAGGGTAAGGTTAAGGTTAAGTTTAAGGTTATGGTAAAGGTTAAGGTTAAGGTTAAGGTTAATGTTAAGGTTAAGGTTAAGGTGAAGGTTAGGGTTAAGGTTAATGTTAGGTTATAGTTAACCTTTCCCTTAACTTAGATTTAACCTTAAGGTAAAGTTAAGGTTAAGGTTAGGTTAAGGTTACGGTTAGGTGAAGGTTAATATTAGGTTAAGGTTAATGTTAACGGTTTGGTCAAGGTTAGGGTTCGGTTAAGGTTAATGTTAAGGGTTTGGTCAAGGTTAGGGTTAGGTTATAGTTAAGGTGAAGGTTAAGGTTAAAGGTAAGGATATATTTAGGTTAAGGTTATGGTTAAGCTTAGGTTAAGGTTAAGATAAGGTTAAGGTTAAGGGTTTGGTCAAGGTTAGGGTTAGGTTATAGTTAAGGTTAAGGTTAAGGTTAGGTTAAGTTAAGGTTAAGGTCAAGGTTAAGGGTAAGGTTAAGGTTAGGTTAAGGGTAAAATTAGGTTGAGGGTAAAGTTAAGGTTAAGGTTAAGGGTAACTTTAGGGTAAGGTTAGGGTGATGGTTAGGTTAAGGGTAAGGTTATAGTTAAGGTTAAGGGTTAGGGTTAAGGTTAGGGGAAGGTTAAGGTTAAAGTTAAGGTTAAGATTAAGGGTTTGGTCAAGGTTAGGGTTTAGTTTATAGTTAAGGTTAAGGTTAAGGTTAAGTTGAAGGTTAAGGGTAAGGTTAAGGTTAAGGTTACGGGTTTAGTCAGGTTAAGTTTAAGATTAAGGGTTTGTTAAAGGTTAGGGTGAGGTTATAGTTAAGGTTAAGGGTAACGTTAGGGTAAGGTTAGGGTGAAGGTTAAGGTTAAGGGGGTAAGGTTAAGGTTAAGGTTAAGGGTAAGGTCAAGGTTAAGGTTAAGGTTGTGGTTATGGGAAGTTTAAGCTTAAGGTTATTGTTAAGGTTAAGGTTAGGGTTAGGTTATAGTTAAGGTCAAGGTTAAGGTTAAGGTTAAGGTTAAGGTTAGGTTAAGGTTATAAACTTTCACATCATGTGAATAAAAAAGAACCCCAATAGGGATGTTCTCGATGATTCCCGGTTTAATGGAAATGTCAATAAGAATCGTTTGAGTGATGTTAGTCAAGTTACCCTCTGAAAAAACCTCATGTACCTGAACAAGTGTTTGAAGCAGAGGAGAAGGAACCTAAGAATAAAAACGTTCAAGACACGTAGACATGGCCCCGAGGCTTGTTTGAAACGAGGAATGATGATGACCATTATCTAACGGTAGATCGTTAAGAGACAGGGTTTCAATGATAGCATCATTGGAAGGGAACACTTCTTTCGAAGGATCTGGTGAATCAAAATCACCAAGAAAAGGGGATTGAGAATAGATGTCAAGGGTCATGCTCGAAGGAGCAGAATCAGAGGAGGGAATGTCTGATGCAGCAATGAGTTCACAATAATAAATTTCAATCAGACTCAACGACATCGACTCTCCAAATAAAACGATCCGTTCAAGACAAGGGATAACCCAGGGTTCATTGGTATGAGAAATCATGTTGACCTGAACAATATTCGGTGGTGGAAGAGGGAAAAAACCCATGAGGGCAGGATCCTTCAAAAGGTCTGGCCCTACGCTCTCGTACATATGGAATGTTGTTCTCGTAAGAAGAAGTGAAAAAAGACAATTGATCAATAGTAATAATATTTCCTTCATGCGGGAACTTCAAAACATGAAAGAGAGTGGAAGAAATGCACAACATGGCGTGAGTCCTGCTAGCCATCTATAAATTTTCATATATTATGATGGCTAAAATAGGTCTATTAGTCTTCAAGAAACAAATTTGTAGTGAATCTGTGACTTCTTGAAGCCTTACTGAGTCCTTTTGTCTAAAATGTCCATCTCATTGATGTCTTCACAAAGCCCTACTGTAGTCTTGAAGAAAACTGCTTTGAACCCCTCTTCCATTCATATTTTCCTGTTAAAAATCCCTCCAATTCCTTAAAATTCCCTTTAAAACCACATGAGTCCCCTTTATTTGGTTTTAATCCCTTCTTTATATCTATCGGAACCATTGAAAACCCTACAAAGACCTTCATTTCGGCCTAATTCTAATCCTTTTGAATTTAGGCCTTAAGCAACTTTCACTTAAGCCACAGCCCCCTTTTCCACCATACGACCGGTTCTGTGACTAAGCAGTAAGCCCATCGGTCGTCGACCATCACAGTTCGCCATTTCCTCTTTCCCCTTACATTTTCTTCCACCTATGGCCGATCCCCTGAGTAGATCTTAGTCGCTGATCGCGACCATCCGACAGTCCGCGCTCCATCACAAATAGAAAAGGGTGATGCTCGCACACCTTTTCTTCGCCGATGTCCGATCCCCTGAGTAAATCTCCACCATTGATCTCATTTTAGATTAGACAGTCCGTACTCCATCAGTGCATCGCACTTCGGCAATTCCCAATCCCACTTCCATCCTCCACCGATGAAATCCCAACAGTCGGTCTCCTCCATATCAGACGGTCCATTCTCAATTGACCATCGCATTATCGCATTCCGCTTGCCTAAGCCCCTTATGTTTGAGATGCTATGATTTAATATGGACCACCGATCCTCTTGATCGGACAGTCATCATTTTTTCGTTGTTCTCTCCACTCTCTAGCCCATCCTTTGTTCATGCGATATTGTGATGCATCCTCCACCGTTGATCATCCTAATCCAACGGCCAACACACCTTTGCTTTTCACCCTGCACACTTGTCCTGCTTTAATTCCCACCGTTGATCTTGCTTCCGATATGACGTTCCTCGCTTCATCACAATTTCACCATCTCCCTGTCCATATGTTCATATTTCATCTTCCCGCTATCAATCTCGACCGTTGATCCTCCTGATCCAACGGTTGGCACTCAATCGCATTATCACTGACCCATCATTCACCATATTTAATCCCCAATCCTCCGAGTTAATCCCCACCATGGATCTCCCAGATCCAACGACTCGCATTAATTCCCCCTTTCTTCCACCCCTCAATCCTTATATCTCTTCCCGCTTGATCTGAACAATACGATTAACCCAAATCAACGGAGTAGGTTCACAGTAGAGGCACACCCCGAGATTTTCCTCCATACTCCCAAATGCCCCCGCTATGCGTATTTTCTTTCAATCTGCCATATAATCCCTTCGGTCCCACCTGACCGCGCTGGGCCTTTGATCGTGCTTCTATTGAAATCTCCACCATTGATCTGCCACCCCCCCAAATCCAACAGCCCATAGTCAACTTCACGGTCATTTCACCATAACAGTCTAAACCCCATTTTCAACATGAAATAGGCAGTTTTCCCATGTACACGTGTTAGCTACCAGACCATATCGCATTTGATCGGTCCCAAACCGCTTACCGTCTTCACCTCATGAGAAAACCATTGACGGTTTTCCAATATTTCTTTTTTAGTTGTTCATGTCAATGCAAATTTTAAACCTCTGCCTACATTCCACCTCCTCTGCACTGCTCTTTCACTACTTCCAAAACTCTGTAAAGCAGTTAAAACAAAAAAGTAGGATTTTATAACATGTTTGATGTCTTGTGCAGGTTTAATGGCGGTGCTATAACAAAAATCCATCCCACAGTCCAGTAAAGGGACATAGCTGAGGGTGACGATCCTCTATAGCCGAATTTAGTGCAGAAAGGGACATAAGGGTTGAATCATGAATTTGTAAATCAGTGTTTCATGGGCATTGATTACATAGTGAGCCCTCCAGGACAAGCCACTTGTACACAACAATAAGACGAAGACCGAAGATGATCCAAGAAGGCATAACGAGGCCTAAAGCACAAATCAAAGCCTATATCAGTGATTAAAGTGTTTAAGAGAGACAAATCAGCCAAAGAAAGCCTCCAAAGGACACATCGGCGAGGCTATTTCCTATCAGCAATCCGTAAGGACACCAGTAGTCGACTTTACCTTTCAAAGACACCGTGGCAACCATCCTGATGACAGAACCTCTTTAAATACTGTCAGAGTAGTTATTGCATAGTCATGGGAGGCCTGAGGACCGAAATGTGATAGTTACTTGTCTCAGAGGTCAAACAGAGTACTTCATCCACAGTTATCTTCAAAGAACACACTTTAGAGTTATTACTAGCCTACTAGATATGCCTCAAAGACTGGAAAAACTACTAAAATGGTACAATCAGTTAATGAAATGGTCACTAAGCAGGATGGGCATTTGAATACCTCTCCCCCTCTCTCTTAACTAATATTTATGATCTTTCCTTCAACATTCCTCCTCTCTCACCTATATGTATTCGCAGGAAACTCATTGTAAAGGGTTGGAAAATTGTTAATTGTTGAAATGTTATTTAGTAAGAGTTGCTGAGTAGTTGTAATATAGTAGGCTGGGAAGAGAAGTATCAGACTGTAAAATCCATTGGAATAGAGTATGTAACTGGTCTTAGACAACAAATAGACAAGCAGATTCACTGGATCCTAATCTAAATCATTGTTGATGTTATTCTTACTATAATTTTTATTCTTCTTATGTTTCCATTGTGTTCATATTCTATGATAAAGAAAAACAAATATAGATTAGGATTTACTTCTAAAATTACCCTAATTCTGACTGATAAGCTTTATATTTATGTTTTCTTCTAAATGTGTGTTTGAGAATGATTTCAATAGAGTATAACCAGTCAAGGAATGTTGGTGAGCCCATATCTTACTGAGTATAATTTGAGATGTTTTTCTTGAATGATATTTTCACTGCATGCTAAGTAGAGTCCTAATAAAGGAAGTTTATGGTTAGCCCTGTCCCTTGTTTACTATTAAACAGTTGTTTTGAAGATTTCCCTTAAGATTATGCCGAAAGAAAGATAGGTTAAAAGTCCTTACTTGATCTTAGGCTACTTTTTATGTTTATCTTAAATGTTTTCTACCCTTGAGATTATGTTGAAAGCAGGATAGGTTAAAAGTCCTTACCTGATCTTAGGCTGCCCTTTTTTTTCTTATATGTTTGCTTCTTTCACCACACTTCTTAATGTTCCATACCACAAGCTCAACTTAAAAGATCTTCTGATATAGATGACTTTCCCTATGGAAACCCTTGTATATTTGTTGTGCAAGTAAACCCTTTTATCACTCCATAGCCCAAATGTTTAGCACTATTTTTTGACATATCTTCCCATGATGAAACATCCTTCCACTTATTTCCTCCTTCAATTCACATGACCTTCTCATTTAATAATTCCCAACCAAAAAAAAAAAAATCCCTTGTCCTTCACAACTAGCCTAATATCATATCATAATCCTTAAAGATATATCCCTTGAAAACACATATATAGAGATCCCTCTCTAAATCCTGGAGGGCTAGATCCTAGGATTCCAAAGTGGTTCTGATGTTTCATTGTCATTTGGTATGCTAGTCTGCCAAATCACAGGACCCCAACATAATGGCGACTCCACTGGCGAATTATGTTTAAATTGCATCTTAGACATCCTTAAGAGCTCAGAAGACCCACAACAGCCTTATATTGGTAGTTAGTTACTAATGGTGGATAGAAACTCATCTTAATACATTTGAAATCATCCACCTTGCAACTCCACAACTCCTAAAATACCAAAATAATCCACTGGTGATCAGTACTCCTGTTGATTACTCCTAGTTTCACAAAGACTCCACTGGGACATCCCACACTACCATTAAACATCATGCACAACCATGATTAGGAAACTTTGAGGATTAATTTTTCTTTGTTAAAGACTAGTTTGCCTCTAAAAGGTTGTCATACCTAGCTAAAATTCTTTTCTTTAGGTCTAAATCTTAACATACTGGCTTCAAAAAGAATTCATACCCGAGCCTATCCTGACCCAAATCCTCCTAAGATAGTTGATAATCTAGAAAGCATCCTTAGGAAGTCTCTTGTATTTAGGGATCCAACTATTTCCAATTCAATTCACAGAGCTAACTTCGTGCCTGAAAACCTTACAACTCTATCAGATACCCAAGTCGACTTACCCTTTTCAAGAATTTTACCAAGAACCAAACCACTTAGTGGTATAGATCAGACAGACTTTGAGCCTCAAATTTCACCACCACATAGTGGAAAACATATTAGCAGCAAAGAAACCCTTCCATCCACACCTCCTGATCTTCATTTCGTTCATAAATTTGGTTTCTCTCACCCTAAATCTACTCAATAGTCTCTTGTTGGTCCAAGCACTTCTGTCATCCATATATCCACTGTTCAAACCACTCCATTCCTCCCATAAAATCCTATCATGGCAACATGGTATGCTCCGCTAGTGTTACCACAACCTTTGGTTCCTTTACCCAATGAATATCAGTCCAAAATTCCCCATTTCACCAAAAATGAACCCACTACTGCTCAATAGCATGTAGACAAGATGAACGATGCCTTTGATTATATGGAAATAGAAGATGAGATGATTAAGATGAGAATATTTGCCCAAAGTTTAGGAGGAGAAGCCAAGAAATGGTTTAAGGGTTTAACTCCTAATAGTATAGATGATATCCCTTATTTACATCAAACATTCATAAACAAATGGGAAATTAGGAAGAACCCTCTCCAAATACTTTCATATTACAAAAACCTCAAGAGAAACACTGGGGAAAGTGTTCAAAATTATTGCACTAGGTTCAATAGTGTTTATAATGCACTACCCCCAAATTTTAAACCTCCACAAGGCTCAAATTTGGCCAAATTCCTTGAAGAATTTGATCTCGAAATGACCTATCAGCTAAGAGAAAGGGATCCCTTAACTTTAGAAGACATGCAGAAGGGAGCTCTTAGTGTGGAAGCAATTCTGATTGAGAAAAGAGCTAGGATGAGGACTGAAAAGAAAGTGACATATAAGGGAGACGCTGCACCTTCCACATCTGACTCAAAATTAGACCATCTAGCCAAGAACATGGATAGGTTAGAAAGAATGATGGAGAGGTTGGCTATCCAAACAAATGCTTAGAATAGGAACCAACCTCAAAATCAGAACCAAAACTTTAGGAGAAACCCCCCTCAGATTAGAAAAAGAGATAATGATCAACAAATCATACCTCCATTTCAAGAAAATTATGTTTATGAAGATGAAGGATTGATAGAAGAGCCAGATGGAACTGTTATAAACATGCTAGGAGTAATTAATGAATACCTTGCCTTTTTCATAGAGGATGACCAGGCCACATATACATATGATGATAATGAAGGCTTAGAATCTGAAGACTATAGGAAATGCTTTGAGAATTCCATCATGGAGGTCCATAATAAATATGACCTCAGGATCAAAAAGAGCCAAGAAACTCCCCAAACAAAGACCTCTAAAAATTCTGTTAAAAACAGATCTGAAAGGGTGATTAGAAAGGTTGCTTAAAACAACAAAACAACAACTAAAATTTCTAGTAAAAAGAAAGGAAAAGGCACCCAAACCACTGATAAACAGAGTGTTGACCCTAATAGCACTAACACTTCAGCTAGTACCCCTGTAAAAAAAGTTTTAATTGAAGTACATAGTAAAAACCAGCAAGCTGATTTCGCTGATAAGTTAGTGACTAACAAGATAGATTTGAGTCTTTCAAAGAATCAGTTCCCTTTCAATTTGGAAAGTGAAATTGCTAAAATCAAGATCTTTCCCCTCACTGAGTTAGTCACTCAAGATGTATATAAATGCCAGGTGCTAAAGGCTTTGAACATAGAATAAAACAATGATTTTGTCAACCTAAATGATGATCATCCAACCCTTTTATTCAGTCCTAAAATTGAAGGAAATTTCCAAGAAGGAGTGGTCCCTCCTTTCTATGTCAGTTTGAATATCCATGATAAGATTTTACATAATGCTATGCATGATTCAGGGGCTTCACATAACCTCATGCCCAAAGTAACATGGAGAGATTAGGCCTGGAGATAACCAGATCATACAAATATTTTTATTCTTTTGACTCCAGTAGAGTAAAATTCTTAGGCCTGATTAAAGATCTTTGTGTAAACTTGACCCAAATCCCAGCCAAATGCATAGTGATGGATGTGGTAATGGCTGATGTGCCCCCCAAATATGGCATGCTTATTTCAAGATCATGGGGTGCTAAGCTTCAAGGTACCATGCAAATGGACATGACATATGCCACCATCCATGTCTTCAGTCAACTTAGAAGACTTTATAGGGAATCACACATGAAATTTATGGTGATTAGTCAAGAAAAATCAGAAAATTCCCCTCTTTATTCTTTCCATACATACCTAGACTCATTCATTCTTTGCAATGATGAAAGCTTGGAGGAACTAGAGTCGGAAAGTGAGAAATCACCCAACATAATAGAAAACATGGAAGGAGGGAATAGGGAGGGAGAGGCTCTCAAACAATTTTCCAAATCTGAAAATTACAGAAAACAAAATAGAGAGTGTGAACAACCCACTATCCACCATATTAGTGCAAATCAAGAGAGTCAAGAAGAAAGGCCTCAACTCCATGAAAAATTTAAATAACAAGACCAACATAAACATACTGCAGAACCCATAAAAATGCATAATGACAGACATAACACACAAGAAAAAGGGGACAGGAATGAAAACAACAACAATTCCGAAACTAACCCTCTTTGGAGTATGAGTTTTGATGGGTTATGTAATATAAATGGTGCAGGGCCATGTGTCTGGCTTCACAACACAGAGAATAATTACGCTGAAAGCCATTCATACAAGCTAAAATTCGAATGCACAAATAACATAGCAGAGTATGAAGCGCTCCTCTTAGGACTACAGTTACTGAAGAAATTAGGAGCCAGGAGGATAGTTTTTCATAGAGATTCTAAACTATTCATTAGGAAAATAAATGGAGAGTACACTACCAAACATCCAAGACTAAGAGACTATAGAAATGATGACATGGACCTTTTGAAAACTTTTGAGGAATATGAACTTGTTTTTGTACCTAGAAACCAAAACATTCTTTCCATTGGTTTAGCTTTTGCTTCCAGTTCATGTCAAAGACCCTATGAAAACAAACAGTTCATATTCAAAGTGAATTATAGACCAGTTTTCCCAGAAAATGAAAAATATTGGCAGGTCTTTGAGGGAGATAAATAGATAGAGGATTTCCTGCAGTTCAGAAATGAGTTTGAATTTCCAAATTCAGACTCAAATTATGATAAATATTGTCTTGATGAGGAACAAATTGTTGAAAAATAACCTCCTCCCATTACAGAAATAAATCTTCTAACTAGAGAGTTTGAAAATCAAACAAAAGAGTACATAAATTTAGGAAAAGAAGACATAGAGGTACTACAGTCTAAAGACAAAGGCTTACCCAAAAGACTAGCACCTCTAGAAGACTTGTTTGATTTTAACGACGTTGCCAAGAAACCAACAATAGAACCCACTGACTCTGATATTAAGGAATGCAATATAGGGAGTAAAGACAAGCCTAAAATGATCAAGTTATCTAAAACATTGCCAACTCACATGAAACTGAAATACATTGAGTTTTTTAAAGAGTTTTATGATGTATTCACTTGGAGCTATGAGGATTTAAATGAATATGACACAGAAACCATTCAGCACAAGATACCACTTAAAGAAAACCAGAAACCATTTAGGAAAAAATTACGCAGAATAAACCCTGTGCAGTTACCTCTGGCCAAGAAAGAAATTAGGAAAATGTATGATGCTGGAATTATTTTTCCTGTGAGATACTCAGAGTGTGTATCTAATCTTGTAGCTATAAGAAAGAAAACAAGAGAAATAAGGCTCTGTATTGAATTTAGGAACTTGAACAGAGCCTCATTAAAGGACAACTATCCCTTGCCTAAAATGGAGCACATCTTACAAAGGGTAGTTGGTTCCAAGAGGATTTATTTGCTAGCTGGATTTTCAGGATATAATTAGATATTGGTACTTCCTAATGACCAACTGAAAAAAACCTTCACTACTCCTTGGTGCACTTTCATGTATGTGAAAATGCATTTTGGATTAATGAATGCGAATGCCACCTTTCAAAGAGCCATGGACATTTCCTTCTCAGAAGAAATATGACACTTCATTGTGATTTATTTAGATGATATTATAGTCTATTCCAAAACAGATGAAGAACACCTAGCACACCTAAGAAAGGTATTTGAGAAATGTAGAAATTTTGGGCTATCCTTGAATCCCAAGAAGACATTGTTTGGGCTCCAAGAAGGTAATCTTCTTGGTCACATCATATCTGAAAAAGGGATTAAAATAGACCCAAAAAGGGTTGAAGGTATATTGCAGATCAATCACCCCAGAAACATCAAAGAACTTCAATATTTCATTAGAAAGATTAATTTATTAAGAATTTTCATACCCAACCTGGAAAAACTCCTTAGGAACATGACAAACATGCTAAAGAAAGAGATAGGAGTTAAATGGACCTTAGAAGCAAAGAAATCCTTTGAACTGGTCAAACATGCACTCACCGAAGCACCGATTCTTATCAGTCCTGATTTCACTAAGGACTTGCTCATATTTTCATTTGCATCAGAACATATTGTTGCCCCTGTCCTATTACAGAAAAATTCAGAAGGACAAGATCAACCAATTGCATTTTCAGTAAGGCATTAAGAGATTCATCTCTGAAATATAATATCATGGAAAAACAGGCCTATGCTTTGGTCAAAGCCTTGAAGGATTTCAGATTTTATATATTACACTCTCACATTATTGCATTTGTGCCTCATGTAGTGGTAAAAGACATTTTGTCACAAGACCTCGATGGCAAAAGAGGAAAGTGGATTGCTGTGATAATGGAATATGATTTGGAAATTAAACCCACTAAACTCATCAAGGGTAAATTCATAGCACAATTAATGGCTGAATATAACTTTCAAGCACTTGATATAAACATGATAGATGCATTATATGGGCAGGAAGAATTACTAGCCCCAATTATTGAGGATCATTTCCTCAATTCTTCTTGGTATGCTGATATTTTGTATGTGCTTACTAATCTCAATGCCCCTCCCGGTTTGTCTAAAACAAAGGAAATATTCTTGAAGTTAAAGGATTTTAATTACTGTATTTTAGATAAATGTTTATATTGGAAGAATGCTAGTGGTTTATTACTTAAATTTTTGCCTGAGGTTGATGCAGATAGGATCAAGCATGAGTTTCATGAAGGATAATGTGGAGGCCACCTCAATTGGAAAACCATTGCTAATAAAATCCTTAGAGTTGGTTATTACTTTCCCAAGCTATTTAAATATGTCCACAAAATGATATTTTCCTGCCACAAATGCCAATTTTTTTAAGACAAGAGAAAAATCCTTCCCTTACCCTTGCAACCAATCACTGTTGAGGCTCCTTTTCAATAATGGAGCCTAGACTTCATTGGGGAAATCCATCCTGCTTCATCTGCCCAACATATATTGATACTCACATCCACTGATTATTTCACCAAATGGATAGAAGCCATCCCTTCTAGGAATGCCACAGACTCAGTTATCATAAAATTCCTTGAAGATCATATCCTGTCTAGATTTGGTTGTCCTAAGAAAATTATCATTGAAAATGTTGCTGCATTTGGTTCTAAAAAGATGGTTGATTTCTGTCATAGATATCAAATTGTGCTTGGTCATTCCAAAACTTATTACCCTCAAGGTAATGGGCTGGCAGAGTCTTCAAATAAGAGCCTAATAAACATAATAAAGAAACCACTGAAAGAAAATCAGAGGTCATGACACAACAAGCTGGTACATGCTTTATGGGCAGATAGATTGAAAACAAAGAAATCAGTTGGAATGTCTCCCTATCAACTGGTTTATGGAGTAGACACAGTTTTTCCTACCAGTTTAGGAGTGCGAGTGATGAAATTGGTCCAATAAATACAATCAGAGGAAGATAGCATGATGAGAAGGATAAATCAGACCATACATCTTCAGCAAACCAGGGAAGAAGTTTATAACAGAGCACAGAAAGTACAAGAGAATATCAAAAAGTTGTTTTATAAGAGGAAAAAGGCGACTGATTTCAAAATTGGTGACAAAGTACTCAAATTGGATTCCGGGAGAGAATATAAGGGTAAACATGGCAAGTTTGACAATTTATGGCAAGGCCATTACATCATTCAATCTGCCATTGGTCATAATGCATTTTTTCTACAAGAGATAGATGGTACAAACCTATTTGGGGGTCCTGTCAATGGTAGGATGCTCAAGCATTATTTCTGCTAAACTCTTAGTTTTAAGCTTTCATTCTTCATTGTAAATATCATTGTTTTATTTTGTTTTGAAAAAATAAAAAGAAAAAAACAATAGAAAAGATAAAGGAGGGCAGCTATACAAGAAGAAAGGTATAGCCCCATACCAAAAAGGAAAAGGAAAATATGAAAGTGTGCAAGCCTAAATGCCACTACTTGAAAGAGCATTGCTATTTAGTCATATAGCCTAATCATGAAGATTTCAATTTACTGCTGATAGGTTAGTGAAGAAGATTTTCCAAATTGTTTAATCTCGGCTTATCATTAGATTAGATTAGGATAGTAAATATTAGTTCTAACATGCTGAAAACTTGAACCAGGCAAAGAAGAAGAAGACAACTCATAGAGATCAAAATTAGAGCTGAAAGAAAGAAGGAAGGACTCTCATTGTTTTCATATCTTAAGCCTTCCAAGTCTTGTTTTACTTTTCTACAAATAAAGGTCTATGAGAAGTATGTTTTTGATGTCATAGCCATCACAAAAAATTAGACAGCTTAATCTTCGTTTGACTGTGTTTTCAATTTCTGTTTTAGAATGTAGAGAATGCAGATCTGTCAAACAGTTTAATCCTGGCAGATAGTAGATTAGGTAGAGAATTTTTGAGTCCAACTATTTAATATGGACTCATGGAAGTTATAAGGGTAGATTTAGATTAGTTTTCTTGCTTTCAATAAAAGAATAAAATGTTGATGTCAAATAGTTTGCAAGTCCAAGTGCACCCCGCTGAAGAAAAAATGTTAGGAAAGTAGGCTGTGTAGGTAGTTGTTTTTGGAAAATTTATTTGTTATGATGTAATGATTGATAATATTTTCAAGAAACATGATCAAAGAAGAAAGAGTATTTTCAAAGTGTAGGACATTGATCTACATTCCAGAGATAAAATTTCTGAGGTTCTTGACACCTCCAAGGCGGTGCCATCCCCAAGTGGATTCGTTGTTAGCCATATATAAATTTTCATATACTATGATGGCTAAAACAGGTCTATTAGTTTTCAAGAAACAAATTTGGAGTGAATCTGTGACTTCTTAAAAACTTTCTTAGTCCTTTTGTCCAAAAGGTCCATCTCATTGATGTCTTCACAAAGCCCTATTGTTGTCATGAAGAAAACTGCTTCGAACCCCTCTTCCATTCATATTTTCCTATTAAAAATCCCTCCACTTCCTTCAAAATTCCCTTTAAAACCATATGATTCCCCTTTATTTTGTTTTAATCCCTTATTTATATCTATTATAACCACTGAAAACCCTAAAAAAACCTTCATTTTGGCTTAATTCTGCTCCTTTTGAATTTAGGCCTAAAGCGCCTTTCGCTAAAGCCCCAGCCCCCTTTTCTTCCATATGACCGACTCTGCAACTAAGCGCTAAGCCAATCTGCTATCAGCCATCACAGTTCCTCATTTCCTCTTTCCCCTTGCATTTTCTTTCACTGATGGCTGATCCCCTAAGCAGATCTCAGCCGTTGATCGCGACCATCTGACGGTCCGCGCTCTATCACAAACCACAAAGGGTCACGCCCGCACTCATTTTATCTGCGGATGGTCGATCCCCCAAGTAAATCTCCTCCGTTGATCTCATTTTAGATTGGATGGTTCGCACTCCATCGGCGCATCACACTTTGGCGATTCCCAATCCCACTTCCATCCTCCGTCGATGAAATATCCACCGTCGATCCCCCCAGATCGGATGGTCCACGCTCAATCGGCCATCACATTATCGCATTCCACCCATCCAAGCCCCTTCTATCTGCGCTGCTCCTATTTAATATGGACCTTCGATCCTCCTGATCGGACGGTCATCATTTCTTCATTGTTCTATCCACTCTCTAGCCCATCCTTTGTTCATGCGATATTGTGATGCATCCTCCGCCATTGATCATCCTGATCCAATGGCCGACGCACCTTTCCTTTTCACCCCGCTCACTTGTCCCACTTTAATTCCCACCATTGATCTTGATTCTGATCTGATGGTCCTCACTTCATCACAATTTCGCCATCTCCCTATCTATATATTCATATTGTGTTTTCCTGCTATCAATCTCGACCATTGATCCTCCTGATCCAACGGTTGGTGCTCAATTGCATTGTCACCGACCCATCATTCACCATCTTTAATCCTCAATCCTCCGAGTTAATCCCCACCGTGGATCTCCCAGATCCAATGGCTCGCATTAATTCCCCCTTTCTCCCACCCCACCAGCCTTATATCTCTTCCCACTTGATCTGAACCGTTTGATTAACCCAGATCAATGGTGTAGGTTCACTACAAAGGCACACCCCGAGATTTTCCTTCGTACTCCAAAATACCCCGCTATGCATATTTTCTTTCAATATCTCATATAATCCCTCTGGTCCCACCCAAACGTGCTGGGCCTTTCATTGTGCTTCTGTTCAAATCTCCACCGTTGATCTGCCCCCCCAGATCCAACGGCCCACAGTCATCTTCGTGCTTTTTTCTCCATAACGATCTAAACCCCATTTTCAACGTGAAATAGGCATTTTTCCCATGGACATGCATCAGCCACCAGACTGTATCGCATTCGATTGGTCCCAAACTACTTACCACCTTCACCTCACGCGAAAACCGCTATCGATTTTCCAATACCTCTTTTTCAGTTCTTTGCGCCAATGAAAATTTTAAACCTCCACCTGCATTCCACCTCCTCTGCACTGCACTTTCGCTACTCCTGAGCCTCTGTAAAGTAGTTAAAAAAAAAACATAGGATTTTATAACATGTTTGATGTCTTGTGTAGGTTTAATGGCAGTGCTATAAAAAAATTCTGTCCCACAATCTAGTAAAGGGACATAACTGATGGTGACGATCCTCTGTGGCTGAATTTAGTGCAGAAAGGGACATAAGGGCTGAATCATCAAGTTGTAAATTAGTGCATCATGGGAATTGATTACACAGTGATCCCTCTAGCTCAAGCCACTTGTACACAGCAATCAAATGAACACCGAAGATTATCCAAGAAGGCATAACGAAGTCTAAAGCACAAATCAAAGCCTAAATCAGTGCTTAAAGTGTTTAAGAGAGACAAATTAGCCAAAGAAAGCCTCCAAAGGATAGATCAATGAGGCTATTTCCTCTCAGCAACCTGTAAGGACACCAGTAGTCTACTTTACCTTTCAAAGACACTGTGGAAGCCATCCTGATGACAAGGCCTCTTTAAAGACTGCCAGAGTAGTTATTTCACAGTCATGGGAGGCCTCAAAACTGAAATGTGATAGTTACTTGTCTAAAAGGTCAAACAGAGTACTTTGGTCACAATTATCTTCAAAGAACACACTTCGGAGTTATTACCAGCCTACCAAATATGTCTAAAAGATAGGAAAAACTACTAAAATGGTACAATTAGTTAATGCAATGGCCACTAAGTAGGATGGGCATTCGAATACCTCTCCCCCTCTGTCTTAACTGATATTTATGAACTTTCTTTAAACACTCCTCCTCTCTCACCTATATGTATTCACAGGAAACTGATTATAAAGGGTTGGAAAATTGTTAATTGTTGAACTATTATTGAGTAAGAGTTGCTGAGTAGTTGTAATATAGTAGACTGGGAAGAGAAGTACCAAACTGTAAAAGCCATTGGGCTTGAGTATGTAACTGGTCTTGAACATCAAATAGACAAGAAGATTCACTATATCATGATCTAAGTCATTGGTGATGTTATTCTTACTGTAATTATTATTCTCCTTATGTTTCCACTCTGTTCATATTCTTTGATAAAGAACAACAAATATAGATTATGATTTACTTCTAAAAGTACCCTAATTCTGACTGATAAGCTTTCTTTATGTTTTCTTGTAAATGTGTGTTTGGGAATGATTTCAATAGAGTATAACCAGTCAAGGAATGTTGGTGAGCCCATATCTTGCTGAGTAGAATTTGAGATGTTGTTCTTGAATGATCTTTTCACTACATGCTAAGTAGAGTCCTAATCAAGGAAGTTTATGGTTAGCCCTGTCCCTTGTTTAATCTTAAACATCTGTTTTGAAGATTTTTCTTGAGAGTATGTCGAAAGCAAGATAGGTTAAAAGTACTTACTTGATCTTAGGTTACTTTTTATGTTTATCTTAAATTTTTTCTACCCTTGAGAGTATGCTGAAAGTAGGATAGGTTAAAAGTCCTTACCTGATCTTAGGTTTCCCTTTGTTTTCTTATATGTTTTCTTCTTTCACCACACTTCTTAATGTTCCATACCACAAAATCAACTTAAAATATCTTATGATATAGATGAATTTCCCTATGGAAACCCTTGAATAGTTGTTGTGCAAGTAAACCCTTTTATGAATCCATAGCCCAATGGTTTAGCACTTTTTTTTTACCTATCTTCCCATGCTGAAACATCCTTCCACTTATTTCCTCCTTCACTTCACATGACCTTCTCATTTAATGATTCCCAACCAAAAATAAAAAAATCCCTTGTACTTCATAACTAGCCTAATATAATATCATAAGCCTTAAAGATATATCCCTTGAAAACACATATAGAGAGATCCCTCTCTGAATCTAGGAGGGCTAGATCCTAAGATTTAAAAGTGGTTCTGATGTTGCCTTGTCATTTGGTATGCTAATCTGCCAAATCACAGGACCCCAACAAGTCCAACTACGTCCGAGGAGAAGATTATAATTGATTTTTACTTCAATGACTTCGACCTCAAAATTGACTGTATTCCCTTCTAATGTGATCGGTAAACTAGCGAGAACACCAAGAGGTTTGGATTCTCCTCCATCAAATGCTTCACAGGCATTGGGTGATGAGCTAAGAGCTATAGAACCAATGGCTTCCCAACATTTAGTTGACATAACATAGGTGGATGCACCCTCATGCACGACGGCCTGGTGAATATTCAAACCATTTATACCAACTTGAATGATGAGCGCAATTTGGTCCGGGAGTCATGGGACGAAATTCTATAAATTGAAAGCAAAAAAGCTAGTATCGGTAGGATGAATCCCACCTAAAGCAGATAGAAAAGCCTTCCATTGCGATGGATAGCTCTGAAGTACTTCTAATGCAGACATTGCGGATGGCGCCTGAGCCAGATCCTTAACAATATTGTAATGCTGAGCGGCACGGGCGTTAGGCTTGTATGAAGACTTGCGGAGCACACCTTTGGAAGGTGGTCGCACAACAGATTTGGCATTAGGTCGTTCAGTCTCAAGAGGGCCAGAAATAAGAGGAGGAGGAGGACCATCAGTGATCTCTTTCCCACTACCTGACGTGAACCAGTATAATTTTTTGAATGAGTAGCAATAGACACGGGTGTAGAACCATTCATCATGAAAACTTGTGAAGAAAATGGAGCAGAGAACTGAGGGTCCTCTACCATCTGAGTCTTCTGATGGAAAGGTTATTTAAGAATGGTTGGAGCTCCTTGGGTTCCTTTGAGAATTTGAATCACTTCAGACCGTCGAGGACAGTCCTTGGTGAAGTGCTCATTGTCACAAATCAAGCAAGTATACTTCAGTTTGCGTTGAGAACTATCAGCAGAACGAGGTTTCGGAGAATACTATTTTGGGGTATCGGCTTTGGCCTTACCTTTACCCTTATTCTTACCTTTGGAAGTGTTATCTGTAGGATTGGCCTGAACAACATTCACTTCTGTGGGTGTTCCAGAATTCGAAGTTGACTGAGAAGCTGCATGGTAGGAAGAAATAGACTTTTGCTTCCCAAAGTTAGATGAAGGAGACTTCTGAGAAGTCTGTGATACGGAACCGATAATACCATCAATGGATGGAGTCGCTAGTGGTTTAGTAGTTCCAGGTTGATGAACATCATGCAAGATATCATATAATGTGCCAGAATGAGAGTACACGAGATCAAGGTACTGGGTGTAAGAAATGTCTTGTTCCTCAGTTACACATGTCCCCATATCTATTTCTTTGGAAATCTGATTGACAAAGGAAGTAGTGAACCAATGAGTCAGAAGTTGATCAGGTATCTCAAATTTGATCATGCGACGACGACGCCACCACTCATGAATAGGATCCGAGATATGAGTAGCTTAGTACTGTTTCAATGAAGTGAGGAGATGCATCCAGTCTCATAGCGGATTGGTAACTGAAAATGTGTAAGGAATGCCATGGCTAAAGAATTGAAATCTTGGAAAACTCCATGAGATAGCTCAATGTACCACTTTGAAGCGGCACCAGTAAGAGTTCGCTAGAAAAGACGGAGACAAATAGAATCGTCAACCCAAGAGTTAGAAGAACACCACAAGTGGTAAGTCATCACATGCATTTTGGGATCTTCTCCAGGTTTACCCTCAAATTTAGGACAATCACCAGGAATCTTGGTCGGAGCCGGAGGCCAATATGGATTATGAATAATAGGATCATTTCACAAATTCAACACATCGGGTAATTCCAACATAGCAAGAAATGGTAATTGAGTATTAAAAGTCATCACAGGTCTTTTATAAGGATCTATGTGTACATTCCACCCAGTCTGAGAGGGATTCTGTCCCCAGATATTTTGTCCCAAAGGATTTGGATCATAGGGATTAAAAACAGGATAATTCGGCTAATACTGGGGCTGAGGACTAGGATATTGAATCGAAGAAGACCAATGAGGTCCTTGCTGAGTAGCATAAGGATTATGCTGTGGAATGTAAGTATGACTCTGAGGTTGTTGATACAAAGGTTTATTTTGAGAGTAAGGAACCTGAGGGGCATGATATACTAGTTGATATGAGGCTTGAGGGTAATAAGCGCCCTACGGTTGCATAGGTTGACCTTGCAGAGTAGGTTGAGTAGGCTGCTGAGCAGGGTAAATAGGTAAAAATGGCTGTGGAAACGAAGGAATTTTCTGGTGGGCAGGTTGCAATGGTTGTTGAGGGCCACCAGGTGACCTTGTGGGAAAGGTTGGCCTGATGGTTGTGACGAACCAGGTTGTCTCTCGTGACTAGGTTGACCAAGAGAAGGACCAAAGGGTTGTTCTGGTTGCATAATATCTGGGTCATACTAAACATGCGGTTGTGATTGAGGTGCAACAAGTTGTCCTTGTGATGGATAATTTTTCCGCCCAGGACAAAAATATGATCTGGGTTGATTTAACGATTGACCCGATAGACCAGAGGGTTTTCCATGTTGGACCAAAGGCTTTCCTTGTAAAGGTTGGCCTTGTGGACCGTATGGTTTTCCCAGTGGATGAGAAGCAGGGCCCTGCTGAGCTAAAGGTTGTCCCTGAGAGGGTTGTCCTTGTAAGCCAGAGGGTTGCATAGGCAGAGTAGGTCCCAGATGAGTAACAGTCTGATAAATATCATAAACAGCCTGATATAGATCAATAGGAGGCAAATAGACCAGATTACCATACACATCATAATGGTGTGGATAGATATATAAGAGATTACCAACATAATCATAATGATGGAATTGAGGATTAGCAGGAGCTTGAGACTGCTGAGAACCCTGAGAATTATGCTGTTGAATAGCCAACAAATATTCTTCAAAAGTAAGATCGCCAGGAATCACTGTAGTAGAAACTGAACTAGAAGCCACACAAACCGTTGGTTGAACTAGAACATATGTGATAGTAACTGATGAACCAGGAGTCGAAGGTGGTAGCCCTACCGAAGGTAGGAGAAAACTCAGAGGAGGAGTTACTGTACTAAAATGTGTAATGGAAGCAACAAAATACATAATCTTACTCAGAGATATATATCCAAGTGGAAGTGACACAGATAGTGGTGAAGATTAGGTGGAAGCATGAGAGAGATATTCTGGAAAGAGTTGATATTCTCCTATGGAAACATGCATTCCTTCACTGCCAACAGAACTGGAGGAATCCATATATTATTCCAAGGTAAGATCTTCGAAAAGACTACAGGGACTAGGAGGTAATACAGCAGCAACAAAAGGCGATCCAGATGTAAGAGGAGAAAATTCTCTTTCTTCCCCAAAACTGGACCAAGCACTTGAAGGAGGCCAATGGAATTCAACTAGCTCATCAAGTGGAGATCGAGTAGAAAGGGGTTGGATAGATGGAAGAATAGGATGTGAGAACTCAATAGACCTAGTGGATTGAGGGGTTTCGAAAGAAACGTTCAGAAAATAACTACCACTAGGAGGCAGTGAGGACCACAAAAATGGATGTTCCGCCACTTTGACTGTATATCAAAACAGGAAGAAAAAGAGATAACCAATCGAAGTATAAAAATCAAGAACCAAGGAAATCAATCAGATCAAGTAGCAAACTTTTAATGGGTGTGTAATCGTAGGTGATTAATTTTATAACAATGAAACCAAAATTCATTATTTCATGTTTTAAGCGTCGAGAAACAAGAAAAATATGACTCTAGTCACTTTCAATTTGAAACGAGCATGAAATGACAAGTGCTCGATGATCTCTTCTCTTATTTAAAGAGTCACGAAAAGAGCGAAATGACTTCTCAGGAATTCTAAGCAAGAGGGTGTACCAGGTTTCCGTGAACTGCCATATACACCTTGGTGATCAAATGAAACATAAATGACCAAGGATTTGACGTACGTGTAGGTAGTCTCCCCGAATGCTGTGTTCGGTGTATCACGATTACAAGGTGGCAGACTCGGCTTCCTATGGATAAAGGATTTAAACCTAGAGGGGTCTCACTTTATATATGCGACGGTACAGGGAGCACACGTCCATACTAGCACTATCTGAAGCCAAAAGGCGAGCAACAGATACTAGATTTTAAGATGCCGAAACATGTCTGTAACCTAAACTACTAGAAATATTGTGTTAGGTTCCAATGTTTCCTTAGGTTCATTAAGTAAATTTTAAAGTTAATCTTGAATTATGTTTCAATTTCCAGGCACTATCGAATGTGGAGCTCAACTTCCTAGATGCAAACTATATGCAAATGAACATCATTTCAATTCGATGAATGCTAGTTATAAGAAGGATAGAAATATTTCAAACAAGCAAACAAGGAAAATATGAAAAAAAACTTATATTTCCCTTAATGCAATCAATCGAAAATGAAATTTCTTCCTAGATTGACAAATTCTAGTTATGTAAAGGAACATTTCACTTTTGATGCAACAAAATAATGCAAAGATATTGTTTGAGTTTTGAATTTTCAATGAAATGAAGCACACATTGTACTAATTCAATGGAAAACAAAATAAACAATAGTTTTTGTTTCGCGAATGTAAGGTTTTGAAATTGAATGACTCAACCAAAGCAAAACAGAAACAAAAACATGCAAGATAATGGAGCAAACTTTCAATCGAAAAAGAGAGTTTCCTAAAGTGACCCAAACAAGAAAAGTAATCGATACTCAAAGCATTGAAGAAGAAGGACTAATCGAAAAAATGAAAATACCATTCAATCAGCAAAGCAAAAGGATCAAGAAAAACTCAGTCTAATGACTCGAGACGAGACTGATAACAATCAAAGAGACTTGTTTTCGAACAAAAGGCTCAGTGTGCAAGAACACTTAGAAACCCTAAGGTCTTAAATGACACCGACAAGAAAATGTACAAACGACTCAGGGAAGCAAGTCTACAGTATTCAACACAGTCTGAAAGGCTTAAACACACTAAAAAATAACCTAGAAGCAAGAAAAAATGTGTTAGTCCCATAAATTGCATTCTTTTTTACCATTATTCCCTTCCCAAATCGTAATCATTTACCCTGTTTTACCTATCTTATGCGCCCTCATCCTACACTAGTGCGAGAATGATGACACAGTTTGCATAAACTTCGTATTTTACATTTTTAACTCATCTTAGCATTTATTAACTACCTATTACGTGATTTCTTACTTAGAATTACTTTCATAACTTATCGTTACCTCCTATGCTATTTAATAGATGATCACTTATCTTGATCGTTAATTTTTAGTGCATAACAGATCCTACACCAGCACCAATATCGTGAATCTTGGCAGCGAATCCGGATCACTTGGGTTGCCGCCTATTTTGTATACGATCAATGAGGATAGATCTGAAGGCAGCCGAGTCCCAGCTATGATAGCAGGTAAATCAAGAGTAGCTAATATCGGACTTAAGAGAGACGAATAGTTGGAGATAGCCACAACCTATTTTGTTAAAATCAATTTAATTTTGAAGGCTGAAATCTTATTTTGCAATTGGTTATGTAATTTGTTATAACTATTTCTGTAATTTGATATGTAATGGTAAAAAATCCTTTTGGCCCGCGGTCAAAAGGATATATATAAGTAGAAATTTAAATAGGACAAATATTTCAATGTTTTTAAGAATCGAATAGACCAGAGAATAGAACCAGTAGGCGGTAACAGGACTGTCTTGTGTTATCGCCCAAATCTAGGCTGGATATGTAATCACACATGTAATTGCTTTAAGGATCTAATAATAAGATCTCTACCTCATGTTTTGTACATTTTATCATTTGGCTTAAATAGTTGATGAGTTAATTGCGAGTAGCGTTTTAGTTTGAAATGGAAACACACTGGTTGGCTAAGGGCCCAACCAATCCAACACATTCTCCCTCCTCATTGTTCTTGTAATTTATGTTTTAAACTGTCAAGTGTGATTTAATTTGCAGTATTTTAATTTTTTTTTGAGTGGAAGAAGATCTGTTGTGTGAAGTAGTTAAGTTACTTTTTTTACGGTTGATTTCTTTCCCTTGCCTGGTTCGAGCAGGAGGAGTTACCTGCCCCAGTGCACGTTGGTTTGCTATTCACTTTTTGCATGATTTGGTTTTTCCTGGTTCATTCCTGCACCGGTGCACATTGGTGTGCTGCTATTCATTTTCTGCATGATTTGGTTTATTTCCTCTTCCTGGTTTGTTCCCGCACTAGTGCACGTTGGTGTGCTATTCATTTTCTGCACGATTTGGTTTATGTCCTCTTCTTGGTTCATTCTTGCACCAGTGCATGTTGGTGTGCTAATTATTTTCTGCACATTGGTTTGGTTTCTCCCTGGTGCAAGCAGGAGAACTGTTCTCGCACCAGTGCTAGATAATATGATGCAGCAAGCCTTTCTAGCTTACTTCTAACAACTTTCTTGCTTTCAGTCATATCTTAATTAAAAAGGATTGTTTTCTTATTTTATACATATGTTCATCTTTACTGATATATGATTTGGTTTCATCACACTACAATAATGAATCATTTATTTCAAGGATCAAAAGTTAAAGTGCAAGAAGCTCGGATTGAGTACAAGAACCAGTTTCTTGGTATTGGATCTGAGTGTTGCAGACTTGAGAAAGTTCAAAGCCCTTGCACGAAGAAAAGATTTTTTTTAGTAAAGAAATTACTTTACACTTTATTCATAAATCATTGTGATCCAGATCTTGAGGGGGAGGCCCCCAAGATCTAAAAATTTGAAATGGATTTGACAAGATCTACAAAATTAGAATGCCAGAAAAAAGAGAGAACATAAAGAAAATAAAACCACAAAGAAACTTGTTTTATTAAAAAAGAGAATAATTGTAGAAGCTACATTGTAGCAGACAATCTGTCCTTTTACAAACTGAGGCTTGTTATTTATAGTCTTTTTTGAGTTACAATACCATGTGTAGATACCATAGGCCAATACCATGGGTAGATACCACTTACAATACCATGGGTAAATCCCATGTGTGGATGAATACCATGGGTGGATGCATACCATGGGTCACTTATAATACCATGGGTGAATAAATATCATGGGTGGATGAATACCATGAGTCGATGCCATTTACAATACCATGGGTAAATTACATGGGTAGATGGATAACATGGGTAGATGAATACCATGAGTTGATGCCATTTTCCATTCGGATCATTCCTCCCTCCTTAAGAAGCAATGGTCTCCATTGCGTGAAGTTCCCTCCTGAGAATCCTTTGTTGAATATGAAGAACCACTGAAGAGAAGGGTTTTGTGTAGTTAACCCATAACCGTGATGAATGAAGATCCGAGGATAGAGATACCCTATAATGCTTGTGACCAACTGTGATATTGATAGTGTGCGGCCTAGCAAATGGACTTCGATGAAGTGTGGGTTTGTGGATGAACCAAAACCATGACAAACAAAGATCCGAGGATAGAGATACCCTGTAATGCTTGTGACCAACTGTGTGACTAACAATGTGCGGCCTAGCAAATGGACTTCGATGAAAATGATTTTGTGCAGTTGACCCATAACTGTGATGCTGATTGTTGATGAAGTAGCAGGTGCCTACATAGCTTGGGGTGGGAGGGCACATCTCCAAATAACCCAAGCCGAATGCTGCTATGATCAAACTGATGAATGTGAAGCAGGTGCCTACTAAAGCGAGGTGGGAGGGCACGTCTCCAAAGGGAACCCGCTCCGAATGCTGCTCCAGATTTAAAATGAGCATAACTCAGTCAATATAACTCAGAATATTTATTATAACCCTTTTTTGGAAATGGAATGATCATTCTACATCTTCTTATGTGTTTGAAACCACTATTTGGAGAATCTAGACCCGCAGATTCGCGCTGGAACTGTTTCGCCGTCACAAAATTTCTGAAAAAATAGTTGATTTTAAATCAACAATAACTCCCACATACGAACTCCGATTCGACCGATTTTTTATTTGAAATTGGGTGATTTTTCAAGAGGAGATCAGATCTATATCCATTCTTCTGAAAATTTTCACTAAAAATTGTGAAAAATGACAGGGGAGCCGCCGTCCATGAATTGTCATCAGAAAAATTGCTTCAACATCGTTGATTTTGAATTAGCGATATCTCCCTCATCTGAACTCCAATTTGGCCGATTTGTTTTTTGAATTTGAGTAATTTTTCGCAAGGAATCCAGATATGGTCTTTTTTTTTGCAAATTTTTCACCAAAAGTTTCAGATCTGATCAGAAAACTCGCTGCCCAAAAAAATTCATGGATTTTGCTGAAGATTGCTGCAAAGCAATTAAATTGAAATATGTTTTAAACCCTCACTCCCATGGAGGCGTAACCTGAATCTAATACCAATGATCTAGATCTTGGGGGGAGGCCCCCAAAGATGTAAGAAAATTGAAATAGATCTGACAATATTTGCAAAATTAAAATGCCAGAAAAGAAAAAGAGAAGACAAATAAAATAAAACCATGAAAAAGAAACTTGTTTTATTAAAACAGAGAATAACTATAGAAGCTACATTGTGGCAGACAAATCTGTTCTTTTACAAACTGAGGCTTATTATTTATAGCCTTTTTTGAGTTACAATACCATGTGTAGATACCATAGGCCAATACCATGGGTAGATACCACGTACAATACCATGGGTATATCCCATATGTGGATGAATACCATGGGTGGATACATACCATGGGTCACTTACAATACCATGGGTGAATAAATATCATGGGTGGATGAATACCATGGGTTGATGCCATTTACAATACCATGGGTAAATTCCATGGGTGGATGGATAACATGGGTAGATGAATACCATGGGTTGATGCCATTTTCCATTCGGATCATTCCTCCCTCCTTAAGAAGAAATGGTCCCAATTGCGTGAAGTTCCCTCCTGAGAAGCCTTTGTTGAATATGAAGAGCCACTGAAGAGAAGGGTTTTGTGTAGTTAACCCATAACCGTGATGAACGAAGATCCGAGGATAGAGATACCCTGTAATGCTTGTGACCAACTGTGATATTGACAGTGTGCGGCCTAGCAAATGGACTTCGATGAAGTGTGGGTTTGTGGATGAACCAAAACCATGACGAACAAATATCCAAGGATAGAGATACCCTGTAATGCTTGTGACCAACTGTGTGACTAACAGTGTGCGGCCTAGCAAATGGACTTCGATGAAAATGATTTTGTGCGGTTGACCCATAACTGTGATGTTGATTGTTGATGAAGTAGCAGGTGCCTACATAGCTTGGGGTGGGAGGGAACATCTCCAAATAACCCAAGCCGAATGCTGCTATGATGAAACAGATGAAGGTGAAGCAGGTGCCTACTAAAGCGGGGTGGGAGGGCACTTCTCCAAAGGGAACCCGCTCCGAATGCTGCTCCAGATTTAAAATAAGCATAACTCGTTCAATATAAATCAAAATATTTATTATAACCTGTTTTTGGAAATGGAATGATCATTCTGCATCATCTCATGTATTTGAAACCACTCTCTGGAGACTCTAGACGCTCAGATTTGCGCTGGAACTGTCACGCCGTCACAAAATTTCTGAAAAAATAGTTGATTTTAAATCAACGATAACTCCCACATCTGGACTCTGATTCGACCGATTTTTTTTCTGAACTTGGGTGATTTTTCAAGAGGAGCTCAGATCTATATCCATTCTTCTGAAATTTTGCACTGAAAATTGTGAAAAATGACAGGAAAGCCGCCGTCCATGAATTGTCGTCAGAAAAATTGCTTCAACATTGCTGATTTTGAATCAACGATATCTCCCTCATCCGAGCTCCAATTTGGCCGATTTTTTTTTTTGAATTTGAGTATTTTTTCGCAAGGAATCCAGATCTGGTCTTTATTTTTGCAAATTTTTCACCAAAAGTTTCATATCTGATCTGAAAACTCGCCGCCCAAAAACATTCATGGATTTTGCTGAAGATTGCTGCAAAACATTGAAACTAAAATATGTTTCAAACCCTTATTCCCATGGAGGCGTAACCTGAATCTGATACAAATGATCCAGATCTTGGGGGGGAGGCCCCCAAGATCTAAAAATTTGAAATGGATTTGACAAGATCTACAAAATTAGAATGCCAGAAAAAAGAGAGAACACAAAGAAAATAAAACCACAAAGACACTTGTTTTATTAAAAAAGAGAATAATTGTAGAAGCTACATTGTAGCAGACAATCTATCCTTTTACAAACTGAGGCTTGTTATTTATAGCCTTTTTTGAGTTACAATACCATGTGTAGATACCATAGGCCAATACCATGGGTAGATACCACTTACAATACCATGGGTAAATCCCATGTGTGGATGAATACCATGGGTGGATACATACCATGGGTCACTTACAATACCATGGGCGAATATATATCATGGGTGGATGAATACCATGGGTTGATGCCATTTACAATACCATAGGTAAATTCCATGGGTGGATGGATAATATGGGTAGATGAATACCATGAGTTGATGCCATTTTCCATTCGGATCACATTGTTCCTACACTAGTGCAAGATCGATTTTTGCAAGAAGGATATCTTTACATATGCAGGATTGAAGGGGCCCATTTGTTGAAAACTGCTAAGGTGTCTTTGCTAAAGAAAACACATTCTCAGTAGCTAATCAATATTTAGCTAGAGTGATTTCTCCTCTTTATTTCTGAATCTCTTTTGTAAGTACATTTCTTTGTGTTCTAGCCTCATATTTTTTTGATGGTTTGAGTTTCCTCCTTCTTCTCTAAAAGTTTGATTCTGCAATTATTCTTTTCAAAATTAGGGGTTGATATTAGAAATATTCATACCATCTCTGGCATTTCCTGTTCTTTGTCTCTAAGTTTATGAATCCCCCGGGTTGACAATTAAGTGTTGAGGATTTTTATTTTAGTGTAATTCCTGCACCCAACAAAATTACCACAACACTCATTAAGGAGGTCAAACCAAAACCTATAGGGGTTGGCATGATTGAAGGCTGTAATTCGCACCATACAAAGGTTGGCGCGAGTGCTAAAAGATAAAATTGCGCCAATCGGCACGAATATCTAGAAAAAAACCATGCCAAGTTGGATACGTATGGGAAAAAGAGGAAAAACCATAACCTAATGAGTAGAGGTCAACCTTGACACTCTGGAGCTGAATAGAGGATGGAAACTCAGCAAAAAAACCAGAAAAAGATAGATAACTAAACCAATAATTGAAACTGACCCAACAGGATGACACGACAAGCTCACACTGATCCCCAGTAGAATCGCCAATCTGTTATGAAGGAAAATCCTCTTTGTGGACAGAGATGATCCCCCTAGCCCTAGGGTGGGTGTAGTAACAAAAGGACACACAAAAGTGTTCCTTCCTACTTAATGAATGAACAAAAGACATGGTAGATTGACCTACCTTGAATCCAAAGCTGTCAGCATTACAGAAAGAGTAGTAGCCTCTCGCTCCCGCCTTAGCAAATCACAATTTGTTCATTGTCACGCTCAGATACCTGCACATAGGACAAAGAACAAGAACAAAATATGATAGAATAGTTTCACTCACAACTATTAGCTAGTCAAAGAGGGCTAAAAATATCGCATCAAATAAACATCATAACACAATAGTGGAAGCAAACAGTAGTCATGTATATAAATGAATAGAAGGAAGAGTACAACCGATGCTTTGACGTTGTAGTCTCCTCCAACGGAGTTCAAACGAAGCGCATCTCAAATGTTGGTCAGGGAATTCAAACTCAAGCTCTCTTAGAATTCATCGACTCAAGCTCTCTCAACACAATCTTTCTTATTCTATCTTCTTTAGTAGCTTAGCTATAGTATGTATAATTCTACCAGTTTAGCTATTTAGCCGTTCATCTAGCTTATACTAAAAGAGATAGTTTCTTTTATAGAGGAAAAGGAGGAGGTTGGGATCCCTACAAAGGTGGGAGGGAGTCCTAACCTTTAGGAGAGATCCAAGGGAGGTGGAAACTACTAACTAAAGGAATGAGTCCATGGTTGTTTCAGTTCAACCACTCCCAATGACTCATCCCCAAGGTGGTTGGAATGGAACTTCCACCTCTATTTTTAAAAAACATTCCATAAAAATCTTGCGTGGATGTCTAACTAGCACAGAGCACTAACTGGCATGGGCTCAGTGTTAAATTTCCTGGTCGGCGCGAGGGTGTAAAGGGCTACTCGCGCCAAGTCAAAAATAGGGATTTTCATAGCTCTGCTTACGGAAATGTCAACAAGAAAAATGTTGCTTTCATCAAAAGGGATGCAAGGATGCTATTTGTAAAGCATGACACAACTTATTGGTTAAAGAAATGACCCTCCAATAATCAAGTTGGGGATTGCAGGGAAAGTGACAAAATGCTGTGTAACAGATGCCCCCTAAAGCAGGAAGTCCGGGAAAGAGGGAGGGGTGAAATGATTTAAGAGAACACGTTCGAACCAGAAACCGCTGTCAGAAGACTTAAAATTAAAAATATAGCTAATATATGTGATACATGAATCATGTGGAATGGGTGCAACCATCCATAATAAAGTATATAAAAACTGAGATCCGAGGTATGGAAACAACCATTGAGTAGGAAGAATCAATAAATAGAATCAGGTATGGTTGCATCCATCCAATCAATAGAGTCATGCAATAATTCATAATAATCCACAAAAATACATAGCGTGGAGTTTATCATACAAAACCTAGGCTCTTGCACTCCATCTCGACCTGAACAAGTATAATTTCAAGCATGCGAATATATGAGCTGAAGTCGAACATGCAGGAAAATCGTCTGATCACCAGCCAATGGTGAAAGTTGTTAACAGACGCGAGAGAAGCCACTAATGATGATGATGGCCCTCAAGGTAAAAAAGGAAAAATATACGGAATGTGAAAAATTATCTGATGTCGAACATCCATAGAATCACTCGATTGAAGGCCAATGATGTGAACCTTGCATCGAATGTGAAAAAACTGCCATTGAGGCATGCGGGCTCCAAGGTACCAAAAGGGAGTCTCTAGATCAAATTCTTGGATAATGAGTTGAAGTCAATAGGAAGTTACCTGGTCAAAGGAGGGCCATAATCTTTCCCACATCATCAACACAAGATAGAGGAACATGATGAAAGTGGATTAGGACCAACAGGAGATCAGAGGAAGGTTGACAACTGCAGAGGAAAAATTCTCTTAAACATATCAACAACACGACACTGGATTTGGCAGTATTTGACATCAAAGGATCTGAGGTCATGATGACATAGCAAAGAGAAAATGAGAGGTCAAAAGAGATTACCCAAACACATGGAGGAAAAAATGACAAAATGAGATGTCCCCAACCTGACACAAATGCAAACAAGTGCCATGTTCAAGAGTGACATACTACCAACATAACTAAAACTTGGTTCCATTTTTCCCCCACCATTTCTGGCGAGTACCCCAATTATTTTTTAAAACAAGCTTGAAGGGGATATCATATGCTTGCGATATAAGTTTCTCCTTCTGACAAATCCAACCTAGTACATTTTACGAGCCCTAGGAAGGAGGAACTCAAATAATGTCATGGTGATGAAGTCCGATGTCATTAGGGTTGAATGAGTCTGACAAAGGAAGAACTCAACACCTTTTCATGTTTAAAGAGTTTGAAAATAAGAAAAAAAAGAAAACTCAATCAGTCCCTTTTCGTAGGTAGTCTCATAGATCCGAAAAGGTAGAAAACTATGTCTGAGAGAACCTCTTAGTCACAATAGGCTAAGGCATTCCTTTTTCGTAAATAATCCAACCCAACCCGAAAAAGAGTTAAACATATACTGGGTAGATATCGTTTCGCAGCCATTTAATGAGTTCAAAAAAACAAGATTCTCGGTAATATTTTCAATTTTAGAGAGTCAGAAAAGAGCTGAAAGATGACCCCAGTAGTGAATTTTTCATGTTTTTACTGAGTCAGAAAAAGTATAAAATATAACTCGTTACTTCATCATTGTCGCATGAAAAACCTATTGATGCACAAGAGACATGTGTAAAACCAATTTCTCGAAAATAATATAATAAAATAATCGAAAAATATGTCTTAAAACCTAATTAGGGTTGTGAAAAAGTTATAAAATGCCAAAAATGGTAAAAATAATTACATTTCACTTTTTACCTCTTGTGGAGCAATAGTTACCCATTTCACTGTGCAATCTTGTGGCGACGATAGTGGCCAATCCAGCAGACCAATCGCGAATCCATCAAATCTAGGTAAGAGCTGAGATCCCTCTCGTCATTTTAAGTTATTTCTTGCTACTTGTCACATTCAATTCGAATTTTGGGGGAGGAAAAATTAGGGCCTAGTGTTTGGCATGGGTTTCGGGCATAGAGTCACGTCAACCGCAAAATTTTTTATACTAGGGTGAGCCCATTGGCGCGACTGTTTTGGAAACAATCGCGCCAATGACAAAAACCATTTATAGGTGAAATTTTGATCAAATACACCATTTATTCACAAATTTAAGGTTCAAAATTTACTAATACTGCTCATATGAATGTGTTTGCAAGTAGAAAGAGGCAAAATTGTCATCGAATGGAAAGAACAGGAACATAGCAAAGAATATGAGTTAGCCATGGAAAATGAGAGAGTCATGGAAGCTCTAAAAAATTGTGGTCTGAAAAAATTATTCCTAACACCATGTCTCCAAGCCCAACTAGAGTTACTACAGTATTTGGTCAACATATGGGATGAAAATCAAGAGAATTTCATCCTTTGGGATCAAGAACTTGAGATTGATTTCTCTAACCTGTATTTCATCACAAGATTATCCCGAAGGGGAGCAACACCAATCCTAATCGGCACCTGGACCTGGATGGAAAACATGACCATGGTGATAGATAGGGTATGTCCAGGAGCACAAAAGGGATCAAGTAGTGGAAAATTTGATATACAAACTATCCCAGTTTTGACACTACACGTGGTGCTACATACCATTACACAAGCTGTGAGATCACAAGCACCGCATGGAGCAACAAAGACACAGTTGCTTCTTGTTTTAGATTGCATGGCACCAACCATATACAAATAGGCAGAGGCCGTGACAATAAACATGAAGCACCAACTAAAAAAATGCAAGACCAAACTAAAACAATTTTGTTATGGATATATTCTGGTACCGTTCTTCTTGGAAGGACTACCCATTTTTCAATGACAGGAGGTCATAGTCCCGACACCACCATCGAGAGAACCACAAATGGTTCGATGGGTAGCTTTGATGCTAAGGGCAGGGTTCGGTCAACAGATGTCCTAGAGACTGGAATTATTTGACTGGCTCCTCTGACAACTGATTATTGTGGAGGACTGGCCCTACTCTGGTACAGATTTCACTAATGATCGGGACCTCCCACTCCCAAATGGAGAAGATTGGGATGAATATTTTAGTGAGACTCATTTTTTAATTTTTATGAGTATTATGATTTTTTATTTATGCATTTTCTGACATTAAATCCATGTAATTGGAGACATTGGCTCAGAGAGACCTATCGGCATGTCACTGATAGCGAGGCAATTCCCTTGCGATTTCGACCTTCAAGGCAAGGGCGGTGAGGAAGATGAGATAGTGCGTAACCTGGAGGGGATCACATGGGGAGTCCCAGATTATGCACATTTTGACGATGTTCCTCGTGCCTACCAGAGACATACTGTAGGGGTGCCCAGCTGAATTCACTACTTGCTGAGGTGGCTAGTACGAGCAGTGACATGTTATCACGAGCACCATGATGATTAGACACCTAGGTTTTATTTTATCTACATATTTGAGAGACATGATGTCTCGGGATGTAATAGAAACACACATATATTTTTTGAAGTTATGACGCACATGGCTGCAAACATGCGATATATATACATCTATTTCCCCACATGGATCTTTTACATATGAGGATGATTTTACAAACTATGCAAATGTCTATCTAATACAATGTTAGCTACTGTATCAGTTAATGTGTTCATTCGTCTAGGAATATGTTGATAGGTAATAAAAAAAAAATGTATTTTCAACAAACGAATACATAAATTCAATCTCAGAATGTGCAGATTTCTAAATGAATAATGATTATTGAGTTGCAGAACGACAAGCTGTGAATATAGATTTACAAGCAATGCGTGTATGCCGAGTTTGATCGCCTCGGTTAATAGCTCAATAACATCGCTATATTCGAGGACATTGTTTGTAGTTTGTCCTAGACAAATACCTTGCAGATATAACAACTCACTAGCAAGATCATAAATTACCCAGGCTGCCAGAGACAAATTCCTGGTACTGTGGGAAGCACCATCTGAAAAACCGACATAAGGGGTAATAGAACTCTGCATAATAAGCAAGACCCAATAAGAAAGAAAATGCTCACAAAGCACACAAAACTAGAAAACATGTACAAAAATGAAAACAACACCTATGTACACCTATTATGCATGAATGACTCACGCATAATATTTTTTGAGATACAACCCATTTCTGGGTTTTTTAAGAGGATGACCTTCATAGTCAATTAGCTCATAGGCCCCATTCTACAACACATGTTTAATGATGTAGGGTCCATGCCACATAGGTTGAAATTTTCCTGCCCCCAGCTTCTCACGAGATTGGTCATACAGGAGGACAAGATCTCCTTCAACGAAAGAACGAGGGGAAACTGATTGATCAAAATGAGCTTTGACCCGCTTTTTATGTGCTTTGATAATGAGAGCAGAAAAGCAGTAGGTTTCATCCAGCCTTTATAAATAAAGGAGACGCTCTTCTTCTGGTGAATTATTTGGCAGTAATTCAGGAACCAACTTAAGAAAAGGTATTTCAAATTCAATCGGGAGAGTAGCTTCCAGGCCATAAACCAACTGGAAAGTTGTGAACCTGATTGTGTTCTTAACTAAGGTTTGGTATGCCCAAAGAGTAAAAAATAACATGAGATTCCAATTTGATTTTTGGATCCCAATCGTACATTGAAATATCATGACAAGAACTTTGTTCACAGCTTCAACCTGGCCATTGGCTTGAGGGTAGTACGGCGTTGAGCTGTCGTGACACAGACCCAACTTAGAAGTCAACTCCCTCACCATATAATGCCGAAAATGGGAACCATGATCGGTAACGATGGCTTGAGGGACACCAAACCTAGAAATAATGTGATTGAATATGAACTGAGTAGCTGTATTACTGTCAGCGGCAACTGTAGCATTACTTCGTCCCATTTGGTGAAGTAGTCCATGACTACGATAATATAAGCATGCCCCGGGCCAAGTGAGGGTTACACGTCATAAAATTGATGCCCCACTTCACAAAGGGACCAATGGTAATGATATGATGAAGAGGAATGGGTGGCGCACGCAACTTGCGTTGATAAATTTGGCAATCATGGAATTTAAGAACTGTGACAATACAGTCTTTGAAAATAGAAGGCCAAAAATAACCAGCATGAAGAATCTTCTGTGTAGTAGGAGATTTCCTAGGATGCACCAGACGAAGACGCCGACGAACAGGTTTCGAACCGGGGTAAGTAGGAATATCATGGACAACAATGCTAGGATCAATAACGACCATTTCTTCGTAGGACCATGCAAAGACATCACAGAATTCGTGAAAAAGGCTAGTATAAACTTGCACTTCATGTGAATAACAAAGAACCCCAATATGGATGTTCTTGACGATTCCCAATTTAATGGAAATGTCGATAGGCATCGTCTGAGTGATGTTACTCAATTTACCTTTCGAAAACACCTCATGGACCCGAACAGGTGTTTGAAACGGAGGAGAAGGAACCTGAGAAGCAAAACATTCAAGATAGGTAGACATGGCCTCGAGGCTTGGTAGAAACGAGGTACAGTGATGACCATCATCCCATGGTAGATCGTCGAGAGACAGGGTTTCCACGATAGCCTCATTGGAAGGAAACACTTCTTTCAAAGGATCTGGTGAATCAAAATCACCAAGCCAAGGGGATTAAGAATATATGTCAAGAGTCATGCTCGAAGGAGAAGAATCAGAGGACAGAGTGTCTGATGCAACAATGAGTTCACAATAATCAATTTCAATCGGACTCAACGACATTGACTCTCTAAAAAAAATGATCTGTTTAGGAGAAGGGATAACCCAGGGGTCATCGGTATGAGAAATCATGTTGACCTGAAAAATATTCGATGGTGGAAGAGGGAAAACACCCATGAGGGAAGGATCCTTAAAAAGGCTTGGCCCTATAATCTCGTAGGGAGTAGGAATCTTTTCCACATACGGAATGTTGTTCTCAGAAGAAGAAGTGAATTTTTTTTTTATCAATAGTAATAATCTTTCCTTCATGCGGGAACTTCAAAACATTAAAGAGATTTGATGGAACGCACAACATGGCATGAGTCCAACTGTGTCTGAGGAGAAGATTATAATTGAGTTTTGCATCAATGAATTCGACCTCGACATTGACTGTCTTCCCTTATAACGTGATCAGTAAAATAGAGAAAACACCAAGAGGTTTAGATTCTCTTCCATCAAATGCTTCAAGGGCATTGGGTGATGAGGTAAGAGCTGGAGAACCAATGGATTTCCAATAAGTATATGACATAACATAGATGGGTGCACCCTCGTGCATGATGACCTGGTGAATATTCAAACCATTTATACCAACTTGAATGATGAGCGCAATTTGGTGCAGGAGTTGTGGGACGAAATTCTCTAAATCAAAAGTAATCAAGCTAGTATCGGCAGGATCAATCCCACCTATCAGAGATAGAAAAGCCTTCTATTGTGACAGAAAAATATGAAGTACTCCTAACACAGACATTGCAGATGGTTCCTGAGCCAAATCCTCAACAATACTATAATGCTGAGCGGTACAGGTAGGATTGTATGAAGACTTGCAGAGCACACCTTAGGAAGGTGGTCACACAATAGATTCAGCATTAGGCTGTTCAATCTCAAGAGGGCCAGAAATAGGAGGAGGAGGAGGACCATCAGCAATCTCTTTCCTTGCTACCTGACGCGAACCAGAATAATTTTTTGAATGAGTAGCAATAGAAATGGGTGCAGAACCGTTCATCGTGAACACTTGCGAACTAGATGGAGCAGAGGACTAAAGGTGCTCTACCATTTGAGTTTGGTGAGGGAAAGGTTCTTTAAGAACGACCATATCTCCTTGGGTGCCTTTGATAAATCGACTCACTTCAGACCGTCAAGGACAATCCTTGGTGAAGTGCTCATCATCACAAATCAAACAAGGATACTTCGGTTTGCATTGAGAACTATCAGCGGAATGAGGTTTTGGAGAATCCTGTTTCAGGGTATCGGCGTTGGCCTTACCTTTACCCTTATTATTACCTTTCGAAGTGTTATCTCTAGGATTTGCCTGAACAACATTCACTTCTACAGGTGTTCCAGAATTCGAAGTTGACTGAGAAGCTGCATGATTGGAAGAAGTAGACTTATGCTTCCCAGATTTAGATGAAGGAGACTTCTGAGAAGTCTGCGATACGAAATTGATAATACCATCAACGGATGGAGTCACTGGCAGTTTATAAGTTCCAGGTCGAGGAGCATCAAGTAAGATATCATATAATGTGCCAGACTGAGAGTACATGAGATCAAGGTACTGGGCGTAAGCAATGGCTTGTTCCTTGGTTACACATGGCCCCATAGCAATGTCTTTGGCAATCTGATTGAAAAAGGAGGTAGTGAACCAATGAGTCAGAAGATGATCAGGTATCTCAAATTTGATCATGCGACGACAATGCCGCCACTCATGAATATGATCTGAGATATGAGTAGCTCAGTCCTATTTAAATGAAGTGAGGAGATATGTCCCAGTCTCATAGCGTATCAGTAACTAAATTTTTTTAAGGAATTCCATTGCCAAAGAATTGAAATCTTGGAAAACTCCACGAGACAACTCAATTTACCACTTTTTAGTGGCACCAGTAATAGTTCGCTGAAAAATATGGAGACGAATAGAATCGTCAACCTAAGAGTTAGAATAACACCACAAGTGGTAAGTCATCACATGCGTTTGGGGATCTTCTCCACGTTTACCCTCAAATTTAGGAAAATCACCAGGAATCTTGGTCAAAACTGGAGGCCAATATGGATTATGAAGAATAAGATCATTTTTCAACTTCGACACATCGGGTAATTCCAACATAGCAAGAAATGGTAATTGAGTATTAAAATTCATCGGAGGTCTTTGATAAGGACCTATGTGTACATTCCACCCAGTCCGAGCGGGATTCTATCCCAAGATATTTTTTCCTGAAGGATTTGGATCATAGGGATTAAAAATAGGATAATTCGGCTGATACTGGGGCTGAGGACCAGGATATTGAGTCGAAGCAGACCACTAAGGTCCTTGCTGAGTAGCATAAGGATTCTGCTGTGAAATCTAAGTATGACTTTGAGGTTGATGATACACAGGTTGATTTTGAGAGTAAGGAATCTGCGGGGTGCTATATATTGGTTGATATGAGGCTTGAGGGTAATAAGCACCTTGCGATTGTGCAGGTTAACCTTGTGGAGCAGGTTGAGCAGGGTAAACAGGTAAAACCGGTTGTGGAAATGAAGGAATCTTCTAGTGGGAAGGTTGCAACAGTTGTTGAAGGCCACCAGGCTGACGTTGTGGGAAAGGTTGGCCTAATGGTTGCGATGTACCAGGTTGTCTGTGATGACCAGGTTAACCTGGAGAAGTACCAAAGGGTTGTCCTAGTTGCACAATATTTGGGCCATATTGAACGTGCGGTTGTGACTGAGGTGCAATAGGTTGTCACTATGACGGATAATTTTGCCCCCCAGGACCAAAAGATGATCTGGGTTGTTTTAACGATTGGACCGAGAGACCAGAGGGTTTTCCATGTTGGACCAAAGGCTATCCTTGTAAGGGTTGGCATTTTTGACCCTATGGTTGTCCCTGTGGTCCAGAAATAGGGCCCTGCTGAGCTTAAGGATTTCCCTGAGAGGGTTGTCCTTGTAAGCTAGAGGGTTGCACAGGCAGAGTAGGTCCCAGATGAGTAAAATTTTGATAAGGATCATAAATAGCCTGATAAGGATCAATAGGAGGCAAATAGACCAGATTACCATACACATCATAATGGTGTGGATAGATATATACGGGATTACCAACAACATCATAGTGATGGAATCAAGGATTAGCAGGAGCCTGAGACTGCTAAGAACCCTAAGAATTCTGTTTTTGAATAGCCAACAAATATTCTTCAAAAGTAAAACCACCAGGAATCACACGAGTAGTGGAAATTGAACTAGAAGCCACACAAATCATTGGTTGAACTGGAACAAATGTGACAGTAACTGACAAACCAAGAGTCCAGAGTGATAGCCCCAATGAAGGTAGGAGCGAACTCGGAGGAGGAGTTACTGTATTAGATTGCACAATGGAAGAAACACTAGACATGATCTGACTCATAGATCTATATCCAAGTGGAAGAGAGACCGAAATTGGTGAAGATTGGGTGGAGGAATGAGAGAGATCTTCAAGAAAGAGTTGATATTCTCCTACGGAAACAGGGATTCCTTCACTTCCAACAGAACTAGAGGAATCCATATTTAATTCCAGGGTAAGATCTTTGAAAAGACTACAGGGACTAGGAGGTACTGCAGCAACAACAAAAGGCTATATAGATGTAAGAGGAGGAAATTCTCCTTCTTCCCCAAAACCAAACCAAACACTTGAAGGAGGCCAATGGAGTTCAACTAGCTCGTTAAGTGGAGGATGAGTAGCAAGAGGTTGGATAGATGGAAGAATAGGCTACGAGAACTCGACAGACCTAGTGGATTGAGGGGTTTTGAAAGAAACGTCCAGAAAAGAACTACCACTAGGAGGCAGTGAGGAAAACGAAACTGGATGTTCCTCCACTTTGACTGTATATCAGAACAGGAAGGAAAAGAGATAACCAATCGAAGGTACAAAAATCAAGAACCAAGGAAATCAATCAAACGAAGTAACTTTAATGGGCATGTAATTGTAGGTGATTAATTTTATAACAATGAAACCAAAATTCACTGTTTCATGTTTTAAGAGTCAAGAAACAGGAAAAATATGACTCTAGTCACTTTCAATTTGAAACGAGAGTGAAAGGATAAGTGCTCGATGATCTCTTCTCTTATTTAAAGAGTCATGAAAAGATCGAAATTACTTCTTAGGAACTATAAGCAAGAGGGTGTACCAGCTTTCCATGAACTGCCATATACACCTTGGTGATCAAATGAAATATAAATGACCAAGGACTTGACTTAACTGTAGGTAGTTTCCCCGAATGCTGTGTTCAGTGTATCATGGTTACAAGGCGGCATACTTAGCTTCCTATTGATAAAGTATTGAGACCTAGAGGGGTCTCCCTTTTTATACGCAATGGTATAGGGAGCACAAGTCCATACTAGTGTTGTCTAAAGCCAAAAGGCGAGCAACGGCTACTAGGTTTTAAGACACTAGAACACGTCTCTAGCCTAGACCACTAGAAATATTGCGTTAGGTTCGAATGTTGCCTTAGGTTCATTGAGTAAATTTTAAAGTTAATCTTGAATTATGTTTCAATTTCAAGGCCCTATCAAATGTGGAGATCAACTTCCTAGATGCAAACTATATGCAAATGAACATCATTTCAATTCGATGAATGCTAGTTATAAGAAGGATAGAAATCTTTCAAACAAGCAAACAAGGAAAATATGCGACAAAAATTCTAATGCCCTTAATGCAATTAATCGAAAAATAAATTTCTTCCTAGATTGACAAATGCTAGTTATGTAAAGGAACATTTCACTTTCAATGCAACAAAAGAATGCAAAGATATTTTTTGAGTTTTGAATTTTCATTGAAATGAAGCACAAATTGTACTAATTCAATGGAAAACAAAATAAACACTAGTTTGAGTTTTGTGAATGTAAGATTTTTTATTGAATGAATTAACCAAAGAGAAAGAGACACAAAAACATGCAAGCTAATGGAGCAAACTTTCAATCGAAAAAGAGAGTTTCCAAAAGCGACCCAAACAAGAAAAGTAATCGATACTCAAAGCATTGCAGAAGAAGGACTAATCGAAAAAACAAAAAGACCATTCAATCAACAAAGCAAAAGGATCAAGAAAAACTAAGTCTAATGACTCAAAACGAGATTGATAACAATCAAAGAGACTTGTTTTCGAACAAAAGGCTCGGCGTGCAAGAACAGTTAGAAACCCTAAGGTCTTAAATGACACCAACAAGAAAATGGACAAATGATTGAGGGAAAAAAGGCTACAGTAGTCAACATAGTCTGAAAGTCTTAAACACACTAAAAAATAACCCATAAGCAAGAAAAAATGACCAAAACACTCATTAAGGAGGTCAAAACAAAACCTACAAGGGTTGGCGTGGCTGTAATGCTGTAATCCATGCCGTACAAAGGTTGGCGCGAGTGATAAAAGAGCAACTTGCACCAATCGATGTGACTGTCTAGAAAAAAATTGTGCCAAGCTGGATACCTATGGGAAAAAGAGTAAAAAACATAACCTAATGAGCAGAGGTCAACCTTGACACACTGGAGCTGAACAGAGGATGGAAAATCAACAAACAAACTAGAAAAATATAGATAACTAAACCAATAATTGAAACGGACCCAACAGGATGACACGAAAAACTCGCACTGATCCCCAATAGTGTCACCAATGTTTTATGAAGGTAAATCCTCTCTGCGGATAGACACGATCCCTCTACCCTAGGGTGGGTCTAGTAACAAAAGGACATGCTAAACTGTTGCTTCCTAGTTAATGAATGAACAAAAGACATAGTAGATTGACCTACCTTGAATCCAACGTTGTCGACATTGCAGAAATAGTAGTAGTCTCTCACTCCTGCCTTGGAAAATCACAACTCGTTCGTTGTCACACTCAGACACTTGCACATAGCAAAAAGAACAAGAACAAGATATGACAAAATAGTTTCACTCACAACTATTAGCCAGTCAAAGAGGGCTAAACATATCGCATCAAATAAACATCATAACACAATAATGGAACCAAACAGTAGTCATTTATATAAATTAATAGAAGGAAGAGTAAAACTGATGCTTTGACGTCACAGTTTCCTCCAGTGGGGTTCAGATGAATCGCATCTCAAATGTTGGTCAGGGAATTCGAACTCAATCTCTCTCAGAAGTCATCGACTCGATCTCTCTCAACATAATATTTCTTATTCTATCTTCTTTAGAAGCTTAGCTATAGTATGTATAATTCGTCCAGTTGAGCTATTCAGCTATTCAACTACTAAAAGAGATAGTTTCTTTTATAGATGAAAATGAGGAGGTTGGGATCCCTACAAAGGTGGGAGGGAGTCCTGAACTTTAGGAGAGTTCCAAGGGAGATGGAAACTACTAACTAAAGGAAGGATTCCATGGTTGTTTTAGTTCAACCACTCCCAATGACTCATCCTCGAGGTGGTTGGAATGGAACCTCTGCATCTATTTTAAAAAAAAATTCCATAAACAGCTTGGCACGCGTGTCTAACTGGCATAGAGCGCCAACTAGCACAGGCTCAATGTTAAATTTCCTGGTCGGCACGAGGGTGTAATGGGCTACTCGCGCCAAGGAAAAAATAGGGATTTTCACATCTCTACTTAGGGAAATGTCAACAAGAAGAATGTTTCTTTCATCAAAAGGGATGTAAGGATGGTATTTGTAAAGGATGACACTGCTTATTGGTCACAAAAATGACCCTCCAATGTGTGATTTGGGGATTGCAAGGACAATGACAAAATGTTGTGTAACAGATTCCCCCTAAAGCATGAAGTCCAAGAAAGAGGGAAGGGTGAAATTATTTATGAGAACGTGTTCAAACAAAACACTACTGTTGGAAGACCTGCAATTACAAATACAACTAATATTTGTGATACATGAATCATGTGGCATAGGCGCAGCCTTCCATAATAGAGTATATAAAAACTGAGATCCAAGGTATGGAAACAACCATCCAGTAGGAAGGATCAATAAATAGACTCAGGTATGGTTGCAACCATCTAATCAAGAGAGTCATGCAATAAGTTATAATAATCCACCAAAATCGACAACCTGGAGTTTATCAGACAAAACACAAGGTCTTGCGTTCCATCTCGACCCGAAAAATTACAATTTCGAGCATGCAAATATATGAGCTGAAGTCGAACATGCAGGAAAATTGTTTGATTACCAACCAATGATGAAAGCTGTTAACAAATGTGAGAGAAGCCACCAATGATGACAATGGCCCTCAAGGTACCAAAGGTACAATCTACAGAATGTGAAAAATGATCAGACGTCGTGTTAGCCCCCCTTTAAATTTTTGACAAGTAAACAGGGGGCTAGATGTTTCTGAGCCTTCGAGTAATGCATTTCCTCTGAAAACACATCATCCTTGAAGTCTCCTTGGGCCTGTGTCCTTTAATGAAATCATTTCTACTGTTTCCCATTATAGGGTCTCACTGATTGTAAATATTTGTGCTCCAAAAGGTCCCCATTTGTCCCTTGTATCCCTGCAGAATTTCCCACTTTAACCCTTTCTTCCCCTTTGTCAAAGTTCCCCTTTTTTACCCTCTAAACCTTCCCAAAATCCCCTAAATCCTACACACCTCTTTTTTGGTTTAGCTTCCCCTTTCTTCCCTTATTGTTACCCTTCATTGGCCTTGAAATGCACCAAAAGTGGGCCAAAACCCACTTTTTAACTTATATCATGGCCTAGCCCCTTTTCCGCCAGCCCTTTAAACCACTTCCCCACGTAACCCTCGCCCAAAACCAAGCGCTAATGGTTCGGGCGCTAATCGCAATCGCACCTTCGGGTGAAGCGCATTCCTTTGCTAAACAGAAAATTTTGATGTGATTGAGTTTTGGTCTATAAGGCCTCCGCCGCGATCTCCACTGTTGATCTATCACTTTGATCGGACGGCCTGGCGCTAATCACACTCCTGCTCCAATCGCAATCGCCACTTTTGCCATGACACTCCTCCATTCCTTTCGATTGTGATACCTCGATCGGATCTGAGCCATCCATACCTCTAGATCCAATGGCTCAGATTTATCCCGCTCCCCTCCCGTCACTCCATTATTTCCCCCCTTTGATGCAATCTTTGCCGTAGATCTGTCATCCAAATCGGATGGCTAGCGCTCCATCGCATCGTGCCAGTCGCATCGCATCACCTCCTTTGCGCCTCCTGATTGCGATCCGCTGATTACATCTCCACCATTGATTCCCTTGTTGATCTAATGGCCCTTGCTCTCCCGCTCCAATTGCAATCGCATTTTCCAACCGTTGCCACCTTCCGCCCCTTGCGATTACGTTTTCCCCGATCCAATATTGATCGTTCGTTAGTCTAAGATCCAACGGTCATGATCTAATCGAACCATCGTCTATTGGACTGTCAACCCTCCCATTTCTCCCCTCCGATTGTATTGTAGCTGTCAATCTCCTCCTAAGACCCGATGGTCCTAAATGAATTTCCCTCCGCCCATGCCCGGTCCCACCACACATGATCATTTTCATTGCATGTCCATTCATTTCTTTGCATTTTCACCTAAGTTCTAACTCTCGTAATATACATTAAAGTTTAATGTTTCACCTTTATTCCTATGCATTCCACCCAACTTCATATTCCATCCCACTTATTAAACCTCCACCATCGATCTTCGCCACCGGACCATGATCAAATGGTCCACGCGCATTTCTCCACCAAAACCTTATTAGTCGTTGGTTTCACCATATTATTGCATTGTTCACCATTGGTTCATATAAAACCACCATTTTTACCACCTTTGTGGTGTATTTATCCCGTCCTCCATAGCCACCCTCCCCTATGCATGGATTTCATAACAGTGTTGCGTGTTTTTTTTGTAGAGTACGAGCGGCAGAAAACCACCATGATTCACAGTCTCTGTTACAATTACAGAGAAAATAGGAAAGGACCATTTTTAGGAACTGAAATCAGGAAGAAAGGTCTGAGAAGACATTATGATAGGGCTCACATTAAAGGAACAGAGTTTAAACTCTATAAGATCTTCCCCAGAGAAAATTAAAGCACAAATTTCGCAGTCAGAGGCAAACGTGGAAGCGACAAAGAGTATCAGTGGGAAAATAGAGTGTTTAAGGCCTGTCATTGAATATTTTGAGCCTTAATCCTATGATTTGAAGGCAGAGTACCAGATCAAAGACATCATGGACCACACGGAAGGCCCAACGCACAGAAAACAATATTGTCAAGGTAGCTACATCAGTAGAACGTTCCTACCTGTGAAAGGACAAAGCGCCCATATTGTTCCCTTATTTACCGTGTTCCTTAGAAGATTTCCACCTTGAAGGAACAATCCTATGCTACCAGAGCATTTGTTATGTAGCATGGTAGACCTCAAAGTCATTTATCTACCTTTTTGTTTATTTACCAGAGTACTACAAAGTACTGCAGCCAAAGTACATAAGGGGCATACCTGGAGTAAATGGAAGCCTGACGAAGGCCACTCTTTCATCCAAAGAGTACCAGAGATAAATGCTCAGAATTTAAAGCAGAACGAGGCCTCGACCCTCTTCCTCTTCTAAGTTTTAATGTTGCATTTAGTCTTCACCTACCTTCTCTGCTCCACTTGAGCTATAAATTCATGAAATAACTCGTTGTAAAGGTTGTTGATCGGTTATCAGAGAAATTACAAGATGTTTATTTTTTAGACATAGTCTTTATGTAAAGTTGTAAGATTGGCTGAGGAAGATGTTTTCAGACTGAGTATCCAGCTATTGGCATGTTGTACTTGACTGGTATTTCTTTTTAATATGACAAGCACATTTCTTTGGATCCCGATCTAAGGCAGCGGTGATGTTTTTCTATCTTTGTGTTTGTTTTTAACTTGCAGTTCATTTCATTTCATTTCTATTGGCTCGCATCAGAAATCTGGCATAGGATTTACCCTTGTTAGGTACCCTACGTTTCTGCTCTCCTTTCCCTTAATGTTTTCTACTATATGTGTTATCTAAGGGTTTATTTCAGTTAATTTAACCATTTTAGTGGATGTCATTGCTTGCTAGCTAATGTATGAATTAAATGAATCTGTTCTTGGATGTTCTTATTAGGATTTAATTGAATGAATTGGGAACACTTGGAGGTCTAGAACTCTGTCTCTATCTCACTAAGATCCTTTTCAATTAATTGAACCTTTCTAAGATCCCTCAAGCTAGAGGCCGAAGCATTGAGATTTCAAAGTCTCTCTCTGATCTCGGGTTTTTAACTTTGTGTTCCAAATATTTATTGTTTCCTCCTCTCTTACCATTTCATGCCACACTATCATCTTTAAGATCCAATGCTTTAGATGACTAGCCCAACTAAAAGCCTGCACATTTAATAGCAAATAAACCCTTTCCTGACTCCATTGCCCAATGGCCTTGAATGTTCTCTGAATTATATCTCATTTTCCCTAGACCCTTTGGCTCAGCTTTGTCTCATACTGAACCCTTCTTTCTTGATTCCCAACAACCAAACCAAAAATCAAACAAACAAACTCCGAGCCTTATAACTAGCCTAATATCTTAACCTTTGAACTTCAAAGACATATACTTGTGAAAATCAAAGAGAGATCCCTCTTTGGACCTAGGAAGGCTAGATCCTGAGGTCTGAAAGTGGTTTTGATATTGTCTCATCTTTTGGTCTTGCCAATTTGGCCAAAACATGGGAACCCCAACATAATGGTGACTCGACTGGGGAAAATATGAGAGCCTATAACTGATAACATTTATCTGTCTCCCATTGTCGTCACCACATAATGGCGACTCCGCTGGGGAAAATATGAGAGCCTATAGCTGATAACATTTGTCTATCTCCCACTGTCGTCACCACATAATGGCGACTCCACTGGGGAACTTCTGAGTATTTCTCATCTTATCACATCATAGGAACTTCAGAAAACCTACAATCTTTGGTTAGGTTGGCAGTTAAACACTCCTATTCAAAGATCAACCTCTATAACTTTGTTGTGCTCTCCCACACTCTTACACAGAGTCTGGAAAGGGCCAGGAAGCCTCTGGATCTCATCCTCTATCAGAGGTGACATATCTGGTAAAAGCCCTCCCAGTCAATCTCTGGTTAGAGTTTGCTGTGTTTTCAGGATATCCTTGGAAAGGGACATCTCATAAGCATTTTGGTGGATAGTGTACCCTCCAGAAGCATCCTAACCCTCCACCTGGTGACTCCATAATTCCTAAACGATTTAAAGACTCCACTAGTGATCAGTAGGCCTGCTGATTGTCTTGGTTCACATTAGACTTCACTGGGAGACCAGATCCCATTACAACATCAGCCACAATAGAAGGAACAAGTAGGGTTAAGCTGCTTGGTTGGAAAACAACATTCTGGCTTCAAGAACCATTCACACAAGAGCTTATCCTAACCCAAACCCACCCGAAATAGTTGAAAACCCTGAGAGCATCCTCAAGGGATCTCATACACCCAAAAGACCAACTATTTCTGGCCACATCCATAGAGCTAACTCTACACCAGAAGACTTTACAGCTCTATCAAACCCACTTTTTGACCTAGGCACTCAAAATATTTTACCAAGAACTAGGTCATTCAGTGTCCTAGACCAGCCAGACCTTGAGCTCCCTGGTTCACCACCTCAAAGTGGTAAACACCTTGGGGATATATAGACCCCTCCATCTACACCTCCTGATATTCACTTCATTCAAAACTTGGGGCTCTGCCACCCTAAATTCGTCCAACAAGCTTCTGCTGGTCCTAGTGTCCCTGTCATCCATATACCAGCTGCTCAAGCCAACCCTTTACCTCATCAAAAAATCATCATGGTAGCCTGGTATGCACCTATGGTTTTACCTCAGCCTCTAGTACCCTTACCCAATGATTATCAATCAAAGATCCCACACTTCACTACAAAAGAGTCCACCACAACTCAACACCATGTAGATAGGATGGAAGATTCTTTTGACTACATGGAAATAGATGATGATACAGTCAAAATGAGAATATTTTCCCAGAGCTTAGGAGGTGATGTGAAAAAATGGTTTAAGGGCCTACCTCCTAATAGTATCCAAGACCTCCTTGCTTTATATCAGACCTTCATAAACAAATGGGAAGTTAAGGCCAACCATCTCCAAATCCTAGCAGATTACAAGAACCTGAAAAGAAACGTAGGAGAGAGTGTCCAGGACTAATATACAAGGTTTAACAGCGTTTATAATGCTCTTCCACCACACATGAAACTTCCCCAAGGTATGGTCCTAGTGAAATAACCAGAAGGCTTAGATGCTGATATGGCCTACCAACTTAGGGAGAGGGATTACAACACATTGGAAGACATGCAAAAGGGAGCAGTGAGTGTAGAGGAAAATCTGATTGAGAAGAAAGAAAGATTGAGAGCTGAGAAAAGGGTAACATATAGAGATGACAATGTAGCTTCCACATCTGACCCCAATTATGACCGCATATCCAAAAACATGGAAAAGCTATAGCAAATGATGGAAATAATGGTTTTCACAGTTAGTAACCAAAACAAAAATCAAAATCATAACAAGAACCAGAACTTTAGGAGAAACAATACCACTCCCAACAGACAAAGAGAATCAGATCAGCAAGTTATTCCCCCATTTCAGGAGAACTTTCTTGATGAAGATGAGGGAATCATAGAAGAGTATGAAGGGAACACAATAAACATGTTTGAAACAGAAGATTCAATCCACAAATGTTCCGCAGAGGGAGATCAACCCTCATCCACATATTGGGATGAGGAAAGATTAGAATCTGAGGATTACAGACTTGGGTTTGAAGATGCCATCATGCAGGTCAGGGAACAGTATGAAATTAGAAGCAAAAAGAGCCTATACACTTCAAAACCAAAGGATTTTTAGGTTACCATCAAGAAAATGCCTGAGAAAACTTCTAAAGTAACTGCTGAAAGTAACAAATCAGCAGCTGAGAGCTCTGGAAAAAACAAAGAAAAAGACAACCAAAACACTGAAACACAAAGTCTACCAACTAGTAGCACTAGCACTGCGGTTAGTGCTCCTGATAAAACAGTTTCCAAAACTCTGCATAGTGAGAATCAACCCACTAATTCTGCCACCATGGTGGTGGCTAGAAAAACAGAGTTGAACATTCCAAAGAGTCGGCCCACTTTCAATTTGGAAAGTGAGATTGCAAAAATTAAAATCTTTGTCCCACTCTCTGAGTTGGCCACTCAGGATGTATATAAAGGCCAAATTTTGAAAGTGTTAAATTTAGATGAGAATAGTGACATTGTAAATCTGAGTGATGATCAACCAGCCCTTCTGTTTGGTCCAAAGATAGAAGGAAAATTTCAAGAAGGGGTAGTGCCCCCTTTTTATATCAGTCTTAATACCCATGAAAAGATCCTCCATAATGCAATGCATGATTCTGGGGCATCTCACAACTTAATGCCTAAGGTGGTTATGGAAAGGCTAGGCCTAGAGATAACCCGCCCCTATAAATATTTATATGCGTTTGACTCTAGTAGAGTAAAGTGTCTTGGCCTGATCAAATATTTATGTGTAAGCCTAACCCAGATTCTAGCAAAATGTATGGTCATGGATGTTGTGGTAGCAGATGTGCCACCCAAATATGGTATGTTGCTATCAAGGTCATGGTGAGCCAAGCTGCAAGGAAAAATGCAGATGGATGGAGCTTAGGCCACAATCCTTGTTTTTAGCCAACAGAGAAGACTGTACAGGGACTCACAGATGAAATTCCTGGTTAGTAGCCCTGAAAAGCCTGAAAATTTCCCTCTTTACTCTGTACACATAGACCTGGACTCCTTTATCTTCTGCAATGATGAATCTTTGGGAGAACCAGAATCAGAAAACATAGATAAAAACATAGGGGTTGAGACTACGGACCTTAACATAATGGCTACTCTCGACTTAGAGGAACACAAAGAAGAAAACCTTAGACAGTGCACTGAAACAGAGATTCAGATCAAACACAAAATCAAATGAAATCAGCCGATTAGTCACCCCTCACAAACTCATATACCACGCGAGGAACGAAAACCTCCACAGCACAACGCATAACCAGTAATACAACAGACCAGTGAAACCCACGATAGGGAGGAAAATGATGATAAAATGAAAAATGGACCCCTGTGGGAAATGAACTTTGATGGGTCATGCACCAAGAGAACCGCTGGAGCAGGAGTGTGGGTGCATAAAACTGAGAGTGACTACACAAAAAGCCATGCATGTAACCTGCACTTCAAATGTACAAACAATATCGTAGAATATGAGGCTCTGATCCTAGGCTTAACTCTATTGAGAAAATTAGGAGCTCGTAGGATAATTGTGCATGGAGACTCTGAGATGATAATTAAACATGTGAATGGTGAATACAAAGCAAAACATCCTACGCTGAGAGCATACATGAATGACGCTATAGATCTATTGAAAACCTTCGTAGAATACGATATGGTGTTTGTCCCTAGAGGTCAGAACTAAATTGCAAATGGACTAGCCTGCATGGCTAGTTTGTATCATAATCCTCCCAGTGACCAACAGATTATCATTCAGAACAAATTTAGACCTGCAGTGCCGGACAATGAAAAATATTAGCAGGTATTTGAGGGCAATAAACAGATTGAAGATTTCCTGGTAGGAAGGAACGAGTTTGAATTTTCTAATTCAGATTCTAAATCTGACAGTAGCTGCCTAAGTGAAGAGTCCTCAGATGAGGAAGAACCACCCTGTAACATAGAAATAAACACCTTGAACGAACAGATTGGAAATCCAAACGAAAAATGTGAAAACGCAGATAGTGAAGAAGTAGAGGTGTTGCAGACCAAAGATAAGAACATACCTCAAGGTCTAGCACCTTGAGAAGACCTTTTTGACTTTGATGATGTAGAAAAAAATCCCACTATTGAGCATGCAGACTCTGATGTTGAGGAATGCAACATAGGCACTGAAGATAAACCCAAGATGATCAAATTGGCTAGGTCCCTGCCTGTAAACATGAAAATGAAATACATTGAGCTATTCAAGGAATTCATTGATGTGTTTGCTTGGAGTTATGAGGACTTAAGGGCCTATGACACAAACATTATACAGCACAAAATACCCTTGAAAGAAAATCAGAAGCCCTTTAGATAGAAACTTCGCAGAATAAACCCAAAACAATTGCCTGTAGTGGAAAAAGAGATTAAGAAGATGTACGAGGCAGGCATAATTGTGCCTGTGAGGTTCTCTGATTGGGTATCAAACCTAGTGGCTGTGAGAAAGAAAACAGGGGAGATCAGGCTGTGTATTGATTTTAGGAATCTTAATAGAGCCTCACTCAAAGACAACTACCCTTTTCCAAAAATGGAACACATCCTTCAGAGGGTAGTAGGCTCAAAAAGGATCTCCCTACTAGATGGGATTTCAGGTTATAACCAAGTTTTAGTAATCCCAGAAGACCAACTCAAGACAAATTTTACCACTCCATGGGGCACTTTTATGTATGAAAAGATGCCTTTTGGACTAATGAATGCTGGTGCAACCTTCCAAAGAAAAATGGACATATATTTTTCTGATGAAATAGGACACTTCATTGTCATCTATCTGGATGACATAACAGTCTATTCCAAGACTAAGGAAGAACACCTAGAACACTTGAGAAGAGTGTTTGAAAGATGTAGAAGGTCCGGTCTATCACTGAATCCTAAAAAGACTGTATTTGGGCTACAAGAAGGAAAACTTCTTAGCCACATCATATCTGAGAAATGGATTAGGATAGACCCACAAAGAGTTGAGGGAATACTACAAATCACACACCCAAGAAACATCAAGGAGTTACAGTCCTTCATTGGGAAAATCAATTTCCTCAGGAGATTTGTTCCCAACTTAGCTGAACACCTTAGGAATATGACTAACATGTTGAAGAAAGGTGTAGGAGTTAAGTGGACTGTTGAGGCCAAGAAATCTTTTGAATCAGTTAAACTTGCACTCACCCAGGCTCCAGTCCTAATCAACCCATATTTCTCAAAAGATTTCCTGATCTTTTCATTTGCCTCCAAGCATACAGTAGCTGCAGTTCTACTGCAGAAAAACCCAGAGGGAATGGAACAACCCATTTCTTTCTTCAGCAAAGCACTCAGAGATGCACCCTTGAAATACAACATAATTGAAAAACAGGCCTATGCTTTGGTTAAGTCCTTGAAAGACTTTAGGGTGTACATACTACATTCCCACACCATAGCCTATGTGCCAACTATAGTGGTTAAAGACATCTTGTCCCAAGACCCAGATGGGAAAAGGGGCAAATGGATTGCTGTGATCTTAGAGTACGACCTTGAGATAAAACCCACCAAACTAATTAAAGGTCAAGGCTTAGCTCAAATAATGGCTGAATCAAATCTACAAGCCCTTGACATTAACATGGTAGATGCCTTGGATGAGCAGCAGGGATTGCTTGATCCCACTATTGAAGAGAAGTTTCAGAGCTCTCCTTGGTATTTTGACATTCTGTATGTGCTTACACACCTCAATTCCCCTCTTGAACTATCAAAGACCAAGGCCAGATTCTTAAAGCTAAAAGCCAGAAGCTATTGCATAATGAATGAAGGATTATACTGGAAAAATGCAAATGGCATATTGCTTAAATGTTTGCCCGAGTCTGAAGCAGAAAGGATTAAACAAAAATTCCATGCAGGAGAGTGTGGAGGCCACCTGAACTGGAAGGCCACTACAAAAAAGATACTCAGAGCTGGCTACTATTTGCCTACACTCTTCAATGATATCCATAAGATGATAATTACCTGCAACAAATGCCAGATTTTTGAAGGAAAAATAAAGCTCCTCCCCTTACCACTACAACCCATCATTGTTGAAGGTCCCTTTATGCAATGGGGCCTAGATTTCATAGGAGAAATTCACCCTGCTTCTTCTACACAACACAAATGGATCTTAACATCCACAGGCTACTTCACTAAGTGGATAAATTCCATACCTACTAGTAATGCCACAGATTCAGTCATCGTTAGGTTCCTAGAAGATCATATCCTCTCTCAGTTTGGCTACCCAAGGAAAATAATCACTGATAATATTACTGCCTTTGGATCCAAGAAAATGGTTGATTATTGTCACAGGTATCAAATAGCACTTGATCATTCAAATTCCTATTACCCAGAAGGTAATGGCTTAGCTGAATCATCAAACAAGAGCCTGGTGATCATCATCAAAAAGCTGCTAGAAAAGAACAAAAAGTCATGGCATAACAAGTTAGTGCATGCCCTGTGGGCCGATAGGCTTACAAAAAAGAAATCCATTGGCATGTCACCATACCAGCTTGTCTATGGAACAAAATTAGTGTTTCCCACCATCCTTGGGGTGCCAGTGATCAAGCTGGTCCAGGAGATTCAGACAGAAGAAGACAATATGGTGAGAAAGATAAGCCAAACAATTCATCTCCAACAAAAAAGGGAAGAGGTCTATAACAAAGCTATCAAAGTTTAGGAAAATATATGAAGTTATTTGACAAAGGAACTAAGGCCTCTGATTTCAAAATTGGAGATAAAGTTCTGAAGTGGGACTCAAGGAGATAGGACAAAGGAAAGCATGGCAATTTTGATAGTTTATGGCAAGGTCCATACATCATCCAGGCCACTGTGGGTTCAAATTCCTTTTTCCTACAAGAATTAGATGGTACATAGCTATTTGGGGGTCCTGTCAATGGCAGGATGCTCAAACACTACTTCTGCTGATTTCCAATTTCTAGTTTCCATTTTCATTGTACCTACCATTGTAGTGTTTTGTTTTCAAGAAAAAGAGAAAATGTTCCAAAAAACAGAAAGAAAGGAGAGGTTCAGAAATTCTCAAAACATGAACCTCTAAAGTACAAAGGATTGGCTCTAATATGATCAAAACCTGAGCTAAGGAAGGAAGATAGTTGGTTCAAACATGCCCAAAACCTCGACCAGTAAAGAAGAAAAATAATCATTTCTAACAAGTCCAAAATCAGAGCTGAAATAAAGAAAAGAAAGTGACTCTAACAAGCCCAAAACCTGAGTCACAAAGAAAGGAAGGATACTTCAAACTTTAGATTTCAAGCCTTCAAAATTTTGTTTTTAGTTTTCCAGCAAGTTTCTGTCCATGTGCAACTGTCTTTATGCCTTGGATCCACAACAAACTAGAATGTCTAATCCTAGTTTGACTGTTTTTAAATTTCTGCTGTAGAATGTAGAGAAGAAATATGTTGGACAGTCTAATCCCACCAGATATTAGATTAGGTAGAGAAACATATGAGGGTCTGCTAGTTCAAGTGAACCCTAGAAGAAAAAATTATAGGATTGTAGGATGGGTAGGTAGATTGTTTGGGTAATGTTTCTGCTGATTGATGTCTTCATAATTGTGGCAGCTGAAAATCAAAGAAGAAAATGTGGCTCAAAGAAGTAGGCATCTGGCCTACACCGAAGATCATTTTCTGAATTCTTGACTCCTTCAAGAAGAAGCCATCCCCATGTGGAGCCACTGTTAGCCCCCCTTTAAATTTTTGACAAGCAAACATGGGGCTAAATGTTTCTGAGCTTTCGAGGAATGCATTTCCTCTAAAAACACATCATCCTTGAAGTCTCCTTGGGCATGTGTCCTTTAATGAAATCCCCTCTATTGTTTCCCATTATAGGGTCTCACTGATTGTAAAAAATTGTGCTCCAAAAGGCCCCCATTTGTCCCTTGTATCCTTGTAGAATGTCCCACTTTAACCCTTTCTTCCCCTTTGTCAAATTTCCCCTTTTTTACCCTCTAAACCTTCCCATAATCCCCTAAATCCTACATACCTCTTGTTTGGTTTAACTTCCCCTTTCTTCCCTTATATTTACCCTTCATTGGCCTTTAAATGCACAAAAAATGGGCAAAACCCCACTTTTTAACTTATATCATGGCCTAGCCTCTTTTCCGCCAGCCCTTTAAACCACTTCCCAACGTAACCCTCGCCCAAAACCAAGCGCTAATGGTCCAGGCTCTAATCACAATCGCACCGTCGGGTGAAGCACATTCCTTTGCTAAACAAAAAACTCTGATGCGATTGAGTTTTGGTCTATAAGGCCTCCACCGTGATCTCCACCGTTGATCTATCGTTTTGATTGGATGGCCCGGTGCTAATTGCACTCCTGCTCCGATCGCAATTGCCACTTTTGCCGTGACACTTCTCTGTTCCTTCCGATTGCGATACCCCAATCAGATCTGAGTCGTCCATCCCTCCAGATCCAATGGCTCAGATTTATCCCGCTCCCCTCTCGTCGCTCCATTCTTCTCCCCCTCCGATGCAATATTTGTCGTAGATCTGTCATCCAGATCAGACGGCTTGCGCTCCATCACATTATGCCAGTCGCATCGCATCACCTCCTCTGCGCCTCCTGATTGCGATCCGCCGATTTCATCTCCACCGTTGATTCCCCTATTGATCCAACGACCCTCGCTCTCCCGCTCCAATCGCAATCGCATTTTCCAACTGCTGCCACCTTCCGCCCATTGCGATTGTGTTTTCCCTGATCCAATCTCAACCGTCTGTTAGTCCAAGATCCAACGGTCATGATCTAATCACACCATCATCCATCGGACTGTCGAACCTCCCATTTATCCCCTCCAATCAGATCATAGCCATCAATCTCCTCCTAAGATCTGACGGTCCTAAATGAATCGCCCTCCGCCCATGCTGGATCCCACCACACACGATCATTTTCATTGCATGTCCATTCATTTCTTTGCATTTTCGCCTAAGTTCTAACTCTCGTAATATACATTAAAGTTTAATTTTTCACCTTCATTCCTATGCATTCCACCCAAATTCATAAGCCATCCCACTGATTAAACCTCCACTGTCGATCTTCGCCATTAGACCACGATCAAACGGTCCATGCACATTTCTCCACCAAAACCCTATTAGTCGTTGTTTTCACCATATTACTACATTTTTCACCATTGGTTCATCTAAAACCACCATTTTTACCACCTCCACGCTGTCGTTCTCTCGTCCTCCATAGCCACCCTCCCCTATGCATGGATTTCATAACAGTGTTGCGTGTTTTTTTTGCAGAGTACAAGCGGCAGAAAACTGCCATGATTCACAGTCTCTATTACAATTACAGAGAACACAGGAAAGGACCATTTTCAGGAACTGAAATTAGGAAGAAATTTCTGAGAAGATGTTATGACAGGGCTCACATTAAAGGAACAGAGTTTAAACTCCGTAAGATCTTCCCCAGAGCAAATTAAAGCACATATTTCATAGTCAGAGGCAAACATGGAAGCGAAAAAGAGTATCTGTGTGAAAACAGAGTGTTTAAGGCCTGTCATTGAATATTTTGAGCCTTAATCCTATGATTTGAAGGAAGAGTACTAGATCAAATACATCATGGACCACACGGAAGGCCCACTGCACAGAAAACAATACTGTCAGGGTAGCTACATCAGCAGAACATTCCTACCTGTGAAAGGACAAAGCGCCCATATTGTTCCCTTATTTACCGTGTTCCTTAGAAGATCTACCCTTATGGAACAGTCCTATGATACCAGAGAATTTGTTATGAAGAATGGCAGACCTCAAAGTCATTTATCTTCTTTTTTGTTTATTCACCAAAGTACTACAGAGTACTGCGGCCAAAGTACATCAGGGGCATACCTGGAGTAAATGGAAGCCTGACGAAGGCCACTCTTTCATCCAAAGAGTACCAGAGATAAATGCTTAGAATTTAAAGTAGAACGAGGCCTTGACCCTCTTCCTCTTCTAAGTTTTAATGCTGCATTTAGTCTTCACCTACCTTCTCTACTCCAATTGAGCTATAAATTCATGAAATAACTCATTATAAAGGTTGTTGATCGGTTATCAGAGAAATTACAAGCTGTTTCTTTTTTAGACATAGTCTCTGTGTAAAGTTGTAAGATTGGCTGAGGAAGATGTTTTCAGACTGAGTATCCAACTATTGGCATGTTTTACTTGACTGGTATTGCTTTTTAATATGACAAGCACATTTCTTTGGATCCTGAACTAAGGTAGCGTTGATGTTTTTCTATCTCTGTGTTTGTTTTTAACTTGCAGTTCATTTCATTTCATTTCTACTGGCTCGCATAAGAAATCTGGCATAGGATTTACCCTTGTTAGGTACCCTATGTTTCTACTCTCCTTGCCCTTAATTTTTTCTACTAAATGTTTTATCTAAGGGTTTATTTCAGTTAATTTAACCAGTGTAGTGGATGTCATTTCCTGCTAGCTGATGTATGAATTAAATGAATCTATTCTTGGATGTTCTTATTAGGATTTAATTGAATGAATTGGGAACACTGGGAGGTCTAGAACTCCATCTATATCTCACTAGGATCCTTTTCAATTAATTTAACCTTTCTAAGATCCCTCAAGCTGGAGGCCAAAGCATTGAGAGTTCAAAGTCTCTCTCTGATCTCAGGTTTTTAACTTTGTGTTCTAAATCTATATTGTTTCCTCCTCTCTTACCATTTCATGCCACACTATCATCTTTAATATCCAATGCTTTAGATGACTAGCCCAACCAAAAGCCTGCACATTGAATAGCAGATAAAATCTTTCCTGACTCCATTTCCCAATGGCCTTGAATGTTATCTGAATTATATCTCCTTTGCCCTAGACCCTCTGGCTCATATTTGTATCATACTGAACCCTTCTTTCCTAATTCCCAACAACTAAACCAACAATCAAAAAAAAAAACTCTGAGACTTATAACTAGCCTAATATCTTCACCTTTGAACTTCAAATACATATACTTGTGACAATCAAAGAGAGATCCCTCTCTGGACCCAGGAGGGCTAGATCCCGAGGTCTGAAAGTGGTTTTGATGTTGTCTCATCTTTTGGTCTTGCCAATCTGGCCAAAACATGGGAACCCCAACACGTCGAACATCTGTAGAATCACTTGATCGAAGGGCAATGATGTGAACGTTGCGTCGAATGCAAAAAACTTGCTATTAAGTCATGTAGGCTCGAAGGTACCAGAAGTAGTCTCTAGATAAAATTCTTGGAGAATGAGTTGAAGTCGACAAGAAGTAACTTGGTCGAAGGAGGGCCATAACTTTTCCCACATCATCGATATGATACAAAGGAACATGATGAAAGTGGATCATGTCCAACAGGAGATCAGAGGAAGGTTGACAACTGTAAAGGCAAACTTCTCTTAAAGATATCAACATCACGACACTGGATTTGGGAGTATTTGACTTCAAAGGATTTGAGGTCATGGTGACGTGGAAAAGAGTAGATGAGAGGTCAAAAGAGATTACCCAAACCCATGGAGGAAAAAATGAAAAAATGAGATGTCCCCAACCCGACACAAATGCAGACAAGTGCCATGTTCAAGAGTGACATATTCCATTTTCCCCCCACCATTTCTAGCGAGTACCCCAATTATTTTTTAAAACAAGCTTGAAGGGGATAAAATATTATTGCGCTATAAGTTTTTCCTTTAGATAAATCCAACCTAGTACATTTTACAAGCCCTAGGAAGGAGGAACTCAAATAACGTCATGGTGACGAAGTCTGATGTCATCAGGGTTTAACGAGTCTGACAAAGGAAGAACTCAACACCTTTTCATGTTTAGAGAGTTTGAAAAGAAGGCAGAAAAGAAAAATCCAGCAGTCCCTTTTCGTAGGTAGTCTCACAGATCCGATAAGGTAGAAAACTGTGTCTAAGAGAACCTCTTAGTCGCAATAGGCTAAGGTGTTCCTTTTTCATAAATAATCCAACCCAGCCTGAAAAAGGGTTAAACGTATACTGGGTAGATATCCTTTTGCAGCCATTTAACAATTTCAAAACAACAAGAATCTTGGTAATCTTTTCAATTTAGAGAGTCAAAAAAGAGCTGAAAGATGACTCCAGTAGTAACTTTTTCGTGTTTTTACCGAGTCTGAAAAAGTATAAAATATAACTCGTTACTTCATCATTGTCACATGAAAAACCTGTTGCTGCACAAGAGACATGTGTCAAACCAATTTCTCGAAAATAATATAATAAAATAATCGAAAAACATGTCCCAAAACCTAATTAGGGTTGTGAAAAAGTTATAAAATGCCAAAAATGGTAAAAATAATTACATTTCACTTTTTACCTCTTGTGGAGCAATAGTTTCCCATTTCACTGTGCAATCTTGCGGCGATGATAGCGGCCAATCCAACAGACCAATTGTGAATCTGTCAACTCCAGGTAAGATCTAAGATCCCTCTCTTCATTTTAAGTTATTTCTTGATACCTACAATGTTCAATTTAAAATTTTTGGGGAGGAGAAATTAGGGCCCGGTGGTTGGCACGGGTTTCAGGCATGGAGTCGCGCCAACTGCCCCATTTTTTAAACTAGGGTGTGCCCATTGGTGCGACTGTTTTGGGAACAGTCGCGCCAATGGCACAAACCATTTATAGGAAAAATTCTGATCAAATACCCCATTTATTCACAAATTTAAGGTTCAATATTGACTAATACCACCCATATGAATGTGTTTGCAGGTAGAAAGAGGCAAAATGGTCATCGAATGGAAAGAATGGGAACATAGCAAAGAAGATGAGCTAGCCATGGAAAATTAGAGAGTCATCGAAGGTCTCAAAAACTATGGTATGAAAAAATTATTCCTAACACCATGTCTCTGAGCCCAACCAAAGTTACTATAGTATCTGGTCATCATATGGGACGAAAATCAAGAAAAGTTCATCCTTCGGGATCAAAAACTTGAGATTGATGTCTTTGACGTGTATTTAATCACAGGATTATCATGGAGGGGAGAAGCACCAATCCTAACTGGTACTCGGCCTTGCATGGAAAACATGACCATGGTGATAGACAGGGTATGTATAGGAGCATAAAAGGGATCATGTAGTGGGAAATTTGATATACAAACTATCCCAGATTTGACACTACGCATGGTGCTACATACCATCACACGGGTAGCAAGATCACAAGAAAAACACGAAGCAACAAAGACATAGTTTCTTCTTTCTGTAGACTGCATGGCACCAACCATCTACAACTAGGCAGAGGCCATGACAATAAACATGAAGCGCCATCTAAAAAAATGTAAGAATACCAAACTGAAACAATTTTATTATCGATCTATTCTGGTATCGTTATTCTTGGAACAACTACCCATTTTTCAGCGATAGGAGGTCATAGTCCCGATACCACCAGCGAGAGAACCACAGATGGCTCAATGGGAAGCTTTGATGCCAAGGGCAGGGGGTGGTCAACAGGTGTCTTGGAGAACGGAATTATTTCATTCGCTCCGTCGACAACTGATTGTCATGGAGGACTAGCCCTACTCTAGTACAGATTTCATTGATGATCCAGAGCTCCCACCCCGAGAGGGAGAATATTGAGATGAATATTTGGGTGAGACTCATTTTTTAAGTGTTATGAGTATCATGATTTTTATTTATGCATGTTCTGACATTAAATCCATGTAATTGTAGACGTTGGCCCAGAGAGACCTGCCAGAATGTCACCAATAGTGAGGCGAATCCCTCGCGATTTTGACCCTCAAGGCGAGGGTGGTGAGGAAGATGAGATAGTGCGTAACCTGGAGGGGATCACATAAGGAGTCCCATATTATGCACGTTTTGAAAATTTTCCTCAAACCTACTAGAGAAATACCATAGGGGTGCCCAGTTGAATTCACTACTTGCTGAGGTGGCTAGTACGAGTAGTGACATGTTATCACGAGCACCATGCTGATTAGACACCTAGGTTTTATTTTATCTGCATATTTGAGAGACATGATGTCTCAGGATGTAACAAAAAGACACATATTTTTTGAAGTTATGATGCACACGGCTGCAAACAGGAAATATATATACATCTATTTCCCTACATGGATCTTTTACATAAGAGGATGCTTTTAAAAATTATGAAAATGACTATATAATAAAATGTTAGCCACTGCATCAGTTAATGTGTTCATTCGTCTAGGAATATGTTGATAGATAATAATAAAAAAATGTCTTTCCAACAAAAAAAATACGTAAATACAATCTCAGAATGTGCGGATTTCTAACCGAATAATGATTATTGAGTTGCAGAACAACAAGCTGTGAATCTAGATTTACAAGCAATGCGCGTATGCAGAGGTTGATCGCCTCGGTTAATAGCTCAATAAAAACGCTATATTTGGCGACATTGTTTGTAGTTCGTCCTAGAAAAATACCTTGCAGATCTATCAACTCACCAGCAAGATCATAAATTACCGAGGCTGTCGAAGAAAAATTCCTAGTACTGCGGGAAGCACCATCCGCGAAACCGACATAAGGGGTAATAGACATATGCACAATAAGAAAGACCTAATAAGTAGGAAAACACTCACAAAGCACACCAAACCAGAAAACATGTACAAAAATGAAAACAACACCTATGTACACCTATTACGCATGAATGACTCACACATAATATTTTTTTAGATACAACCCATTTCTGGGTTGTTCAAGAGGATGAAATTCATATTCAATTAGCTCATAGGCCCCATTCTACAACACACGTTTAATGATGTAGGGTCCATGCCACATAGGTTGAAATTTTTCTGCCCCCATCTTATCACCAACTTGGTTATACAGGAGGATGAGATCTCCTTCAATGAAAGAACGAGGGGAAACTGATTGATCGAAATGATCTTTGACCCACTTTTTTATGCTTTTATAATGAGAGAAGCAAAGTGGTGGGTATCATCCAGCCTTTCTAAATAAAGGAGACACTCTTATTCTGGTGAAGTATTCGACAGTAATTCAACAGCCAACTTGAGCAAAAGTATTTCACATTCAATTGGGAGAGTAGCTTCCAGGCCATAAACCAACTAGAAAGAAGTGAACCCGGTTGCATTCTTAACTGAGGTTCGATACGCCCAAAGATCTGAAAATAACATGAGATGCCAATTTGATCTATGGATCCCAATCATACGTTGAAGCATCGTGACAAAAAAATTGTTCACAACTTCAACCTAGCCATTGGCTTGAGAGTAGTACGGCGTTGAGCTGTCATGACGCATACCCAACTTATAAGTCAACTCCGCCACCATATAATGCCGAAAATGGGAACCATGATCGGTAACGATGGCTTGAGGGACACCAAGCCTAGCAATAATGTGATTGAATATGAACTAAGTAGCTGTCTTACCGTCAAAGGCAAGTGTAGGCATTGCTTCGGCCCATTTGGTGAAGTAGTCCATGGCTATGATAATATAAGCATGCCCCCCGAACGAGTGAGGGTTACACATCATAAAATCGATGCCCCAATTCACAAAAGGACCAACGATAATGATAGGATGAAGAGGAATGGTTGGCGCACGCAACTTACGTTGATAAATTTGGCAATAATGGCATTTAAGAACTGCGACAATACAGTCTTTGAAAATAGAAGGCCAAAAATAACCAGCACGAAGAATCTTCTGTGCAGTAGCAACTTTCCTAGGATGCATCAGACGAAGACACTGACGAACAGGTTTTGAAACGGGGTAAGTAGGAATCTCATGTACCACGATGGTAGGATCAATGTCGAGCATTTCTTCATAGGACCATGCAAAGACATCACAGATTTTGTGAAAAAGGCTAGTATAAACTTGCACTTCATGAGAAGAACAAAGAGCCCCAATATGGATGTTCTTGACGATTCCCAGTTTAATGGAAATGTCGATAGGAATCGTCTGAGTGATGTTACTCAATTTACCTTTCGAAAACACCTCATGGACCCGAACAGGTGTTTGAAGCAGAGGAGAAGGAACCTAAGAAGCAAAACGTTCAAGATAGGTAGACATGGCCTCGAGGCTTGGTAGAAACGAGGTACGGTGATGACCATCATCCCATGGTAGATCGTCGAGAGATAGGGTTTCCACGATAGCCTCATCGGAAGGAAACACTTCTTTCAAAGGATCTGGTGAATCAAAATCAACAAGCTAAGGGGATTGAGAATAGATGTCAAGAGTCATGCTCGAAGGAGCAGAATCAGAGGATGGAGTGTCCGATGTAGCAATGAGTTCACAATAATCAATTTCAATCAGAATCAATGACATCGACTCTCCAAACAGAACGATGTGTTCAGGAGAAGGGATAAGCCAGGGGTCATCGGGACGAGAAATCATGTTGACCTGAACAACATTCGGTGGTGGACTAGGGAAAAAACCCATCAGGGCAAGATCCTTGAAAAGGCCTGGCCCTACACTCTCATAGGGAGTAGGAATCTTGTCCACATACGGAATGTTGTTCTCGGAAGAAGGAGTGAAAAAATAAAATTGATCAACAAAAATAATATTTCCTTCATGCGGGAACTTCAAAACATGAAAGAGATTAGACATAATGCACAACATGGCGTGAGTTCAACTGCGTCCGACGAGAAGATTTTAATTGAGTTTTTCATCAAAAACTTTGACCTCAACATTGACTGTCTTCCCTTCTAACGTGATCAGTAAACTAATGAGAACACCAAGAGGTTTATATTTTCTTCCATCAAATGCTTCAAGGGCATTGGGTGATGAGGTAAGATCTAGAGAACCAATGGATTTCCAACAATTAGATGACATAACACAGGTGGATGCACCCTCATCCATGATGGCCTGGTGAATATTCAAACCATTTATACCAACTTGAATGACGAGCACAATTTGGTGCAGGAGTCGTAGGATGATATTCTCTAAATTGAAAGCAAGCAAGCTAGTATCGGCAGGATCAATCCTAGCTATCTCAAATAGCAAAGCCTTCCGTTGCGATGGACAAATCTGAAGTACTTCTAACACAGACATTACGGATGGCGCTTGAGCCAAATCCTCAACAATACTGTAGTGTTGAGTAGCACGAACGTTAGGATTGTACAAAGAATTGTGGAGCACACCTTTGGAAGGTGGTCACACAACGGATTTAGCATTAGGCCGTTCAATCTCAAGAGGGCCAGAAATAGGAGGAGGAGGACCATCAGCAATCTCTTTCCCCGCTACCTAACGCGAACCAGAATAATTTTTGAATGAGTAGCAATAGAAATGGGTGCATAACTGTTCAACATGAACACTTGCGAACCAGATGGAGAAGAGGACAGAGGGTTCTCTACCATCTGATTCTATTGAGGGAAAGGTTATTTAAGAATGGCCAAAGCTCCTTGGGTGCCTTTGAGAAATGGACTTACTTCATACCATCGAGGACATTCCTTGGTGAAGTGCTCATCATCACAAATCAAACAAGGATACTTCGGTTTGCGTTGAGAACTATCAACATAATGAGGCTTTAGAGAATCTTGTTTCAGGGTATCGGCTTTGGCCTTACCTTTACCCTTCTTGTTACCTTTGGAAGTGTTATCTGTAGGATTGGCCTAAACAACATTCACTTCTGTGGGTGTTGCAGAATTCAAAGTTGACTGAGAAGCTGCATGATTGGAAGAAGTAGACTTCTGCTTCCCAGAGTTAGATAAAGGATACTTCTAAGAAGTCTACAATACGAAACAGATAATACCATTAACGGATGGATTCGCTGGTAGTTTAGAAGTTCTAGGTCGAGGAGAATCAGGCAAGATACTATATAATGCACCAGACTGAGAGTACATGAGATCAAGGTACTGGGCATAAGCAATGGCTTTTTCCTCGGTTACACATGCCCCCATAGCTATGTCTTTGGCAATCTAATTGACAAAGGAGGTAGTGAACCAATGAGTCAAAAGCTAATCAGGTATCTCAAATTAGTTCATTCGACAACAATGTCGCCACTCATGAATATGATCCAAGATATGATTAGCCCGATCATGTTTCAATGAAGTGAGGAGATGTGTCCCGGTCTCATAGCGGATCGGTAATTGCAAATGTGTAAGGAACGCCATCGCCAAAGAATTGAAATCTTGGAAAACTCCACGAGACAGCTCAATGTACCACTTTGTAGTGGCACCAGTAATAATTCGCTAGAAAAGACAGAGATGAACATAATCGTCAACCTAAGAGTTAGAAGAACACCACAAGTGGTAAGTAATCACATGTGTTTGGGGATATTCTCCAGGTTTACCCTCAAATTTATGACGATCCCTAGGAATCTTGGTTGGAACCGGAGGCCAATATGGATTATGAAGAGTAGGATCATTTTTCAACTTTGACACATCGGGTGATTCCAACGCAGCAAGAAACGATAATTGAGTATTAAAAGTCATCAGAGGTCTTTGATAAAGACCTATGTGTACATTCCACCCAGTCCAATTGGGATTCTGTCCCCAAGGATTTGGATCAGAGGGATTAAAAACAGGATAATTTAGCTGATACTGGGGCTGAGGACCAGGATATGGAGTCGAAGCAGACCACTGAGGTCCTTGCTAAGTAGCGTAAGGATTCTACTGCGAAATGTAAGTATGACTCCGAGGTTGCTAATACACAGGCTGATTTTGAGAGTAAGGAATATGAGGGGTGCTATATACTGGTTGATATGAGGCTTGATGTTGTGTAACCAACTCCAAAAATAGAAGAAAAGAGATATCAACGCCTTAGAAATAATCCACTTCGAGGGGGCAACCTCCAATACATTACATGAATGAACAATTCTTGGATGATACAATTTACAAAACCTCCTTTCTATATATAGGAGTCCATGGGGCCATAATGTAATCCTAGTGGGGCCACAATGTAATCCTAGCCGACCTAACAATAGTAATTTAAGGGCACAATAATAACAATATGGGGGTTACAGGGGTACAATAATAACAATAAGGGGGTTACACTAACAACAATAAGGGACTATACTAGTAATATAGGGACCCAACATGCCCCTCTCCTTCAAAAAAGTGTTGTCTTCAACGCTTGAGTAGCTCTGGGTGCTTCGTATAAACTTCTCGTAGGAAAAAATTTATAGCGAAAATGCCACGATGACCTGTTTGGAGCAAGTGAAACCCCAGAATCCAAAGCTCGATACCGAAATGTTGTGTAAACTGCATTCCAAAATAGAAGAAAAGAGATATCAACGCCTTAGAAATAAGCCACTTCAAGGGGGCAACCTCCAATACATTACATGAATGAACAATTATTGGATGATACAATTTACAAAACCTCCTTTCTATATATAGGAGTCCATGTGGCCATAATGTAATCCTAGTGGGCCACAATGTAATCCTAGCTGACATAACAATAATAATCTAAGGGCACAATAATAACAAAATGGGGGTTACAAGGTTACAATAATAACAATAAAGGGGTTACACTAATAACAATAAGGGACTATACAGGTAATATAGGGACCTAACACTTGAGGGTAATAAGCACCCTGCGGTTGCACAGGTAAACCTTGTGGAGCAGGTTGAGCAAGCTGCTGAGTAGGGTAAACAAGTAAAACTGGCTGTGGAAATGAAGGAATCTACTGGTGGGTAGGTTTCAACAGTTACTGAGGGCCACTAGGCTGACCTTGTCGGAAAGGTTGGCCTGATGGTTACGATGGACCAGGTTGTCTCTGATGACCAAGTTGACCTGGAGAAGGACCAAAGGGTTGTCCTAGTTGCACAATATTTGGGCCATACTGAACGTGCGGCTGTGATTGAGGTGCAACAGGTTGTCCCTGTGACGGATAATTTTCCCCCCCAGGACAAAAAGATGATCCGGGTTGATTTAATGATTGACCCGAGAGACCAGAGGGTTGTCTATGTATGAACAAAGGTTGTCCTTGTAAAGGTTGGCCTTGTGGACCATATGGTTGTCCCTATGGACCAGAAGCAGGGCCTTGCTGAGCTAAAGGTTTTCCATTAGAGGGTTTTCCTTGTAAGCCAGAAGGTTTCACAGGCAGAGTAGGTCCTAGATGAGTAATAGTCTAATAAGAATCATAAATAGCCTGATAAGGATCAATAGGAGGAAAATAGACCAGATTACCATACACATCATAATGGTGTGGATAGATATATATGGGATTACCAACAAAATCATACTGATGGAATCGAGGATTAGCAAGAGCCTGAGACTACAGAGAACCCTGAGAATTCTGCCGCTGAACAGCCAACAGATATTCTTCAAAAGTAAGACCGCCAGGAATCATAGGAGTAGTGGAAATTGAACTAGAAGTCACATAAATCATTGGTTGATCTGGAACAGATGTGATAGTAACTGACGAACCAAGAGTCAAAGTTCATAGACCCAATGAAGGTAGGAGCGAACTCGGAGGAGGCGTTACTGTACTAGATTGAGCAATGGAAGAAACACCAGACATAATCTGACTCAAAGATCTATATCCAAGTGGAAGTGAGACCGATGGTGGTGAAGATTGGGTGGAGGCACAAGAGAGATCTTCAGGAAAGAGTTGATATTCTCCTGTGGAAACAGGCATTCCTTCACTGCCAAAAAAACTAGAGGAATCCATATTTGATTCCAAGGTAAGATCTTCAAAAAGACTACGGGGACTAGGAGGCACTGCAGCAACAAAAGGAAATCCAGATGTAAGAGGAGGAAATTCTCCTTCTTCCCCAAAATCAGACCAAGCACTTGAAGGAGGCCAATGGAATTCAACTGGCACGTCAAGCGGAGATCAATTAGAAAAGGGTTGGATAGAAAAAATAATAGGCTGTGAGAACTCGACAGACCTAGTGGATTGAGGGGTTTCAAAATAAACACCTGGAAAAGAACTACCACTAGGAGGCAGTGAGGATGAAGAAACTGGATGTTCCGCCACCTTGACTATATATTAGAGCAGGAAGGAAAAGAGATAACCAATCAAAGGTACCAAAATTAAGAACCAAGGAAATAAATCAGATCAAGTAACAAATTTTTAATGGGCGTGCAATCGTAGGTGATTAATTTTATAACAATGAAACCAAAAATTGTTGTTTCATGTTTTAAGAGTCGAGAAACAGGATAAATATGACTCTAGTCACTTTCAATTTAAAATGAGCATGAAATGACAAGTGCTCAATGATCTCTTCTCTTATTTAAAGAGTCACGAAAAATATCGAAATGACTTCTCAGGAATTCTAAGAAAGAGCATGTACCTGGTTTTCGTGAACTTCCATATACACCTTGGTGATCAAATGAAACATAAATGACCAAGGACTTGACATATGTGCAGGTAGTCTAACCAAATGATATGTTCAGTTTATCACAATTACAAGGCGGCATACTCAACTTCCTATGGATAAAGGATTGCAACCTAGAGGGGTCTCCCTTTATATACGGGACGATACAGGGAGCACAAGTCCATACTAGCACTGTTTGTAGCGAAAAGGCGAGAAACAACTACTAGGTTTTAATATGCAGGAACACGTCTCTAGTCTAGACCACTAGAAATATTGCATTAGGTTCCAATGTTGCCTTAGGTTCATTGAGTAAATTTTAAATTTAATCTTGAATTATGTTTCAATTTCCAAGCCCTATTGAATGTGGAGCTAAACTTCCTAGATGCAAACTATATGCAAATGAACATCATTTCAATTTGATGAATGCTAGTTATAAGAAGGATAGAAATATTTCAAACAAGAAAACAAGTAAAATATGCGACGAAACTTCTAATTCCCTTAATTTAATCAATCGAAAACAAATTTCTTCCTAGATTGACAAATGCTAGTTATGTAAAGGAACGTTTCACTTTCAATGCAACAAAAGAATGCAAAGATATTTTTTGAGTTTTGAATTTTCAATGAAATGAAGCACACATTGTACTAATTCAATGGAAAACAAAATAAACACTATTTTGAGTTTCAAGAATGTAAGGTTTTGAAATTGAATGACTCAAGCAAAGCGAAATAAACACAAAAACATGCAAGCTAATGGAGCAAACTTTCAATCAAAAAAGAGAGTTTCCCAAAGCAACCCAAACAAGCAAAGTAATCGATATTCAAAGAATTGAAGAAGAAGGACTAATCAGAAAAAAGAAAAGACCATTCAATCAACAAAGCAAAAGGATCAAGAAAAAAGGAGTCTAATGACTTGAAATGAGACTGATAACAATCAAAGAGACTTGTTTTCGAACATAAGGCTCGGTGTGCAAGAACACTTAGAAACCCTAAGGTCTTAAATGACACAGAAAAGAAAATGGACAAATGACTAAGGGAAACAAGTCTACAGTAGTCAAAATAGTCTAAAAGGCTTAAACACAATAAAAAATAACCCAGAAGTAAGAAAAAATGACCAAAACACTCATTAAGGAGGTCAAACCAAAACCTACAGGGGTTGGTGCAGCTGTAAGGCTGTAATCTATGCCATACAGAGGTTGGCACAAGTGCTAAAAGACAAACTTGTACCAATTGGTGCGACTGTCCTGACAAAAACCGCGCCAAGCCAGATACCTATGGGAAAAATAGGAAAACCCATAACGTAATGAGAAGAGGTCAACCTTAACACTCTGGAGCTAAACAGAGGATGGGAACTCAACAAACAAACCATAAAAAGTTAGATAACTAAACCAATAATTAAAGCTAACCGAACAGGATGACACGAAAAACTCACACTGATCCCCAACGGAGTCACCAATTTGTTATGAAGGTAAATCCTCTTTGCGGATAGAGATGATCCCTCTAGCCCTAGGGTGGGTTTAGTAACAAAAGGACATGCTAAAGTGTTGCTTCCTAGTTAATGAATAAACAAAAGACATAGTAGATTGACCTACCTTGAATCCAATGCTATCGACATTGCAGAAAGAGTAGTAGCCTCTCGCTTCTGCCTTAGCAAATCACAATCCATTCGTTGTCACGCTCAGATACCTGTACATAGGACAAAGAACGAGAACAACATACGACATAATAGTTTCACTCACAACTATTAGCTAGTCAAAGAGGGCTAAACACAATGCATCAAATAAACATCATAACACAATAGTGGAACCAAACAGTGGTCATGTATATAAATGAATATAGGGAAGAGTACAACAGATGATTTGACGTCGCAGTCTCCTCCAATGGGGTTTAGACGAAGAGTGTCTCAAATTTTGGTCAGCGAATTCAGACTCAAGCTCTCTTAGAATTCATCGACTCGAGCTCTCTCAACACAATCTTTCTTGTTCTATCTTCTTTAGCAGCTTAGCTATAATATGTATAATTCTCCTAGTTCAGCTATTCAACCATTCAGCTACTAAAAGAGATAGTTTCCTTTATAGAGGAAAAGGAGGAGGTTGGGATCCCTACAAAGGTGGGAGGGAGTCCTAACCTTTAGGAGAGTTCTAAAGGAGGTGGAAACTACTAACTAAAGGAAGGATTCCGTGGTTGTTTCAGTTCAAACACTCCCAATGACTCATCCCATAGGTGTTTGGAATGGAACCTCCACCTATATTTTTTTTAAAAATTCCATAAACATCTTGGCGCATGTGTCTAACTGGCACAGAGCACCAAATGGCATGGGCTCAGTGTTAAATTTCTTGGTGGGTGCGAGGGTGTAACGGGCTACTTGCGCCCAGGTAAAAATAGGGATTTTCACAGCTCTACTTAGGGAAATCTCAATGAGATGAATTTTTATTTCATCAAAAGGGATGCAAGGATGGTATTTTTAAAGCATGACACTGCTTATTGGTCATAGAAACGACCCTCCAATGTGCGAGTTGGGGATTGTAGGGACAGTGACAAAATGATGTGTAACATAAGGTCAAGGTTACGGTTAGGTTATAGTTAAGGTTAAGGTTAGGTTAAGGGTAAAGTCAAGGTTAAGGTTCAGGTTAAGGTTCATGTTAAGGTTAAGGGTTTGGTTAAGGTTAGGTTAAGGCTAAGGTTAAGCTTAGGTTAAGGTTAAAGTTAAAGTTATGGTAAGGGTAAGGTTAGGGTAAGGTTAAGGTTATGGTTAGGATAAGGTTAAAATTATGGTTAGGGTAAGGTTAGGGTTAAGGTTAACGTTAAGATTAAGGTTAAGGTTAGGTTAAGGTTAAGGTTAATGTTAAGGGTTTGGTTAAGGTTAGGGTTAGGTTATAGTTAAGGGCAAGGTTAAGGTTATGGTTAAGGTAAGGTTAAGATAAGATTAAGGGGAAGGTTAAGGTTAAGGTTAGGTTAAAGTTAAGGTTAAGCTTAAAGTTAAGATAAGGTTAATTTTAAGGTTAGGTTAAGGTTAAGGTTTAAGGTTATGGGTCTTAACCTTAACCTTCACTATAACCCTAACCTTAACATTAACCTTTACCTAACCTTAACCATAACCTTAACCTTAACCTTGACCTTAATTATAACCTTAACCTTAACAAAAACCTTAACCTTAACCAAAACCTTAACATTAACCTTAACTGAACTTTAACCTTGACCTTAACTTTACCCTTAACCTAACCTTAACCTTGACCTTAACTATAACCTAACCCTAACCTTGACCAAATCCTTAACCTTAACCTTAATCTTAACCTAACCTAAACCTTGACTTTACCCTTAACCCTAACCTTAACCATAACCTTTACCTTAACATAACCTTAACCTTAACCTTAACCTTTACCTTAACGTAACCTTAACCTAGCTAAACTCGTAACTTGAACCTTAACCTAACCTTAACCTTGACTTTACCCTTAATCCTAACCTTAACCATAACGTTTACCTTAACGTAACCTTAACCTTACCCTTACCTTACCCTTACCATTAACCTTAACCTTTACCTTAACCTTGACTTACCCTTAACCTAACCTTAACCTTAACCTTAACCTTAACCTAACCTTAACCTTATCCCTAACCTAACCATAACCTTACCTTAACCTAACTTAACCTTAACCTTCAAATTCACCTTAACCTTAACCTAAACATTAACCTAACCTTAACCTTGACCTTAACCTTAACCTAAATTTAACCTAACCTTAGTTTTACTCTTAACCTTAACCTTAACCATAACTTAACCTTAACCTTAACTTTAACTTTACCCTAACCTTAAGGGTTTAGTCAGCTTAAGGTTAAGGTTAAGGGTAGGTTAAGGATAAATTCAAGGTTAAGGTAAAGTTAAGGTTAAGGTTAGGTTAAGGGTAAAAGTCAAGTTTAAGGTTAAGGTTATGGTTAAGTTTAAGGTTACGATTAGATTAAGGTTAAAGTTAAGGTTAGGTTAAGGTTAGGGTTAAGGTTAGATTAAGGGTAAGATAAGGTTAAGGTTAAGGTTAAGGTTAGGTTAAGGTCAGTGTAAAGGCTAATGTTAAGTTTAAGATAAAGGTTAAGGGTAAAGTTAAGGTCAAGGTTACGGTTAGGTTATAGTTAAGGTTAAGGTTAGGTTAAGGGTAAAGTCAAGGTTAAGGATAAGGTGAAGGTTAAGGGTAAGGTTAAGGTTTAGGGTTACAGGTTTGGTTAGGTTAAGGTTAAGGTTAAGGTGACAGTGAAGGGTAAGGTTAAGGTGAAGGTTAAGGTCAAGGTCAAGGTTCAGGTTAAGTTAGGTTAAGGGTAAGGTTATAGTTAGGTTAAGTTTAAGGTTAAGGTTAAGGTTAGGTTAAGGTGAAGGTTAAGGTTAAAGGTTTAGTCAGGTTACGGTTAAGGTTAAGGTTGAAGTTAGGTTAAGGTAAAGTTAACGTTACAAGTTTAGTCAGGTTAAGGTTAAGGTTAAGGTTAGGTTATGATGAAGCTTAAGGTTTAGATAAGGTTAAGGGTAAGGTTAAAGTTAGGGTTAGGTTATGGTTAAGGTAAGGTTAAGGTTAGGTTATAGTTAAGGTTAAGGTTAAGATTAAGATTAAGGTTAAGGTTAAGGTCAAGATCAAGGTTAACGTTAAGGTTAAGGTTAAGGTCAAGGTCAAGGTTAAGGTTACGTTAGGTTAAGGTTAAGGTTAAGGTTAAGTTAAGGGTAAATTCAAGGTTAAGGTTAGGTTAAGGTTACGATTTTGGTAAGATTAAGGTTATGGGTTTAGTCAGGTTAAGGTTAAGGTTAAGGGTTTGGTCAAGGTTAGGGTTAGGTTAATTGTAAATTTAAAGTTAAGGTTACGATAATGGTTAAGGTTATGTTAAGGTTAGGTTAAGGTTAAGGTTTAGGTTAAGTTTAGGTTAAGGACAAGGTCAAGGTTAAGGTTAAGGTTAAGGTCAAGGTTAAGGGTAAAGTTAAGGTCAAGGATAGGGTTAGGTTATAGTTAAGGTTAAGGTTAGGTTACGTTAAGTTAAGGTTAAGGTTAGGTAAGGGTAAGGTTAAGGTTACAGGTTTAGTCAGGTTAAGGTTAAGGTTAAGATTAACGTTAAGGTTAAGGGTAAGGATAAAGTTAAGGTTAAGGTGAAGGTTAGGTCATAGTTAAGGTTAAGTTTATAGTTAAGGTAAAGGTTAAGGTTAGGTTAGATTAGGGTTTAAGTTAAGGTTAAGGTTAAGGTTAAGGTTAAGGTTAAGTTTACGGGTCTTAACCTTAACCTTCATTATAACCTTAACCCTAACCGTAACCGTAACCTTAACCTTAGCTATAACCTAACCCTAACCTTGACCAAACCCTTAACCTTAACGTTAACTTGACTAAACCCGTAACCTTGACCTTACGCTTACACTTAACCTTCACCTTAACCATAACTTTACCCTTAACCTATCCTTAACCTCAACCTTAACCTTAACCTTAACCTTAATCTTAACCTTAGCCCCTTAACCTTAACCTTAAACTTAACTTGACTAAACCCGTAACCTTAACCTTACCCTTACCTAACCTTAACCTTAACCTAACCTTAAGGTAAAATTATTAAATGTAATAATGTCAGCTTTATAAGCTTAAATTTTGTAAAAGCTTTAAAACATTTATAAAACCTTTATAAAAATTATTAAATGTTTATAATGTCAGCTTTATAAGCTTAAATTTTATTAAATGTTATTTATAAACGTTTTTAAAACTTAAATAAACGCTTTTAAATATTTTAAAAGTGTTTTGAAAGATTTTCAAAACATTCTAAAAACATTTTAAAACCATTTTAAAAAACTTTTAAAACGTTTAAAAATTCTTTACAAGTTTTTAAAAAGGATTTAAAAATGTTTTAAAACATTTTAAAACTGTTTTGAAACAATTTAAAATAATTTTAAAACATCTTAAATGTGTTTTGAAGAATTTTAAAATAAATTTAAAACATTTTAAAATAAATATAAAATTTTTTAAAAGTGTTTCCAAAAATATTAAAGTTTTTTAAAATATGTTGAAAGTGTTTTACAATATTTTGAAATATTTTAAAATATTTTGAAATGTTATAAAAAGCCTTTAAAACTTTTTACAAATTTTTAAAAATATTTTAAAAGAGTTTTATGATGTCTTAAAAACATTTTAAACGTCTTTAAAAGCACATTATAACATTTTAAAAAGTGTTTTATAATGTTTTTAAAGACGTTATTTTTACAATTTTATTAATTATTTTAAAACACTTTTTAAATAAATTTAAAATATTTTAAAATTGTTATGAAACATTTAAAAATATATTTAAAACATTTTAAAAGCATTTCAAAATATCTTAAAAGTTTTTTAAATTCTTGAAAGCGTTTTACAATATTTTGAAATATTTTAAAATATTTTAAAATATTTTGAAATGTTATAAAAATCCTTTAAAACATTTTACAAAATTTTTAAAATATTTTAAACTAGTTTTATAATGTCTTAAAAACATTTTAAACATGTTTAGATCACGTTATATCATTTTAAAAAGTGTTTTAAACATATTAATAAGAATTTAGAATACTTTATAAAAGCATTAAACCATTTATAAAATATTTATCAAAATTATAAATTTTTTATAATGTCAGAGATTTATAAGCTTAACTTTTATTAAATGTTATTTATAACCATTTTTAAAACTTCAATAAATGTTTTTAAATATCTTAAAAGAATTTTAAAAGTGTTTTGAAAGGTTTTGAAAACATTGTAAAAGCATTCTAAGAACATTTTTAAACCATTTTAAAACACTTTTAAAACATTTTAAAATGCTTGACAATTTCTTTAAGAGGTTTTAAAAACGTTTTAAAATATTTTAAAAGTGTTTTGAAAAATTTTAAAATAAATTTAAAACATTTTAGAAGTGTTTTGAAACATTTTAAAATAAATTTTAAAAGCGTTTCAAAATATTTTAAAAGTGTTTCAAAATATTTTAAAAGTGTTTTAAAATATCTTGAAAGGGTTTTACAATATTTTGAAATGTTATAAAAATCATTTAAAACATTTTACAATTTTTTTAAAATATTTTAATGGAGTTTTATAATGTCTTAAAAACATTTTTAATGTGTTTAAAAGCACGTTATAATTTTTTTTTAAATTGTTTTATAATGTTCTTAAAAACTTCTTTTTTATGATTTTATTAAAAACATTTACTAAAGATGATTAAACGCTTTAAATATCTGATTTAAACATATTAATGAAAATTTAGAATATTTTGTAAAGGCTTTAAACCGTTTATAAAACATTTATAAAAACCATTGAATGTCAGCTTTATAAGCTTAACTTTATAAGCGTTTTACAATAATTTGAAATAATTTGAAATATTTTGAAATATTTTAAAATATTTTGAAATGTTATAATAATCCTTTAAAATAATTTACAATTTTTTTAAAACATTTTAAAATAGTTTTATAATGTCTTAAAAACATTTTAAAAAAGAACATTATAACATTTTAAAAAGTGTTTAATAATGTTTTTAATAACATACATTTTATGATTTTATTAAAAAAATTTACTAAAAATGATTAAATGCCTTAAATATTTGATTTAAACATATTAATGAGAATTTGGAATATTTTATAAAAGAAACCATTTATAAAACCTTTATAAAAATGATTAAATGTTTATAATGTCAGCTTTAAAAGCTTAACTGTTATTAAATGTTATTTATAAATGTTTTTAAAACTTAAATGAATGCTTTTAAATATTTTAAAAGTGTTTTTAAAGGTTTTTAAAGCATTGTAAAAGAATAAACCATTTTTAAACCATTTTAAAAGACTTTTAAAACATTTAAAAATTCTTTACAAATTTTTAAAACGGATTTAAAAACGTTTTAAAACATTTTAAAAGTGTTTTTGAAACATTTTAAAAGTGTTTTGAAGCATTTTAAAATAAATTTAAAACATTTAAAAACTGTTTTGAAACATTTTAAAATAAATTTAAAACATTTTAAAAACATTTCAAAATATTTAAAAGAGTTTTAAAATATCTTGCAAGCATTTTAAAATATTTTGAAATGTATAAAATATTAAAAGCACATTATAAAATTTTAAAAAGTGTTTTATAATGTTTTTAAAAACGTTTTCTTTTTTACTATTTTATTAAAAATGTTTATTTTAAAACACTTTTAATATAAATTTAAAATATTTTAAAAGTGTTTTGAAACATTTAAAAATAAATTTAAAACATTTTAAAAGTGTTTAAAATTTTTCTAAAAGTGTTTTAAAATATCTTGAAAGCGTTTTACAATATTTTGAAATATTTTGAATTATTTTGAAATATTTTAAAATATTTTGAAATGTTATAAAATTACTTTAAAATATTTCACAATTTTTTTAGAATATTTTAAATGATTTTTATAATGTCTTAAGAAGATTTTAAACATGTTTAAAAGCACATTATAACATTTTAAAAAGTGTTTTATAATGTTTTTAAAAACTTTCTTTTACCATTTTATGAAAACATTTACTAGAAATGATTAAACACTTTAAGTATTTGATTTAAAAATATTAATAAGAATTTAGAATATTTTATAAAATCTTTAAACCATTTATAAAACATTTATCAAAATTATGAAATGTTTATAATGTCAGCTTTATAAGCTTAACTTTTATTAAATGTCATTTATAAACGTTTTTAAAACTTAAATAAATGCTTTTAAATATTTTAAAAGAATTTTAAAAGTGTTTTAAAAGGTTTTTAAAACATTGTAAAAACATTTAAAAAAAAAATTAAACCATTTTAAAACACTTTTAAAACATTTTAAAATGCTTTACAAGTTTTTTAAAAGGATTTAAAAACGTTTTAAAAGTGTTGTGAAACATTTTAAAACAAATTTAAGGCATTTAAAAGTGTTTTGAAACATTTTAAAATAACTTTTAAAAGCATTTCAAAATATTTTAAAAGTGTTTCAAAATATTTGATGTGTTCTAAAATATCTTGAAAGCGTTTTACAATATTTTGGAATATTTTGAATTCTTATAAAAATCTTTTAAAACATTTTACAAATTTTTAAAAATATTTTTAAAGTGTTTTATAATGTCTTAAAAACATTTTAAATGTGTTTAAAAGAATGTTATAACATTTTAAAAAGTGATTTATAATGCTTTTAAAAATGTTTTTTTTTATGATTTTATTAAAAACATTTACTAGAAATGATTAAACACTTTATACATTTGATTTAAACATATTAATAAGAATTTGGAATATTTTATAAAATATTTAAACCATTTATGAAACATTTATAAAAATTATTAAATGTTTATAATGTCAGCTTTATAAGCTTAACTTTTATTAAATGTTACTTATAAACGTTTTTGAAACTTAAAAAAAAATGCTTTTAAATATCTTAAAAGTATATTAAAATTGTTTTTAAAGGTTTTTAAAACATTTTAAAAGCATTTTGTGATTTTGAAATGTTATAAAAATCCTTTAAACCATTTTATGTTTTTTTTTAATTATTTTAAAAGATTTTTATAATGTCTTAAAAACATTTTAAACATTTTAAAATGTTTTAAAGGAATTTTAAAAGTGTCTTGAAAGGTTTTTAAAACATTGTAAAACTGTAAACATTTTTAAACCATTTTAAAACACTTTTAAAACGTTTTAAAATTCTTTACAAGTTTTTTAAGAGGATTTAAAAATGTTTTAAAACATTTTAAAAGTGTTTTGAGACATTTTAAAATAAATTTAAAGCATTTTAAAAGTGTTTTGAAACATTTTAAAATAAATTTAAAGCATTTCAAAGCATTTCAAAATGATTTTAAAATATTTTGAAGGACTTTTAAAATTGTTTAATGCACTTTTAAAACATTTTAAAGTGCTTTTAGAATTATTTTTTAATGTTATAAAAATCCTTTAAAACATTTTTACAATTTTTTTAAAATGATTTTGAAATGTCCTTACAAACTTATAAACTTTTTAAAATGCTTTTAAAAAATTTTAAAAAAAATTTAAAAGTGTTTTTAAATAATTTTTAATACACTTTAAAAGAATTATTAAAATATTTTAAACCTTTTAAAAACAATTTTAAAACGCTTTAAAATATTTTAAAAGAATTTTAAAATGTTTTGAAAGTATTTTAAAATATGTTTAAAATATTTTTAAATCACTTTATAATCTTAGCGTTTATAATCTTAGTGTTTATTAACAACATTAATCTTACACAAACATTTTTAAAATTTAAATAAATAGTTTAAAGATTATAAATAAATGTTAATGCTAAACAATTATTAATAAATAAATTGTTTACCACTTTATAGTTATTTTTAAAGTTCTTTAAAGCATTTTAAAGTGTTATTAAAGCATTTTAAAAGAATTTATTTAAAAAATTTTAAAACACATAAAAACAATATTAAAACCCTTAAAAACGTTCTAAAGTTATTTTAAAATGTTTTAAAATGCCCTTAAAATGTTTTAAAAACTTTTAAAATTCTTTAAAATATTTTAAAACAAATTTTAAATTCATTAAAACATTTTAAGGTGCTTTTAAAATCATTTAGAAATATTATAAAAATCCTTTGAAATCTTTAAAAACACTTTAAAATGTTTATTTATTTATTAAAACAATTTAAAACTTCAATGTTTATAAACACTTAAATAATCACTTTTAAAGGTTTTATAAAATGAGTTAAAGATTTAGTATGCGAATAAAAATGCTTTTAATAAATGGTTTAATATCCTAATAAATGCTTTAATAAATATTTAAGCATTTATGAAAGTGTTCTTTTAAGAGTTAATTTACATATTAAAGTGCATTTATTAAAAGTGACATGATCTACATATTAAACATTAACTAACATATCAAAGTGTTTAAAACAAATTTTAAATTCTTTAAAACATTTTAAAATCATTTTAAAACATTTTGAAGGACTTTTAAAATTGTTTAATGTACTTTTAAAAAATTTTAAAGTGCTTTTAAAATCATTTTGAAATGTTATAAAAATCCTTTAAACCATTTTACAAATCTTTTAGAATATTTGAAAAGAGTTTTATAATGTCTTAAGAACATTTTAAACGTGTTTAAAAGCACATTATAACATTTTAAAAAGTGTTTTACAATGTCTTTTATAAAAGTATTTTTTTTATGATTTTGTTAAAAAAATTTACTAAAAATAATTAAACGCTTTAAATATTTGATTTAAACATATTAATAAAAATTTAGAATATTTCATAAAAGCTTTAAACCATTTATAAAACATTTATAAAAAAATTTAAATGTTTATAATATCATCTTTATAAGCTTAACTTTTATTAAATGTTATTTATAAATGTTTTTAAAACTTAAATAAATGCTTTTAAATATTTTAGAAGAATTTTAAGAGTATTTTGAAAGGTTTTTAAAACATTGTAAAAGCATTCTAAAAACATTTTTAAACCTTTTTAAAACACTTTTAAAACATTTTAAAATGCTTTACAAGTTTTTTAAAAGGATTTAAAAACATTTAAAAACATTTTAAAAGTGTTTTGACATATTTTAAAATAAATTTAAAACATTTTAAAAGTGTTTAAAAATATTTTAAAAGTGTTTTAAAATATTTTGAAATATTTTACAATATTTTGAAATATTTTGAAATGTTATTTTACAATATTTTAAAATATTTTAAAATATTTTGAAATGTTATAAAAATCCTTTAAAACATTTTACAATTTTTTTAAAATTTTATAAAAGAGTTTTATAATGTTTTAAAAACATTTTAAACGTGTTTAAAAGCACATTATAACATTTTAAAAAGTGTTTTATAATGTTTTTAAAAACGTTTTTTTAACGATTTTATTAAAAATGTTTATTTTAAAACACTTTTAAAATAAATTTAAAACATTTTAAAAGTGTTTTGAAACATTTTAAAATAAATTTAAAACATTTTAAAAGCATTTCAAAATATTTTGAAAGTGTTTTAAAATATCTTTAAAGCATTTTACAATATTTTGAAATATTTTGAAATGTTATAAAAATCTTTTAAAACATTTTACAAATTTTTAAAAATATTTTAAATGAGTTTTATAATGTCATAAAAGCATTTTAAATGTGTTTAAAAGCACGTTATAACATTTAAAAAGGTGTTTTATAATGTTTTAAAAAACATTTTTTTATGATTTTTTTTAAAAACATTTAATAAAAATAATTAAACGCTTCAAATATTTGATTTAAACATATTAATAATAATTTAGAACACTTTATAAAAGCTTTAAACAATTTATAAAATGTTTATCAAAATTATTATATGTTTATAATGTCATTTTTATAAGCTTAACTTTTATTCAATGTTATTTATAAACGGTTTTAAAACTTAAATAAATGCTTTTAAATATTTTAAAAGAATTTTAAAAGTGTTTTAAAGTGTTTTTAAAACATTGTAAAAGCATTGGAAAAACATTTTTAAACCATTTTAAATACTTTTAAAAAGTTTTAAAATGCTTTACAAGTTTTTTAAAAGGATTTAAAAATGTTTTGAAACATTTTAAAAGTGTTTTGAAACATTTTAAAATAAATTTAAAACATTTTAAAAGTGTTTTGAAGCATTTTAAAATAAATTTAAAACATTTTAAAAGTGTTTTGAAGCATTTTAAAATAAATTTAAAACATTTTAAAACTATTTTGAAACATTTTAAAAATGTTTCAAAATATTTAAAACTGTTTTAAAATAACTTGAAAGCATTTTAGAATATTTTAAAATATTTTGAAATATTTTGAAACATTTTAAAATATTTTAAAATGCTATGAAATTCCTTTAAAACATTTTACAAATTTTTTAAAATATTTTAAAAGAGTTTTATGATGTCTTAAAAACATTTTAAACGTGTTTAAAAGCACATTATAACATTTTAAAAGGTGTTATATAATGTTTTTAAAAATGTATTTTTTTTTACGATTTTATTATAAGTGTTTATTTTAAAACACTTTTAATATAAATTTAAAATATTTGTAGATGAGGGAGGAATGGAGTTCTTGTGAGGTTTTGCAGGTGTGACTGGTCTCTGGCCATGTCGGCCACGTGGCGGCCTAATGTGATAGGCGTACTTTCAGCATCAGACCTCTGCCAAGACCTGGCTAGCCTGGCTTGTGACATGGGGAGGCTGTCACGGGGCCGCCAGGCCATTTTGGTTTTTACCCAGTGAAAGAATGAATGTTAAGGTTTTACTGTCTATTTCTCCCTCACAACGGATTTGGAGCCTCTCTGAACTATGTCGGTTCTCTAGTTTTTGCGGTGTTGTTTTTAGGGTTTCCTTAAAGACGCAGCTATGGGGGTCGATAAGGATTATGTGGAACTAGATCCGACACCGAAGGACCTGCTTGCGGTTTGGGGGTAAGAATTTTCCTCCCAGAATATTAACCGATTCTTTTCGGAATTGGCTGAGAAAGTTTCCCTAGTTAGAAAGGATGATGGTTTATGGTTTTTTCCTAATAGGAGGTCTCGGTGTGAAGAGAAGTGTCAAGATCAGCAGGGTTGGGTAGAAAAAGGGACTCGTGTTGTAGGATCAAGCTACGGAAGCATCCCTACCAGAGGGGAAGGATGGCGTGCTTGGTGCCGTTACTCCAGAGAAAACACTTCAAGATAAGGTATTTCTTTTTTTCCTGCTCTTACTGGTGGTTTGCAAGATGTTGTCATGAGCGCTAGTTTTTTAGGTCAAAAAGGGTTTAAAGGTGTTGGGTTAGCAAGTCTCGGTAGCCAAGATGTCAGTAGGGTTTTGGTTAGGAGTGGGGGCTTGGAAAGGGGAAGTTCTACTGATAAGCAAGGCTTATCTCAAAACCCTGACCCTCCAGTACAACTTTCTCTAGCACAGAGTCTAATTGTGACACAGAAGGGTGTTTCGTATGGCCAGAACTGGGGTTCCTTGCTAGGAATCGGGTTAAAGAGTCCCCGGGGTAATTTGTTGTCTGTTGAAGGTGAGGGTCAGCTGGAGGGGGTTGACTTAGATCTTGGAGCGGCCCCGGCCTCTGGGTGCGTTGCTAGAGGAGAGTCAGGAAGGGATTTTGATCTCAGGGCCTCTAAAGAATTGGAAGCAAGGCGACAGGAGTCGCCTGAGGATGAAGAAGCAGATGCCTTGCCAGTTGAGGAGTTGGAAGGGGGAGAAGGCCAAAAGGAGGCGGTGGGGGAAAAAAGAAAGAAGCAGAAACCCATCAAGAAGAAAGAAGTTCGACCTAGTTATGTTCTCGGTGTGGATATAGGTGTTGACAAAGTAATGGAAGCCTCTGAGACTACTCTGGTTGGCAGAGTCTGAGGTAGAAAGTACTCAGCTGCCTACATTTGGGAGTGGGTTCATTCGAAATGGGGAACCTCTCCTGGGAAGCCTGTAAAGTTTAAAGTTCTTGACAAAGGTTGGTTCAGTATGAGGTTCAAGCAGAAGGATCATGCAGAATAGGTCATTCAAAGGAACTGGTGCTTCGGTAAGCGCCCCATTCTCTTTCAAAGATGGACCCCTCTTTTTGATGCCCAAACTGAGAAGATGGTGAAATCCCCAGTTTGGGTAAAACTTCCAGGGCTCCCAATGCAGTTCTGGATGGACTCTGTCTTCATTTCTATTGGAAATACCCTCGGAAAATTTTTGGAAGCCGATAAGTCTTTCCTTCAAATATATGATCTTAGCGTGGCTAGGATTCTTGTCATTCTAAATCCAGGTGATGGGCTGGTAGACGCAATGACTCTCAAATACAGGGATCTGGAATTTCTCCAAAATTTGGATTATGAAAACTTGTTGTTCCGCTGTCACAGATGCCATAAGTATAGCCACTTAGCAAAAGAATGTCCTTTGGGGTATCGGCGCAGAAGAAATTAGTACAAGGTTGTAAGGAAATCGGTGGTTACCCTAGCTTTTGATATAGGGGTTGATCAGAATCCACTAGAGGAGCCTACCGAAGCAACATAGGAGATAATGGAATCGCTTGGTCAAGCTCAGGTGGTGGTCTTAGCCTCGCTCTTTAAGAAGGTACCTTCTCTGTCACCCTCACTGGCTCTCTCCACTTTTGAGAGAGCTGGGGCTCCATAGGCGAGTATGATTACCTCCTCCTCCCCTTCTCCATGTATTTCTATTTCTGTTTATGATTTGGTCTCTTCCATGCCTGGTCCTTCCAGGCAGGTTCAAATGGAGTTTTCAAATTTAAACTTAAACATCTCTCCTGTTGATTTCACGGTTGTTTCTGTCCACCCTACCTCTTCTTCCCTTTCCCTTGACCCTATTGATCCTCTTGTTCTCGGTTCCCCTAAGGTGCCCCCTCTTCACCCTGAAGCTCCTCCCTATAACTTGAGATCTTTGGCAAGCCGTTCTGGGAAAGGGATTGTTTATGGTGGTGTGGAACCGGACTCAGTTCCTATAGGATCTAGGAAGCTAAGGGGTAAGAAATATAATCTCTCCAAAGCTCAACTCAAAGCGAAGATATATGTAGTAGATTGATCTGAAATGTGTGAACAAAATATTTCTTATACAGAGATAGACAATAGGGGCTTTTTACTGGTTATTTCACCTTTACTAGAAAGGATGAAACCAGAAGCTTCTGGCCCTCTTACTGGCTCTGCCTAAAGAAATATGAAGTAAACACTAAAATGGTTTGGCAATGAAATTATTTGTTTCTATTTGCAAAGTATTCATTAACCAAATTTTATGTGTGAATAAGAAATTTAAGGTATTCTGCAATGGAAGTAATGTGGTTTGAAATGGAACAAATGAGTTTTGATCACTGTATAAGTCTCATTGTGAAAAGTGGACTTATTAAAATTATTTTTTAATGTAGTAAACTCTGGAAATAAGCAGCAGGAATGCACAACATAACAGTAAGAATTTTTTTAAGCAGTTCACCTCTCTCTTGGGCTACCTCTGTTGGGTCCAAAAGCCTCCAAATGGGATTTTCCCTCTTTTATTAATGCTAAAAATAAGTATTACACCATGAAGAAAGCATCAAAAGGATAAAATAGCTGCAAATTCAGAATCAGAGTGTTGGAAACAGTAAAAATTGACTATTCATTCACCTCAAACAGATGAACATAGCCCAATACAGCTGATCATTCACCAATCCCTAGTGGCTCCACAAGAAAATTGGCTGATAAAACATCTAACAGAGTGCCCTGATGGCTCTACAACCTATTCCCATAGCTTTAGAATGCTCCAATACCCCCAAAACAAAACAAAAATCGTTCCAAAAGGACTTCCCTAGCCCAAGTGATGACCAAAACTGACTTTGCCCAGTTAGGGCTAGGAAAGCTCCACCAAATCTGGTGGAACTCCAGTTAAGCCCGACAATTTAGGGGTCAGCGCTAAATTTGGGTGCTCTGCCATAACACCACCAGGTTGTGGTGCTAAAATATAAGGCCCATAGGACCGCACCGATCGGAAGTTGTTGAATGGACTTGAGTTTATTTCGGCACTGTTTAAAGTTTTAAACCATATATTTAAATGCACCTCTGCACCGGGCACTTAACCTTATGACCATACCCCGTCTCATGGCGCGTTAATGAAATTGCATCCCAGATCTGAGTAGCGGTTATATGGAGAGGGGGGGCTGGCCCCCTTTCGAGCCCTGCCCAAAAAAAGTTTAAACTTTAAATAAAAGCTCCCGCCAATAATTAATAAGAACTACTCATGGCCTGACAGTTGGGCCGCTCGGTCGCTACCGCCCGGAGCCGGGGTCGGCTCCTGCCCGTGACAAACAATATTTTGATAAACACTTTCGCTTGACCCTTGGGGCCACGTGGCGGCCTCTGGGCTGGCCATGTAGCACCCTGCGATTGGCTGCCTCCACGAAATATTCTGCAAAATATTCTGTGGAATATTTCTTTTTTTAATATTTTTTTTTAAATATGGTCAAACTGAGTCAAATTGGGCTTTTTTCCTGAAATTGGAAAACTTCAAATCTAAATAACTTTCTCATACAACATCGGTTTTCAGTTTCGTTCACGTCTACAGGATTTTTTTTCCGAGCTCTTTCCAGTCGTTCTGGTTTGGACCAATTCTGAGCAACTAATTTTTTGAGCATTTTTCCATTAAGGACTTGATCTCCTGATCACTCCTCCCAAATGGGAAGATTTTGGACCCCAAAAGCTCTTTGATTAGTGAAAATGATAATATGGAGACTGATTCTCCACTCTTCCACCCTTGAATAACTGAAATCTACTCGATTTCATCAAATGGAGCTTTTGAGAAAATGATAAACTGTCTCTGGATTTAACTGATCGACCATTGCTAAGATTGATGGAGTCATGATGAAAATTGTTAAAATTTGTAGAACAGAAACTATAATTTGCAGAAAATAAACTTTTTCTACATTGATCAAACTTCCCAGAAGACTTAAAATAACTTTCACCTTGCAAACTGTTCCCATGGCGAACTCGACCATACTGAAACCAACTTTTTCCCATGCTGAATGGTGTGTCCTCCTTGCTTGCACTGCTTTGCTTTGACACTTCATTCACTGCATTGGCTGACCCAAAAGGCAATTTGTGCAACATAACATCATATTCTTTCAAAGAAAAACTGTTATTAAACTGAGACATATCATTAGAAACATCATAAAAAGGTGAATGCTCAAAATCTGGTCGTTTCAACATTAACAAAGTTAGAATTTGACTTGCATTAACCAGTGTTTTCAATTGACTTTCATGGAGTAAAGAAGATTCCAGCTTCTTCTTGTGTGCTCTCACAATGTACTATTTACCATCTTTGAACAAGTGATACTTTTTTTCATGGCGATGAAAGATGGCCTTCTTGTCAAATAAGTAAGGACTTCCCAAAACAATTCCTGAAATATCAAGCGGCACCACATCAAGTTCAACTGTGTCAATAAAGTGTGCATTTATTGCAAAGTGCAATATGCACTTTATTGAGATCTGTAAATTTGAATCCTTACATATCCACCCAAGTGGATAAGGCTTCGGATGTGGAATGGTCTCAAGTTTAAGCTGCTTGACCAAGTCTTTAGATATGAGATTCGCTTGTGACCCACTATCAAACAGTGTGTCAATTTTTGTATTTTTTGAAATTACCCTCACATGGAAGAGCTCAATTCTCCTCTTTTCTTCATGAGTATCTTTGAGACAATTTAAAGAGCTAGAACTGGGAATTGTGTCTTGCACCACTTCTTTCCCCTTAATGTTCTCTAAAACCATGGCGATGCTTTTTGTCTCATCACCGGAGTCTGACCCTAAGTCTTGCTCAATTGTTGCTACAGTTTTCCCCTTTTCTTTGGTCTTGTCCTTGTTCTTGTATTTTTCTGGTTTCAGTTCGGGATGAAGCTTCCAACAATGATCTTCATCATGACTTGTCTTTGAACAGTTATTGCAAAATAACTTTCCTTTTTCTTTTCTTGAATTTGCAACTCTTTTCTTTCCTCTCTTTTTGAAATTACTATCCTCATTCAAAGCATCAAAAGCATTCTTTCCTCTAGCTTCTAAATGTGTAGCCTAGACACAGACTTCATCTAAGCTGGTAGGATTAAACATTAGGATAGTATGTTCAAGGTAACTGTGCAAACCTCCTATGTATTTAAACAAGGTTTATTGACTTTTTAAATCTACCCCAAGTAAGAGAACTCTCCTTCTAAACTCTTGGGTGTAGTCTTGCACATTTTGTCCCTTAAGCTGCCTAAAATTTTTCCAATTCATGATTTCCTTCTAAATATGAGCAAGAGGATAAAATTGTTTCTTAATAGCAGTAATAAACTCATTACATGTTAGAGTTATGTTACCATGCTTTTTAATTTCCTCCCTGGTCTTGGCTTCCCACCAAACCAAAGCTGCTCCATCCATTCTCAATGAGGCTAATTGGATTTTTGTGTCATCATCATGCAAATTCTGAATCTTTAGATAGACTTCCAGTTGTCTAATCCATTTATCTAATTTCTCTTCATTAACATCACCATTAAACATTGGAAAATCGAATTAAACAGCCGAGTTGTGGAGGTAAATCCCCTCTGCGGACAGAGGCGATCCCTACTAGCCCAGATCGGGTCTAGCAACAATCGTATCACGCTAAGGCGCAGGTTCCTAATTGAAATAAACCAACTTGCGAAGAAGGCCTACCTCAAGTCCAACGTTGTCATTTGTAGAGAAGATGACGCTCCTGTTTCCTTGCTCCAGCAGAACACAATCCTCTCGCTCAATGCGATCGAACACCTACACACACAAGAAACAAGACAAACAAAAGCGTAAAACCCGATATATGCAATTATGTATTAGTCAGAGAAGACAAAACTCATGATCATAATGAACAATACGAGTGGAACCATAACCAATAGTCGCTTATCATTAATTCATCAAAGGAAAATACAACCAGACTCTGACGCTGAACCTTCCTTCGACGGGTCGTCAGCGGAATACGTCTCAGTAAAGCTTTTCAGGAATGGGGACAAGCCTCTCTCTTTGATCTTCAATCTCCTCGCTATGGATTGGCACTATGAGGACTATCAAAGCTCTTGCAGCATTCTTTAGGCTATGAAGGCTCTTGGATATTAGCTTGCAAAGGGAAATGGAAAGCTTATATAGATGGTGGAAGGGGAGTTAGGATCCCTACAATCATGGGATTGGACCTATCATCAAGGAAGCTTCCATGAGAGGTGGAAAAATACTTCCTCTACATGGAGATTTGGAGCCAAAAATCCCAACTCAATTTAGAGACCAGTTCAGGAGTTGGTTAAATTCAATCTTCCGCCATTTATTTTTAAAAAACACCCTTTATTAAGCCCGGAGCGAGTGCGAATCCGAGACAGAGCGCCAATTGGCGCACCCTCTTTGAAGAATTCCCCCCATTGGCACGGGTATAACACAGGCTAGTCATGCCAACGATGAAAAGTCTATTTTTAGGGTTTTTCACAAGGAGATGTCTTCACGGAAATGAAATTCCATGTCCTGGGGAATGCCATGAAAGTGTTTTCAGGTTATGTCACTGCTCACAGGTCACGGAATGAGCCCTCCAATGTGTGGGATGGGGAATTGCAAGGACGGTGACAAATTTTTGTGTAACATATGCCCCCTAAAGCATGAGGCCCAAAAGAGAGAGAGGGGTGAAATGCTTTACGAGAACGTGTCCAACCGAAAACACCGCCGTCGGAAAACCTGCGTAGAGAAGTACAACTGACATCTCAAATACATGATATATGTGGTATGGGCGCAGCCATCCATAACAAACTATACAATAGTCCAGATCCAAGGTATGGATGCAACCATCTAGTGAGGATCGATAAATAGACTTAGGTATGGTCACATCCATCCAATGAATGAGTCATGTAACTAATCATAATAATCCACAAAATCGCAGCCTGGATTTCAACAGACAAAATCCAGGGTCTTGCGCTCCATCTCAACCTAAACAAAGTACAAGTTCAAGCATGCGAATAAGTGAGCTGAAGTCGAACATGCAAGAACATCGCCTGATTACCAGTCCATGATGAAAGTTGTTAATAGACACGAGAGGTACCATCAATAATGACAATGGCCCTCAAGGTACTATAGGTACAATATACGGCATGCGAATCAATGAGCTGGCATCGAACACCCGTAGAATCACTCGATCGGAGGCCAATGATGAAAACCTCACGTCGAATGCGAAGAACCTGCCATTGAGGCATGTAGGCTCCAAGGTACTAGAAGGGAGTCTCTATATCAGCTTCCCAGATAATGAGCTGAAGTCGATAGGAATTGACCTTGATCGAAGGTGGGCCATAGTGTTTCCCACATCATCAACACGAGACAAAGGAACATAATGTCTTTTGTGAATCAGGATCAGGTGAGAATCAGAGGAAGGTTGAAATTTTTTGCAGAGGTCAACTTCTCTTGAACATATCGACAGCACGACAGTGGATCTAGAAGTATTTGACATCACAAGATCAGAGGTCATGGTGACGAGGCAAAGAGCAGATGAAAGGTCAAAAAGGATCACCCAAACCCACGGAGGCAAGTGAAAAACGAGATGAGATGTCCCCAACCTGACACGAATGCAGACAAGTGCCATGTTCAAGAGCAACATACTGCCGACACGACAATGATGCTGGTTCCATTTTTCCCCACCATTTCTGGCGAGTACCCCAATTATTTTTTAAAACAATCTTGAAGGGGATAGCATATTCTTGTCATATAAGTTCATCCTTTGGACGAATCCATCCTAGTACATTTAATGATCCCTAGGAAGGAGAAACTCGAATATCATCATTACGACTGGATCCAATGTCATCAGGGTTTAATGAGTCTAAAAAAGGAAGAACTCGACGTCTTTTCATATTTAGAGAGTTTGAAAAGACAACGGAAAAGTAAACTCCGATGGTCCCGTTTCGTAAATAGTTCCTCAGATCCGAAAAGGTAGAAAACTATCTGAGAAAACCTCCTAGTCATGATAGGCTAGGGTATTCCTTTTTCGTAAATAATCTATCCTAGCCTGAAAAAGGGGTAAACGTATACTGGGTAGATGTCCTTTCGTAACCACTTTAACGCGATCAAAACAACAAGCAACTCGGCAATCTTTTCATGTTTAGAGAGTCAGAAAAGAGCTGAAAGTTGAGTCCTCCTGGAGGAACGAGTGGTATAAAGGGTAGCAACTAGTTTCGGTAATGGTGGAACTGCTCAGAACAAATAAAGGTTGAGAGGCTGGCTAACAAGACCAATCATTGCAACGGTTCCTCAGGAACGGGTGAAACAACCAAGTGAAGGCATATGATCGGCCAAGCAGATAGTGACGATGGAGTGAGAAAACCAAGGCTCATATGGCAAAAACAGGCTGATAAAATGGTAATCACAAGAGGTAAAATGGGAAAGGTTTCATTTTTACACAAGCTTGAAATCAGGAAACTCTGCTTGAAGTTGGTTTCATTTTTACACAAGCTTGAAACAAAGAGAAACTATGCTTGAAATCGATTTCATTTTTACACAATCTTGAAACAGAAACAAACTATGCTTTAAAAATTAAGCATGCCCCTAGCATGGTGACTCAATTTGAGGTACATGCCCCCCAAGCTTCAGTCCATATGAAAGGCAGATGGAGTGAAGGTTCAAGTTACGAGATCAAAAGAAAGACTCGACTGGGATTTTATGAGAACTTATCAAAGACTCAAATTGAATAGGAAACATGTTTCATTGTTTTAACGAGGTTGACACATTAAAAGAACTATCCTCAGGACACCTTGTTTCATGGTTTAAGGAGCTTGGCACAAGACAAGGAACTCTGCTCCGATGACCTTGTTTCATTTTTTAAGGAGCTTGACACAAGACAATGAACTCTGCTCCGATGACCTTGTTTCATTTCTTAAGGAGCTTGACACAAGAAAACGAACTGTGCTCCAACGACCTTGTTTCATTTTTTAAGGGGCTTGACACAAGACAATGAACTCTGCTCTGACGGACCTCATCATAATGAAAAATAATCCATGGATTCTAAGAGTTCCATACCGGATGGGAGAACAACATCTTGGAAATCAGGACCCAATGCCCCCAGCACCTGATGCACAACAGAACTATCACTGAGTACAAGCACGGGGTAGGTAGCCACATAGTTGACCTGCGGTGGGGAAGATACAACGGGTGGATAAAAACCAGGAAGGGATGATGGCGGGCCAGCTGCCATATCAAGACCAAAGAATGAAAGCTGATCAATGGTGACAATCTGTCCTTCAAGCGGAAAACAGACCACACGAAAAAGGGAGGAGACAAGCGCTCCCATGGCATAGGTGTAATCGCGCCCCAAGATTAGATTGAAATACAAGGGGCCTGGAGCAACCATCACGTCCATATGGATGGTTTTACCTCCCAAAGTAACAGGTAACCTTGGAAGGATCCCTAATGGTTGAGTCGTTCTTCTATTAAATGCCAACATATTCTGCGTAACAGGCGCAAGCGGCAGCGAGCCAAAAGCTTGCCAAGTAGTTGGGGATAGAACACTAATAGACGCGCCTTCATCTATAATTGTGCTGGGTACGACCAGACCGAAAGCCTGTACTGTGATCTCGAAAGGCACATAAGACGGAAGGCGGTATCCTGCAAATCGATTCCAATCAAAGGAAGCGACCAAACTACTCGAAGGGGCTACCATCGAACCGAGATGGTATGCCCGTAGTGTTACGGAAGAAGAAGGAGCATCCTCCATGACCTCCATCTCAAAGGCAGGAGAAGAATCCTCCTCTATCATGGGAGGTGGAGGAACAACTTCTTGAGATATAGGGAGAGGAGAATATTTCTCCAAGTCTGAAGAATCTGAAGAAACAAGAAGAACCTAAGGGATTTGAGGTCCACTCTCAACAGAAAAGACCTGGTGCACCGTAGATGGGGCCAGCTCGACCAATCTCATGACCAATGGTTGGTCAGGAACAGATTCCTAAATGGGAATTTCCGGGGGAGTGGGATTGACCAAGGATGACTGTTGACCAATCATAGGATCAGCTGGTAGAGGACTCAAAGAAATTTTTTTATAACCAGCCGAGAGGCATGGTGTAGAAACAGCCGAGTTTTCCAAGACTCATTTGGCTTCATCCATATACGGACAAAAGTGAATGGCATGATGCCCTTCACACAACTTACAGGGATTGGTAATCTTACCCTGCTTCTTAGGAGCCTTACCAGCACCAGTTGAAGACGTGCCCCCAACCTGACTCCCGAGAGCCAAAGGCAATGGTGGACAACCATTGGACCATACTTTGAGTACCTTGGGAATGCCAAGGAAATCTCGAAGAAGATGGTCTCCCGTGCACAAAATGCAAGGGAACTTGACTTTCCGCAAAGGGTTGGGAGATTTATCAATGGAAGGCTCCTTAGGTGCAATAGTCGCAGATCTAGCCTCTCCTTTATCTAACTTGTTCTTCTTTGTATTCTTCTTCTTCTTCTTAGCCACCTAGTTACTCGAATCTAGACTTTCACCAGGCGAAGTAGAAGAGGAGGATGCAAAAATAGACAAAGAAGGGGAGAGGTCCACCTTGGAATCAACATGATGTTGTTCAGGCGGAGGAACTGATTGAACAATATCTGGGACATTCGTGACCACAGAGGTTGAAAACAACCAAACAGGCAACCCTACAGTTAACCCAGGAAGGGACAACGTTGCCATATAAGGAGCGCCAACATTTCCAAAAGGAGGAAAAGGACTAGGATTCCCTTCGGAGGGGATTCCTTGGTTGGTGAACTCCGGAAAGTTGCCATCAACAACTCAAAACCACACACAGGCTAAAAACCAAGGCACACAATCAAACGACCAACAAGCAAACTCTAAAATGGCATGTGATCGTGGGTGATTTATTTTACCACATTGAAACTTAGAAACTTCACCGTTTCATGTTTTAAGAGTCGAGAAATGGATGAAAGATGACTCTATCTCTTTCAGTTTTGAAGCAAGCGTGAAAGGACAAGCGTTTGGTGATATTTTCAAATTTAAGGAGTCATATAAGATCAAAATGACTGCTCAGGAATACTAGGCAAAGGGTGTACCAAATAATTGTGAACTGCAATATACACCTTGGTTTCAAAAATGAAAGAGAAATCAACCAAGGACTTAACGTACGTACAGGAAATCTCCCCGAATGTTGTGTTCGGTGTATCACAGGTATAGGGCGGTAGACTCAGCTTCCTATGGATAAAGGATAGAAACCTAGTCGGGGTATCCCTTTATATACGCGACGGTACGGGGAGCACAAGTCCGTACTAGTGCTGTCTAAAGCCAAGAGGCGACCGACAGCTACTAGGTTTAAGGACGCCGGAACATGTCTCTAGCCTAGACCTCTAAATATTTCGTTAATGTTTCAATGCTGCCTTAATGTAAATTGAATAAATTTTAATGTTTATCTTCAATTATGTTTTAGTTTTCAGGCCCTAGCGAGTGTTATGTCTCAAAATTGCCTAAATGCACACTACATGCCATAGTATATCATTTCATTCGATGAAAGCTAACTATGAGAGAGTTAAGATCTTTTCACACAACAAAAAAATGATCAGACAACAACCAATGACATCTCTAATGAAGCTAATGGAAACTAAAAAAATTTCTTTCAAAGTTACTAATCACTAATAACACCGAAAATATTTAATTCACACTAACTAATCCAACGCAAAAGAGATTTTTTGTATTTTCAATGTTTAAGAGAAAAAAGCACTAAACAAAATGAAAAATAATGAGATAAGCAATTCGAGAAGTGATATCAAAAGAGAAAAACAATCAAATTTTGCTCAATGCAAGCACACAATCAGACCTCAAATTGAAAAAAAGTCCCTCAAATCAAAAGACACGCAAAGACTCAATTGAACCATGTAATATAGGCCCAAAACGAGACAAAGCGGAATCTGAATGAAGAAGAAGCCAATCACTTGAATAACACAATAAAATGATGAACAACCACCAAATGAATGCAGAGAAGAAATCACAAGGTTGACTGAACATATAAACACCAAAAACTCCCAAGGGAGGCTTGACGCACAATAGCACCTAGATGCCCTAGGGCTAGAATGTAAAATCAACAGAAAAGGGAAAACAACCAAAGGAAGAAGGTTGCAGTCAGTCAAACAAGGCTCCAAAACACTCAAGCAGTCGAAAAAACAAGAACAAACACCCAGATCAGTCTCAGAAGGCTCAAAACACAGTACACCTTAGCACCTTATAGTATTGGCACGACTGTAAGGTTGAAACTAGCGCCAGAATAGAATTGGCGTGAGTAATACACTGACAACATGCGCCAGTGGGTGCGATTGTCACACTGAAAAGCGCGCTAGCTGAGTTTACTAAGGAAAAATAAAAAATAAGCAATCCAAGAAGCAGACCAATGATGTTGGAGCTTAACCAAAAGCCAAAGACATGAAAATAACTAGCCAAAAGAGCTGATCAAGCAAGCAAATTCAAGAATCAACCGAAAGACAAGACAATACTCCAAGTGTTCAGTTCATAAACTAAACCGGAGATTGACTGAAGCAACATTCATCTACTTTCACTAATGCAAAGCAAGAGTGTTTCGAAGGCTATCTGGCTAACATCAGGTTCCATCTGTAGTGTATAAAGCAAACAACAAGCTAAATCCCCAGCGGATTTGCCAATTTGTTGTGGAGGTAAATCCCCTCTGCGGATAGAGGTGATCCCTACTAGCCCAGATCGGGTCTAGCAACAATCGTATCATGCTAAGGCGCAAGTTCTTAATTGCAATAAACCAACTTGCGGAGAAGGCCTACCTCAAGTCCAACGTTGTCATTTGTAGAGAAGATGACGCTCCCATTTCCTTGCTCCAGTAGATCACAATCCTCTCGCTCACCGCGATCGAACACCTGCACACACAAGAAACATGACAAACACAAGCGCAAAACCTGATATATGCAATTATGTATTAGTCAGAGAAGACACAACTCATGATCATAATGAAGAATACGAATGGAACCATAACCAATAGTCGCTTATCATTAATTCATCAAAGGAAAATACAACCAGACTTTGACGCTGAACCTTCCTTCAGCGGGTCATCAGTAGAATGCGTCTCAGTAAAGCTTGTCAGGAATGGGGACAAGCCTCTCTCTTCGATCGTCAATCTCCTCGCTATGGATTTGGTACTATGAGGACTATCAAAGCTCTTACAACATTCTTTAGGCTATGAAGGCTCTTGGAGATTAGCTTGCAAAGGGAAATGGAAAGCTTATATAGATGGTGGAAGGGGAGTTAGGATCCCTACAATCGTGGGATTGGCCCTATCATCAAGGAAGATTCCATGAGAGGTGGAAAACTACTTCCTCTACATGGAGATCCAAAGCCAAATGTCCCAAATCAATTTAGAGACCAGTTTAGGAGTTGGTTAAATTCAATATTCCTCCATTTATTTTTAAAAAACACCCTTTATTAATCCTAGCGCGAGTGCGACTCTGAGACAGAGTGCCAATTGGCGTGCTCTCTTTGAAGAATTTCCCCCATTGGCGCGGGTATAACATAGGCTAGTCGCGCCAAGGATGAAAAGGCTATTTTTAGGGTTTTTCACAAGGAGATGTCTTCAGGGAAATGAAATTCCATGTCTAGGGGAATGCCATGAAAGTGTTTTCAGGTTATGTCATTGCTCACAGGTCATGGAATGAGCCCTCCAATGTGCAGGATGAGGAATTGCAGGGACAGTGACAAATTGTTGTGTAACACTTACCATGCTTTTTAATTTCCTCCCTAGTCTTGGCTTCCCACCAAACCAAAGCTGCTCCATCCATTCTCAATGAGGCTAATTGAATTTTTGTGTCATCATCATGCAAATTCTGAATCCTTAGATAGACTTCCAGTTGTCTAATCCAGTTATCTAATTTCTATGCATTAACATCACCATTAAACATTGGCAACTTGAATTTTACATCAAGCTTTAACAAAGGATTTTCAACATTTGTTTTTGTTTTATGTGAATGATTAACAGAAGTTGAAGAGGAAGATGTGGAGGAAGAGGATGACGATGGAGATGGTGGATCACCATTTCCTCCATTCCCTTTCTTAGACTTCTCATTGTCTTTCTTCCCTCCTGAAGAATCTTGTTCTTCTCTTTGGTTTCTAGATCCTTCTCCAGAAATCCTATCATTTCTCTCCTAATAGAGGATGCTAACCATCTCATTCATATCCAAGAAAGCTTTTCTAAAGACTCTTTCTTCTTCCTTGGGATCCATTTCTTCATGTACTTCTCCTTCTCTTGAAGAAATTTTTGTGGCTGATTCTAAGGCTAATGAGGATGAAATGGAAGGTGGAGATAATGGCACCCTAGCCCTCCTTGGTTGAGGATTATCTTGTTCTCTAACAAATTGTCCTTCCCCTCTTTTCAATTTCAGCCTAGTAAGCATCAAATTTGCAGAACAACACAATTTCCTTGCACAAAATTCACAAACTTTTTGAGCAAAACCTAAAGGTCTGATACCAATCTAATCTGAAATGTGTGAAAAAATATTTCTTATACAGAGATAGACAGTAGGGGCTTTTATTGGTTATTTCACCTTTACTAGAAAGTATGAAACCAGAAGCTTCTAGCCCTCTTACTGGCTCTGCCTAAAGAAATATGAAGTAAACACTAAAACGATCTGGCAATGAAATTATTTGTTTCTGTTTGCAAAGTATTCATTAACCAATTTTTATGTGTGAATAAGCAATTTAAGGTATTCTGCAATGGAAGTAATGTGGTTTGAAATGGAACAAATGAGTTTTGATAACTGTATAAGTCTCATTGTGAAAAGTGGACTTATTAAAAATCACTCTTTAATGTAGTAAACTCTGGAAATAAGCAGCAAAAATGCACAGCATAATAGTAAGCATTTGTTTAAGCAGTTCACCCCTCTCTTGGGCTACCTCTGCTGGGTCCAAAAGCCTCCAAATGGGCTTTTCCCTCTTTTATTAATGCTCAAAATAAGTAGTACACCATGAAGAAAGCCTAAAAAGGCTAAAATAGCTGCAAATTCAGAATTAGAGTGCTGGAAATAGTAAAAATTGACTATTCATTCACCTCAAACAGATGAACATAGCCCAATACAGATGATTATTCACCAAGCCCTGGTGGCTCCACAAGGAAATTCACTGATAAAACCTCTGACAGAGTGCCCTGATGGCTCTGCAACCTATTCCCATAGCTTCAGAATGCTCCAATACCCCCAAAACAAAAACAAATTCGTTCCAAAAGGACTTCCCTAGCCCAAGTTATGACCAAAACTGACTTTACCCAGTTAGGGCTAGGAAAGCTCCACCAAATCTAGTGGAACTCCAGTTAAGCCCGACAATTTAGGGGTCGGTGCTAAAGTTGGGTGCTCTTCCATAACACTGCCAGGTCGTGGTGCTAAAAGATAAGGCTGATAAGACCGCACCGATTGGAAGTTGTTGAACGGACTTGAGTTTATTTCGGTATTGTTTAAAGTTTTAAACCATATATTTAAATGCACCTCAACACTGGCCGCTTAACCTTGTGACCATACCCCGTCTCATGGCGCGTCAATGAAATTTCCTCCCAGTTCTGAGCCGTGGTTATATGGAGAGGGGGGGCTAGCCCTTAGGGGCTGGCCCCCTTTCAGGCCCCGCCCAAACAAAGTTTAAACTTTAAATAAAATCTCCCGCCAATAATTAATAAGAACTACTCATGGCCCGACAGTTGGGCTGCTCGGTTGCTACCGCCTCGACTCGAGGTCGAATCCTGCCCGCGACAAAAAATATTTTGATAAAAACTTTCGCTTGACCCTTGGGGCCATGTGGCGGCCTTCGGGCTAGCCACGTGGCGCCCTGCAATTGGCTGCCTCCACGGAATATTCTGCAAAATATTCTGTGGAATATTTTTTTTTAATAATTTTTTTAAATATGGTCGAACTGAGTCAAATTGGGATTTTTTCCTGAAATTGGAAAACTTCAAAGCTGAATAAATTTCTCACACAACATCGGTTTTCAGTGTCGTTCACGTCTACAATATTTTTTTTCCGAGCTCTTTCCAGTCATTCTGGTTTGGACCAATTCTGAGCAACTAATTTTTTGAGCATTTTTCCATTAAGGACTTGATCTCCTGATCATAGATGGCAAGAAGAAGCTTTTGTTTGGGGTGCTTAGAGAAAAAATTCCACCCTCCGATGTTCTGAAATGATTTTCCTTTCCTAAAACTGTAGGGGATTAGCTAGTTAGCCCAAAATACTAGTCTTGAAGGAACTGGTCAGAGCTTTCAACTCGGATATTTTACTACTTCAGGAGACCCTCGATAAAGGAGAGGAGGTGATAGGGTTTCTGACTAAATTGATTCCTGGTTGGCTCTTCTAGGCCCTTGATGCTAACGGTTGTTCCAGGGGTGTGGTTACTAGGTTTAAATCTAGAAACCTCAGGTTAATTTCGTCATGGGGGTTTGAAAGTTCATTGGAAGTAGAACTTTATTCAAAGGATTTATGCTACCCCCTCCTCATCCTGAATGTGTATGGACCTTGCTAAGAGAGGGAGCCCTTCTAGACCTCATTTTTCTAGAAGTCTTATCTTACTCGTCGAAATATTATCATAGGAAGGAATCTTAATTTCTCTCTGGGGGTCTCGAAATCCTGGGGAGCATCTGCTCAAGCTGATCCTTTGACTGATTTCTTCCTTTCCAGGATTGCCTCCTCCCGCTTGATATATGCCACTCTACTCAAGCGTCGGCCTACTTGGAGGAACAGAAGAGTGGGGGAGGAATGGGTGGGAAATAAGCTGGACTGTTTTCTCCTATCCGAGGACCTGGTGGAAAAATTGTCTATTTTCAGGCACTGGGTGGGGGAAGGGGGTTTGTCTGATCATTTACCTATCCTTATGGAGGAAAAAGGTCCCGTAAAAAAACCTAGGTCTCCCTTTAAGTTCAATTCATCCTGGCTAAATGATGATTCATTCAGAGACTTGTTTCATGCCACTTGGAGGACGGATGGACATGAAAACGAAGGACGGTTGAGCAGGAGCCAGATGTTCATGAATAATATTAAATCCTTTAAAGCTGCTACTAAGGAGTGGATAACCCAAAAATCCTTAAAGGAAGAAGAAGAGATGAGGGCCTTAAATGATGAACTTTCCTTTCTAGAAGGCCCTGAAGGAAATGGCTATGCCACACTAGACTCTCGAAATAGAATCAGGGAGCTGGAAGCTACAAGAAAGAAACTTCTTCAGGTAAAAGAGGAAAGTTGGTGCCTAAAAAGTAGAGCTATTTGGCTCCAAGCAGGGGACGAAAACACTAGATTCTTTAAAAATTATGCTAAGGGGAGGAAAAACCTTAATACTATCTGGGAGATGCCGAAAGATAATGGGGAAATGGCTCAGTCCTTTGAAGAGTTAGCCTCCCTTGGAGTGGCCCATTTTAAATCCATTTTCAGAGCCCCGGAAGAAGCATCTATTACTGAGGTCATTCAGGTGGCTCAGTTCTTTCCCCACTTCATCAAAGAGGAAGGAAATGATAGTATTATGGATCTAGTTTCCAAAGAGGAAGTGGAAGCTATCCTGAAGTAGATGAAGAAAGAGAAAAGCCCTGGTCCAGATGGTTGGAAGTTCAAATTTTTCCTCCATTTTTTTTATTCATTGGTGATGAGCTGGTTGCTATTGTTGAAGATTATAGGGTCTTGGGAACTATCTATCAGCCTTTAAATGCTACTTTCCTTGCCCTTATCCCTAATCTGGACCACCCTTCCTCCTTTAACAATTTCCGTCCTATCTCCTTGTGCACTTGTCTGTACAATATTATATCCAAAACCATTGCCTCCAAGTTGAAGCCCTTTCTCTCAAAAAACATCTCCGCTGAATAGTTTGGTTTTTTGGATGGTAGACACATTCATGAAGCTGTAGGGGTTGCCCAGGAAGCTCTTCAAAGTCTTAAAAAAATCAAGAAAAAGGGAGCTATTGTAAAAATTGATCTCTCAAAGGCTTATGACAGGATCAGTTGGCTATACCTCAGGCTCCTTTTGACGCACCTGGCTTCAGTTTTGAATTTTTCAGATGGGTTATGGGGTCTGTCACCTCTACTTCGATTTCAGTCCTCATCAATAGGACAACATCTAATTTTTTCATTCCTAAAAGAGGCTTTCATCAAGGGTGTCCCCTCTCCCCCCTTATGTTTCTGTTAGTTGTGGAAGGGCTCAGTTTAATGATTCAAGATGCAAAGAGACATGGGGAGCTCAAGGGGATTGAAGTTGCACTCAACTTGTGGGTAACCCATATTCTCTTTGTTGATGACATTATTCTTTTTTGTAATGAGATTTTGGAAGATTTTCGGTGTTTAAAGAGGATTTTGGACCTCTTTTTGAAAGCCACTAGATTGAGCATAAATGATCAAAAATCCTCCATAACCATAGCAGGGCTCTCCAGAGGGGAAGTGGACAGAGTAAAAGAAGTTCTTAATTTTGAATTCCATTCTCTTAAGGACATGTTTAAGTACCTTGGCTTCTTTTTAAAACCTAATAATTATCAGATTCAGGATTGGTCTTGGCTTCTGGAAAAAAATGAAAACAGGATGAAACACTGGAGTTTCAAATGGCTGTCGTGAGTAGGAAGATTTGTGTTGATTAAAGCTGTGGTATTGGCTATTCCAGTCAATTGGTCCAGCCTCATTTGGGTTCCTAAATGTATACTGAGGAAGATCTGGTAGATCTGTATCAGGTTTCTATGGTCAGGCTCAAAGTCTGAACATGTAATTCCCTGGGTTTCTTGGGGAAAAATAGTCCAACCAAAAAGCTGGGGTGGTTGGGGTATAAAGGACCTGGTCCCTTTTTCTAGATCTATTGATGCTAAACTAGCTTGGAGACTTATTTCGATAGAGAATCTCTGGACCTCGGTTACCAGAAGAAAATATATAGACCCAACACCATTTTTTGTCTTGCTTAGGTTGCCCCAAAAATCGTCAAAGAACTCCTCAGTGGTGTGGAAGGCATTAACAGCAGCTGTCAAAATCATTGAACATGGTTTGGCCTGGAATGTGGGAGATGGGATGTTGGTCAAACTTGGCACGAATCCTTGGGTGGGCTGTTCGGGATCTTATGAGTTGTCGAGGGATTTGCTTGAGCACCTCAATAATAGGGGTTTTTTCTTTCTTAACCAATTTTTCGATGCTGAAAGATCCACAATCTGGAGACAAGAATGGGTTTCTGGAAATGCTCTTAATCTGGAAGGAATATGGCTAGAGTAATGGGATGTTTTCCAAACTAGCTTACAGAACTCTCATATTCGAATTACTGATCAGATAGATGAGCTGAGGTGGGTGCATTCTCAGACGAGCCTCTACACTCCAAAACTGGGCTATGATTGGCTGATGACTCAAAATGGGTGGGAGGAACCTAGCTGGTGGTCCAAATTGTTGTGGAATCTTAAAGGATCAATAAAGACCCGGTTGATCTTCTAGTGCATTCTTAAGAAGAAAGTCCCCACGTGGGACTCTCTGCAAAAAAGAGGAAAAATTGGGCCTGGGTGGTGCATCTTGTGTAAAAGAAATGAGGAATCAGTACATCATGTTTTTCTTCTCTGCCCTTTCACTATCAGCCTATGGAATGAAATGCTAAGGTTGACCAATATACCTCTTAGGTGGGAAGGTCAGGAGATCTCTGAAGCCTGGCATCGATGGTGGCAAGAAGCCCCAAATGACAAAGTCCGGAACATGCCACTCCTGGTTGCTTGGGGAATTTGGATTGCTAAGAATCACCTTATTTTTAAGGATTATCTTTTTCCTATTGGTAAACTTGTAGTTGAAGGAGCTGCCATCTATGAAAATATCCCAGTTCCTTCTATCTCACATCAAACAAGACTTATTCAGAGGGAGGTGACCAGTGGCATTATTCCTTGGGCATTTTTTGATGGTGCCCTGATCCTAACAGAATTTGTGGAGCTGGTCTGGTGATTTTTTTCCCCTCTAGGAAACTTCTTAGAGCCTCCATTGGTCTTGGTCATGGAAAAAACAATTTTTCCGAGCTTAAGGATAAGGTTAAGGTTAAGGTTAGGGTTAAGGTTAGGGTTAAGGTTATGGGAAGGTTAAGGTTAAGGTTAATGTTAGGTTAAGGGTAAATTTAAGGTTAAGGTTAGAGTTAAGGTTAGGGGAAGGTTAAGGTTAAGGTTAAGGTTAATTTTATGGGAAGGTTATAGTTAAGGTTAATGTTAAGGTTAAGGTTAAGGGTAAGGTTAGGGTTAAGGTTAAGGGTAAGGTTAAGGTTAAGGGTAAGGTTAGGGTTAAGGTTAAGGGTAAGGTTAAGGTTAAGGTTAAGGTTAAGGTCATGGGTTTAGTCGGGTTAAGGTTAAGGGTAAGGTTAAGGTTAAGTTTAAGGGTTTGGTCAAGGTTAGGGTCAGGTTATAGCTAAGGGTAACGGTTAGGGTTAGGTTACAGCTAAGGTTAAGTTTAAGGTTAGTTTAAGGTAAAGGTTAAGGTTAGGGTAAGGTTAGGGCTAAGGTTAATGTTAGGGTTAGGTCAGGGTTAAGGTTAAGGTTAAGTTCAAAGTTAAGGTTAGGTTAGGATTAAGGTTAAGATTAAGGTTAATGTTAAGGTTAAGGGTATGGTAAAGGTTAGTTTAGGGTTAAGGTGAAGATTAGGGTTAAGGTTAACTTAAGGTTAAGGTTAGGTTAATTTTAATGTTAAGGTTAACCTTAGTTTTACCTTAAGGTTAAGGTTATTGTTAAGGTCAAGGTTAGGTTAGGGTTAAGGTTAAGGTTAAGGTTAGGTTAAGGTTAAGGTCAAGGTTAAGGTTAGCTTAGGGTTAAGGTTAGTTTAAGGTTAGGTTAGGGTTAAGGTTAAGGTTAGGTTAGGGTTTAAGGTTAGGTTAGGTTAAGGGTAATGTTAAGGTTAAGGGTAAGTTTAAGGTTAGGGTAAGGTTAATGTCAAGGTTAAGGTTAGGTTAAGGTGAAGGTTAAGGTTAAGGTTAAGGGTTTAGTTAAGGTTAAGGTTAGGGTTAATGTTAAGGTTAAGGGTTTAGCTAAGGTTAAGGTTAAGGATAGGTTAAGGTTAACCTTAGTGTTATCAAAAGGTTAAGGTTAAGGTTATGTTAGTTAATGTTAAGGTTAAGGTTAAGGTTAAGGTTAAGGTTAAGGTTAGGTTAAGGAACGTTCAAGTTAACCTTAATGTTACCTTAAGGTTAAGGTTAAGTTTATGTTAGTTAATGTTAATTTTACGGTTAAGGTTTAGGTCAAGGTTAAGGTTAGGTTAAGGTTAAGATTAGGTTAAGGTTAAGGTTAAGGGTTTAGTTAAGGTTAGGTTAATCATAACGTTAACCTCAAACTTAACCCTAACCTTAACGTTAACCTTAACCTTAACATTAACCTTACCCTTAACCTTAACATCAACCTTAACGTAACCTTAACCTTAGCCTTAACCTTAACCTTAACATAACCTTAACCTTAACCTTAACCTAAAATTTACCTTAACCTTAACCTCAACCTTAAGGTAACACTAAGATTAACGTTAACGTTAACCTTAATGTTAACCTTATCCTTAACCTTAACATGAAACTTATCCTAAGGTTAAGGTTAATGTTAAGGTTAAGGATAGGCTAAGGTTAAGGTTAGGTTAAGGTTAGGTTAGGCAAAGGTTAAGGTTACATCAAGGTTAAGGTTAGGTTAGCTTAAGGTTACATTAGGTTAGGGTTAGGTTAGGTTAGGCTAAGGTTAGGTCAGGTTAGGTTAGGTTAAGGTTAGGTTAGGTTAGGTTTGGTGAAGGTCAAGGTTAGGTTAGGTTAAGTTTAGGTTAGGTTAAGGTTAGGTCAAGGTCAAGGTTATGGTTAAGGGTAAGGGTAATGTTAAAGGTTACTTTAAGGTTAAGGGTAAGGTTAATGTTAAGGCCTTACCTGACCTTAGCCTTTACCTAACCGTTAACTTTAACCTTAAGTTTAACCTTAACCTTAACCTTAAACTTAACCATAACCTTACCCTTACCCTTACCTTAACCTAATCTTAACCTTAACCCTAACCTAACCCTAACCTCAGTGTTAACCTTAACCTTAACCTTAAGGTAAAAATAAGGTTAACATTAATGTTAACCTTAGTCTGAACCTAACCTTAACGTTGACATTACCCTAACCTTACCTAACCTTAACCTCAACCTTAACATTACCCTAACCTTACCTAACCTTAACCTTAACCTTAACCTTAACTGTAACCATAGGTTAGGGTTAGGTTACGTTAGGTTATGTTAGGTTAGGTTAAGGTTAGGTTATGTTAGGTTAGGTTAGGTTACGTCAAAGTTAAGGCTAGGTTAGGTTAAGGTTAGGTCAATATTAAGGTTAAGTTTAAGGTTAATGTTAAGGATAATGTTAATGTTAAGGGTTAGGTTAAGGTTAAGGTTAAGTTTAGCTTACCTGACCTTAACCTTAACCTAACCCTTAACCTTGAACTTATGTTTAACCTTAACCTTAACATTAACCTAAACACTTAACCCTAACCTAACCTTAACCTTGACCTTAACCTTAACCTAACCTTAACACAACCTCAACCTTAACCTAATATTAACCTTACCCTTAACCTTAACATTAACATTACCATTAAAATTAACCTTAACCTTATCCTTAGCCTTAAACTTAACACTAACCTTAACCTTAACCCTAACCTACCCTTAACCTTAACCTTAACCCTTAATCTTAACCTTAACCTTATCCTTAACTTTAACATTAACCTTAACCTTAAAATTAACCTTAACCTTAAAATTAACCTTAACCTTAACCTTAACCTTAACATAAACTAACATAACCTTAACCTTAACCTTAAGGTGACACAAGTTTTAAACTTAACCTTAGCCTAACCTTAAGCTTAACATTACTATAACCTTAACCTTAAACTTAACGTTAAGGTTAAGGTTAAGGTTAAGTTTAAGATTAAGGCTAAAGTTAATGTTAAGGTTAATATTAAGATATTAAGGTTAAGGTTAACGTTAAGGTTAGGGTTTGGTTAAGGTTAAGGTTAAGGTCAAGGTTAGGTCAAGTTAAGGTTAAGGTTAAGGTTAGGTTAAGTTTATGGTTAAGGTTAAGATTAATGTTAAGGTTAATGTTAAGGTTAAGGTTAGGTTAGGGTTAAGGTTAAGGTTAAGGTTAGGTTATGGTTAAGGTTAAGGGTAAGGTTAATGTTAATGTTAAGGGTAAGGGTAAGGGTAAGGTTAAGGTTAGGTTAAGGTTATGGTTATGATTAATGTTAAGGTTAAGGGTAAGGTTAAGGTTAATGTTAGGTTAGGGCTTAACCTAATACTAACATTAACCTTAAACTTAACCTTAACCATAACCTTAACTTAACATTAAACTTAACCATAATGCTAACTGTAACCTTAACCCTAACCTAATATTAACTAACCTTAACCTTAACCTTAACCTCAACCCTAACCTAACGTTAACCTTAAACTTCACCTAACATTAATCTTAACCTTAACCTTTACCTTAACCTTAACCTTAATTAAACCCTTAACCTTAACATTAACCTTAACCATAACCCTGAGCTTAACCTTAACCCTAACCTAATATTAACCTAACCTTAACCTTAACCTTAATAGTAACCCTAACCTAACCTTAACCTTAACCTTAATTTTAACCTAACATTAACCTTAACCATAACCTTAACCTTAACCCAACCTTAACCTTAACCTTTACCCTAACCTTCACCTTAAACTTAACCTTAATTAAACCCTTAACCTTAACCTTAACCTTAACCTTCACCTTAACCTTAACGTTAACCTTAACCTTAATGTTAACCTTAACCTTAACCTTAACCTTAACCTAACCTTAACGTTAATGTTAACCTTGACCCTAATCTTAACCGGACCTGAACCTTGACCTTAATCTTACCCTTAATCTTAACCTTAACCTAACCTTAACCTTAACCCTAACCTAACCTTAACCTTGACCTTAACCTTAACATTAACCTTAACCTTAACCTTAACCTAACCCTTAACCTTAATCTTAACCCTTAACCTTAACCTTAACCTAACCCTTAACCTTAACCTTAACCTTAACCTTAATCTTAACTGGACTTGAACCTTAACCTTGACCTTAACCTTACCCTTAATCTTAACCTTAACCTAACCTTAACCTTAACCTTAACCATAACCTAACCTTAACCTTGACCTTGACCTTAACATTACCCTTAGCCTTAACCAAACCTTAACCTTAACCTTAACATTAACCTAAGTTTAACTTAACCTTGACCTTAATCTTAACCTTAACATAAACCTTAACCTTAAACTTACCCTAACATTAACCTTAACCTTAACCTTAACCTTAAATTGACCTTAAGTTAAACCTTAATCTTAGTGTTAAATAATCGTAACCTTAACCTTGACCTTAACCTAACCTGAACCTTAACCTTACCCTAACCTTAACCTTAACGTTAACCTTAACTATAACCATACCTTAATCCTAACCTAACCTAACCTAACCTAACCTTAACCTTAACCTTAACCTAACCTTAACCTTAACCTTAACTTTAACCTTAACCTTACCCTTAACCTTACCGTTAAACTTAACCTTAACCTTAACTTTAACTTTCACCCTAATCTAACCTAACCTCACCTTGAATTTAGCCTAACCTTAACATTAAATAACATAAGACAACCTTAAAATTTTACCTTAACCTTAAACATACCTTAAACTTAACCTTATCCTTTGATCTGAAAATGGAACTATTTGTAATGATATGCAAAGTATCCATTTCGATTTACTTAAGTGTGCAAAGTATTCTCCATATCTTGCAGGTTAAACAAAGTATTTTTGGTAATTGTTTCTGAGTTTTTGTGTGAGGAAATGTTAATTAATTTTACTGTTTAACATATTATATCATAAATGCATAGCAAGACAAATTCACCATAGCATAACACAACAAAATGATGAGGCAGTTCACCCCTCTTGGGCTACATCTACTGGGTCCAAGGCTCCCAATGGGCATGTCCTTACTCTATTAAGTTTCTCAAAATGGTTATACAGTGAAATATATGCCTAAAAATGCAAAAAAAGTTGTGATTTTGACTTCAGAAGACAAAAATAAGCTAAAAATGGATTTTTTTTACCTCAAACAGTGAAGTACAACCCAATACAGCTCCATCTTCCTGATGGCCCTAGTGGCCCTTGCCTTTTTCTTGAAGAAAAAATGGCTGAATAAGATCTCTATTCACTCTGAAACCTATCCCAAACACTCCAGAATGCTCAGGAAAGCCAAAATTGACTAAACTTTCGTCCAATTTGGTTCAATATTGTGAAATTTATGACCCTAACAAGTTTTTGCCCAGTTGCACTAGAAAACCTCCTCCAACTATGGTAACTCCAGTATAACTCACCAAAAAGACGGAAATCCCAAATATTTCGAAACTGTGCTAAAATTGGGGATATGATTTAATGCTAACTGTCAGTTTGCTGGCGCGTTCTCATGCAGGAAATTCAGACGATTAGCGCTGGTGGATAATGTCAAACTCGTGCCCTCGGTCATGGCCTGCAGGTCATATGTAAAGAGGGCTAGCACCAAGGTGATAAAGCCCGTTTGTTCCACCAGTTGTATGGGGATTAGCCCTCGGTCCTCCACTTCAGATTGTATGACTCCATAGCTTAGCCCTAAGGGCTAATCCCTGACTCTGCCCGTTCAAAATTCAAATGACATGCCCGTTCACATTGACTCAAGTCTCCGTTCACCATGACCTGACTGCATTTCGACTGCCCATTACAAATTGACCTGAATGCGTTCAACATCGACCTGACTCACCCATAAAACAAGTTTTGTTCCCGTGTTGTGTTGGTCAGGTCAGCCCTGCTCAAGGTGTCAGGTCGAGGGTTCGACCCACCTTGCCATCATCATTTCAACATGACTTTTGAACCATTGGCCTGGGGCCACATGGTAGCCTCTGGGCAAGCCACGTGGCACCCTCCAATAGGCCTATAAAAACATTATAAAAATTAAATTTTTTCCATATAAAACTTTTTGAAACTGACAATTCTTTTGGTCAAAAAAGTCTTGTTTTGAAGGTCTGTTAGCACCTAATTTGAACCTTAGCCTGAAAGAAGGAAAATCAGGGTAACCTCAAACCACACTCAACCTCATAGCTAGCCCTAAAAGGATAGGAGAGGGCTCTCTCCAAGAAAAATATTCAATGAAGTATTATTGTAAACTGATTTTAGGCTAGGTATAATAAATGGGAATGTTTTTTAAAAAAATTCAGGGTTTTATGGAGCAGATGGGGCAGTTTGAATCTGGGGAATTAAATCAGAGATACAGGGTATTTCATGGGGCAAGATAGGCAAGGATTTAACAATTCAGTTTAAAATAATGATGGAATGTTTAAGACTGGTGAGGAGCTGAAAAGGGCATAGGAGATGGATCATTTTCAAACAGCAGAAAACATAGAGTGTTGAATAATTTCCCAGGGCAAAGCATTATACGATAGATTCTACCTATCTATCTTGAAAGAATTCAACCAGAAATTTGAATGAATGAATGGTAAACATAACAATTAATAGATGAACACAAAGGAAAAACAATGTTAAAATCCATACCACAGGGATCCCACAAATCAGAGCTGCATATCTTTATTAATTCCCTGTCAAATTGTTACAAATGGAGCACAGATTTTCCTCAGTGATTTCCAAATTATTCCACACTTTATTCCCCCCTTTACAAATGATGAAAAATTACATTAAATATATAGAATTTGAGGGAAGTAGATCCGTAGAAAAGGGAGTTGTTTTACCATCTCAGAAACCGAAATTTGAACATAGGAAAAAGACCAATGATTTGCCCCTGAAAAGAAGGAGCAACAATACATTTGACCATCTTGAAGATTTTGTTGTTACACCCAATGAATGAAAGTAGGAAATCCAAAGAACAGATTCCCTTTTCATCGTTACTGTAGATGTCTCTGGTTCATAATTAGTTCACGACCTTTGAATATTATCTCTGTCTTACTGTTTGAATAAAAACCAACTGTCAATGAAAATGCCTTTGAAACAATGAAAAACCATTTTAGTCGTTTAAATGAAGAAAAGTCCCTTTTTGGGTAAAAAGAATGAAGGAAAGGATGGTGGGACCGCGTTACAGCCCGCGTTACAATCGAAAATCGCAATCACAATCACGATCGAAAGGGGGAGGGGTATTGGAATGATGGGATGGGAAACTACGATGCGATAGTGTATAGGGAAAAAGGGAAAATTACAATCGCAAATCGGGAATCGCATTCGGAGGGTGCATTGGAATGATGTGACAAAACTTGTGATGCAATTGGAAGAAATGTGATGGGAGTAAAAGATAAGCTGAAGGAGTAATGAGGAAATCCTTTTCAAAAAAATTAAAATAAACTTTGCGCTTTTACAAAGGAAAACCCATTTTTCATCGAAAAGGAGGAAAGGTTTTAGTGGGACAGGGAACAATCGCAATCAGGAATCGGAAGGGGAGTGGAGTGGAAGGAAAGGGCTGTGGAAATGAAATATGCGATGGGTGATATGTGATCAATCACATCGGAGGAAGGGAGCATGGAGGTTTAAACATGGTGGGGAGGAAACATGTGATGTGATGAAATAACTTAAGAAACTTTTAAAATTAATTTACCGCATTTAACAAAGGAAATAGCACATTTTTTTGGGAAAGGCGAAAGGGTTTATGGTGGGACCCAGGGGTAAATCGCAATCACAATCGGGAAGAGAGTAGATGGAAAATTTTTGGAGCATTGCGAAGTTGCGATGCGATCAAGCGATTGCGATCAGATGTGAGTCAATCGCATCGGTGTTTTTGTTATCGGGGAACGGTTAATCGCAATCGCAAGTTTCAATCAAAGGTAGATCAATCGGGAGTTGCGATTTAAATGTTGTGATTGGATAGGAGGAGGGGACTTGCGATTGAAGGAAGGGGATTATAATGAAAAGAATTAAAATTTTATGAAATAAAGTCTAAGGAATAAATGGGAAAAATGGTAAGGTTAGGCTATTGGGGACCTTTGTTCACTTAGGCATATTTTTCAATCCAAGAGTTAGTTTTTTAGGTCCCTGTATTACTAGTATAGTCCCTTATTGTTGTTAGTGTAACTCCCTTGTTGTTATAATTGTACCCTTTTAACCCCCATTTTGTTATTATCGTGCCCTTAAATTATTATTGTTAGGTCGGCTAGGATTACATTATGGCCCACTAGGATTACATTATGGCCCCATGGACTCCTATATATAGAAAGGAGGTTTTGTAAATTGTATCATCCAAGAATTGTTCATTTATGTAATGTATTGGAGGTTTCCCCCTCAAAGTGGCTTATTTCTAAGGCATTGATATCTCTTTTCTTCTATTTTTGGAGCTGGTTGCACAACATTTGGTATCAGAGCTTTGGATTCTAGGGTTTTGTTGCTCTAAACAGGTGATCGTGCCATTTTCACTATAAAAATTTTTCTACGAAGGTTCAGAATCTGAAATTTTTAGGGTGCATAGCTGAAATCCTGAGGAAAATCAGAAAAAAATTTCAGAGCTTGGTTCGCAATATTTTTGGAGATATGATCTGTGGAAGGTAGTGTTTTTTCAGGCTCCCGAATTTCATCTCAAAGAGGTAATCATGGGAAAATATTCATAACTCTCTCTCTAAGCATCATATTGGAGTGACGTAAAAAGTGATCATGAGTACGCAGACTGCAGTTTCTTGGATATCAATTTTAGAGCCGAAGGACGAAACAGTGACACGTGGCAAGTCATACAAGTTCACTCTACTGAACCAGTCCATAATTAGGTCTTTGTGGGAGATTGGACATAACTTTGTTTTGGAGAATCCAAATCAGGTCAGACCTATGGAATTCGAAAGAGAATTCAAAGGGCTACATTGATGCATAATTTAAAATATTGAAGAGCTACAATCACATATATAATCCAATTTCAATATCGAACTCCTCAAAAGCAAGAAAAAGGTGTGTATTTTTTTTTTCCGAATTGCATAAGTCTTGTTTGAAGAATCAATTTGAATTGATTCCAAGGGCATATTGTAGAATAGATATCAGTATTGGGTTCTAAAAAATGCCTCGTAAAAATAATTCAACACCCATTAAGCCTTCAGAAGGCTCTACTATGACTCATGAAGATGAAGAATTGCAACATGATCTATCAAAATTACAAGAGCAAGTGCACCAAATTTCGCTCTCGCAAAGAGCAGCAAAAAAAGAAATGGAAGTTTTGAAGAAAGGCGTGGAATCTAAGATAGATGGAATGGAAGCTAACATGGAATCTAAGATGGATGACATGGAAGCTAATATGGAAAACATGAAGAATGATCTAAAAGCAGACATGGAAGGTTTGAAAAAGTTGATACAAGAAATGTTTCCTAATGGTGAAAAGATAGTAGAGGAAACTCATGATGAGAAAAAAATAAATGTTAATCGTGATTTCATAAACTCTAATGTTGGCGGGAAGAACCACCATATTCCAAAAATTGATATGAGTAAGTTTGATGGAAAGGATCCTGTAACATGGATACTACAGATGGAGCAATATTTTGATCTCCATAACATGTAAAACACACAAAAGGTACGCATTGCAACTTTACATTTAGAACAAAATACATTTGTATGGTATCGATGGCTTTGCTCCCGTAAAAAAATTGTCACTTGGTCAATTTTTATGGAGGAAATGATAACTCATTATGAGGATACAAATAGAAACACCTTATTTAGCCAATTGATAAATCTCAAACAAAATGGTTTAGTGGGGCAGCACATTGAGGACTTCCAAAAATTGAATATAAGGATAATTGATATTCTAGAGGAACATAGGATTGATCTCTTCATAGGCACTTTAAAGGATAACATCAAACATGAAGTTTGCATTCTGGAACCTGATTCATTGGAGAAGGCATTTAGGTTGGCAAGAAAATTTGAATGTAAAATTATGGCCACAAGGAAACCTACCACTCAATTCTATAAAGAAGGAAGTGTTGCTACGCCTAGATTTCTAAAACCTACAAGGTTGACACCACAACAATTGGAAGAAAAGAGAGCAAAATGGATTTGCTAAAATTGTGATAGAAAATAAACTAAAGGTCCTAAGTGTGCTGAGAAGAAATTATTCTACATAGATTGTGAAGAGGAAGAAGAAAATGAACAAGAAGAGGATATACACCAGGAACCAGCCCTAGAAGAGGAAGAAACGAATTCGACCATATCGTGTAATGCACTGGCAGGAATTACCACTCCTCAAACTCTCAAGATAGAAGGACAAATCAAGAAGAAAAAGGTAATAGTGTTGATTGATTCAGGTAGCACCCATATTTTTATTCATTGTAAGGTAGCCAAGGAATTAAATTGTTTCCTATACCCAACACCAGAATGTCAAGTGATGGTTGCAAATGGAAGAACTATAAATTTCTCTGGAAAATGCCATAATATCAAGCTAACCATGGGGGAATATGTATTGACTAGTCCATTGCTTTCCATTCCTATGGGAGGTGTTGATGTTGTACTAGGAGTACAATGGTTACAATCTTTGGCGATGGTAGCTTTTAATTTTCAAGAAATTTTCTTCAGAAGGAAAGGAAGTCGAATTAAGGGGTATTGAAGGGAATCCGGGAAGGATAATAAGCTCTAATGTCATGACAAAGCTTCTAAATAAAGAACAACGAGGCATAATTGCACAATTCTTCTCACTAGAGGTTCCAACATCAAAATCATCTATTTCTACAGATCTCCAACAAGTCTTGGACAATCATTCCAAGGTGTTTGACACTCCCAAAGGACTCCCACCTATTCGTGATCATGATCATGCTATTCATTTGATTCCAGGAATTGTTCCTCCAAACATCAGTCCTTATAGATATCCTTACTTCCAAAAGAGCGAAATTGAACATATGATTGCAGAAATGTTAGAGGCGGGTATAATTCAACCTAGTCAAAGTTCTTTCTCTGCTCCTGTAGTATTGGTACACAAGAAGGATGGATCATGGCGAATGTATCTGGATTATAGGGAGCTCAATAAGCTCACCATTAAAGATAAATTTCTAATTCCTGTGATTGATGAATTATTGGATGAATTACATGGAGCAATTTATTTTACCAAGTTGGATCTTCGTTCAGGATATCATCAAATTAGAATGAAAACTGAAGATATTCCAAAAACAACATTTCAAATTCATGAGGGTCATTATGAATTTTTTTTCATGCCTTTTGGACTTACCAATGCACCTTCTACATTTCAAGGGTTGATGAATTCCATTTTCAAATCCTTCCTTAGAAAATGTGCGCTAGTATTTTTTGATGATATACTAATCTACAGTAGGTCTTGGAAGGATCATGTTGAACATGTTGACAGGGTGCTCAAACTATTGCAGGAGAAACAATTATATGCAAAAACATCCAAATGTTTCTTTGGAGTACAAGAGGTGGAATATCTGGGTCATATTGTATCTCACGAGGGTGTTAAGGTAGACCCTAACAAAATTAAAGCCATTAAGGAATGGAAAGTCCCCACAACCATAAAGCAGTTGCAAGGATTTCTTGGGTTAACAGGGTATTATTGCAAGTTTGTTAAGAATTATGGGAGAATAGCAGCACCTCTAACAACATTATTGAAGAAAGATGCATTTTCATGGACTCCTGAAGCAACTAAGGCCTTTGAACATCTTAAAGAGGCATTTTGCCTAGCACCGGTCTTAGTTACGCCAAACTTCACAAAAACCTTTATTGTGGAATGTGATGCCTCAGGAAATGGAATTGGTGCGGTTTTAATGCAGGAAGGAAGAACCATTGCCTCTGAAAGTCATCCAATCAAAGGAAAGTATTTACAGAAACCTATTTATGAGAAGGAAATCTTAACAATACTGCATGAACTAAATAAATGGCAAACTTACCTAATGGGAAGACACTTCAAGGTAAAAACTGATCATGATAGTCTTAAAAACTTTTTGGAGCAAAGACTATCTTTAGAAGAGCAGAAAAAATGGGTCACAAAGATGTTGGGTTATGACTTTGAAATAATCTACAAAAAAGGAAAGCCTAATGTTGTTGCAGATGCACTTTCAAGAAAGAATGAAGAGGTGGAAGCATTGCTTTGTGCCATTTCTATTATCCAACCAGATTGGATAACCGAAGCAAGAGATGAATGGAAGAAGGAAAAAGATGTATGGACACTCATTCAAAAGTTGCAGCAAGATCCTAGTACATCTGATACATTTGGTTGGAAAAATGATTCCTTATGGTACAAAGATCGCTTATATCTTTGTAAGAATTCCCAACTAAAACAAAAGATTCTTCTGGAATTGCACACTTCTCCTTTAGGAAGACACTCAGGATTTTTAAAAACTTACCACAAGGTGAAGAAAGAATTCTTTTGGGATGGCCTTAAATATTATATTCAAAATTTTGTGGCGGAATGTTTGGTTTGCCAGTAGAATAAAGTGGAGACAATTAAGACCCCGAGACTTCTACAACCTTTATCCATTCCAAGTCAACGTTGGGAGGAGATTTCAATGGATTTTATCACAGGTTTACCTAAGTCCGAAGGAAAGAGTGTCATCATGGTGGTAGTTGATAGACTTACCAAGTATGCATACTTTTGTGCATTATCTCATCCATTTAAAGCAAGTACAGTTGCTACTACATTTATGGACAGAATTCAAAAGCTACATGGAAGCCCAAGGGTTATTGTGAGCGACATAGATCCCATTTTTACTGGAAATTTTTGGACAGAGTTATTTTCTTGTTTGGGTACTCAATTAGCTCATAGCTCATCTTATCATCCTCATTCTGATGGTCAAACTGAGATAGTAAATAAATGTTTGGAAGGATATCTTCGTTGTTTTGTATCTGATAAACAAACACAATGGGTCAAGTGGTTACCTCTCCTTGAATGGTGGTATAACACTTCCTTCCATACTGCAGCAAAAATGACCCCATTTATGGCACTTTATGGATATCATCCACCATCCATCACATCATCTTTAAGAGAAAATTCTAAGGTTCAAGCGGTGGAAGATCACATCGAGCATCAGCAAGAAGTTCTCCAACTCTTAAAGGATAACTTTAATTTGGCACAAAATCGAATGAAACAACAGGCAGATCAACATCGCAGCGAGAGAAGTTTTGATGTAGGAGATTGGGTATTTTTACGGCTACAACCATATAAACAAATGTCCCTCAAGCAAGCTAAGAAGGATAATAAATTATCGCCAAAGTACTATGGTCCTTACAAGGTGTTGCAAACGATTGGTACTATGGCATACAAATTGGAGCTTCCTGCTTCTTCGCGAGTACATCCAGTTTTCCATGTTTCGTGCTTAAAGAAGGTTATAGGTGAAAATCTTCCAGTTCAAACAATATTGCCAGAACTTGATGAGGAAGGAAAAATCATATTGGAACAGGAAGCGGTCACGGAAATAAGAACTCGACAACTACGGAATCGATCAATTTCAGAGTATCTCATCAAGTGGAAGAACTTACCCACGGAAGAACTTACCCACTGAAGATTCTACATGGGAGGATGAGAATTTTATACAAAAGCACCCAGAGCTACTCAAGCGTTGAGGACAACACTTTTTTTGAAGGAGAGGGGCATGTTAGGTCCCTATATTACTAGTATAGTCCCTTATTGTTGTTAGTGTAACCCCCTTATTGTTATTATTGTACCCTTGTAACCCCCTTTTTGTTATTATTGTGCCCTTAAATTATTATTGTTAGGTCGGCTAGGATTACATTGTGGCCCACTAGGATTACATTATGGCCCCATGGACTCCTATATATAAAAAGGAGGTTTTGTAAATTGTATCATCCAAGAATTGTTCATTTATGTAATGTATTGGAGGTTTCCCCCTCGAAGTGGCTTATTTCTAAGGCATTGATATCTCTTTTCTTCTATTTTTGGAGCTGGTTACACAAAACAGTTTTGAGAGTATAATATACTGTTGGAAAGCTCTTTCCAGGCTCCTTATGATAAACATACTTAGACATGATTTTACACTGAAAATGCTGTGGAAAACACCTCTGAAAGGTAGGGTAGTGGCTTTGTGGAGATAACAGCTTCTGAAGTGCAACTTATTACATATGAAGACATAAAATTACATAAGGAATAATGACAAGAGAAAAGTACCATGATTTTCACCTCAAAACATGGTTTTGAGGTGAAAATTACATTAATCTCAATAGAACAATTCTTTGATCTTTCCAGATACTGTGCCTTTGAGTTTATTAGACCTCCTCATGACCTTGCTGATATTTATTGATACTTGACTCATTAATTTAACCATGATGAGACCCTATAACCTAATGAGACCAACCCTATGACCTAACAACATTAATTGGGAGTGAAAGTGAATCATGACTGAAGACCATAGAGAGGAGAATTAGCAAGTTTTACATGAGGGAAAACTGATGAAATACCACTACCATCAATGAATCCATGGCCTAATGGAATGGTGAAAATTTATGGTATGGGACTCCTACTATGCAACTGCAAAAGAGAAAATTTGATCACTGATGGCAATATGATAATACTGACACTAACATTGGTTCCAATGGGGATGGTAGCTCCTTGGAGGTGCCAAGAACACCATAGACCAATTAGCCTTATCCATTGGGAAAATATGGTCAAAAATACTGAAAAATAACACAATGCAGACTGACTCTGACTCAAACTGTGACTGAAAACTTAAATAAAAGCAGCAAACCTTACACATATTATTCAATTTTCATAGCCTTTACGTCGGGCCCCAAACTTCAATGTCCGTGTAATTGAAATCTGACCAACAATGTAATGGTATATACAATGATTGTGACATAGTTTTCGATCCATTATCTTCAACAGTGGTAGTGCTTCAAAGGCCTACCATTCACTGGTCCTCCAGGGCAATCTTGGCCATCCATCTCTGAGAGAAACAAATCATTTTGTCCCCTATATGCCAAAATCTTATATGGTCCTTTCCACAGGTTGTCGAACTTACCATGCTTCCCTTTGTCCTCATTTCGTGCATCCCATATTAACACCACATCGTCCAACTGAAACCTTTCTACTTTGGTCTTACGGTCATAGATTTTATTTATCTTCTCCTGCAACTGAATAGCGTTCTGAGAAACTTCCTCCCTTGTTTTCTGAAGGTGGATCATTTGATTGATCCTTCGCTAATTATCATCTTCTTCACTGGCAGCCTCTTGCAATAATCTCATGACCAGAACTGTAAGCAATGTAGGAAAAACAACATCAGTACCATAAACCAATTCAAACGGTGACATACCTATGGATTTATTACTGCTGACTCTATCTGCCCATAGTGCATTAATGAGCTTTCGATGCCAGTTCCTATTATTTGCCTCCAGCATTTTCTTGATTATGTTTATCAGAGACTTATTTGATTATTCTACTAGGTCGTTGCCTTGTGGGTAGTACGTTGTTGAATTGCCCAACACAATATTTTATTTGTCATAGAATTACACCATATTCTTAGATTTGAATGCTTCTGCATTATCTATTATGATTTTGTGAGGGCAACAAAAACGAGACAAGATATTTAATTCTAAAAATTGAATGATTACCGTATCAGTGGCTTGCCTTGGAATGGCCTCGATCCATTTTGTGAAGTAATCTGTACCTGTCAAGATCCATCGATGCTATGTTGATGATGCAGGATGGATTTCCCCTATGAAATCAAGTCCCCACTCTTGAAAGGGAGCATTTACTGAAACTAGTTTCAAAGGAAGAGGAAGCAATTTCCTTTTACCTTGGAAAACTTGACACTCATGGAAGCTCATAACTGTTTTATACAAATCTGAAAATAAATTTGGACAATAATATCCTACTCTCAACACTTTTTTAGCTGTAGTTTTCCAAAACAAATGACCACCACAATCACCTTTTTGAAAGTCATACATCACCTGCTGAGCCTCATCTCCAACCAGACAATTAAGAAGAATACCTCCTAGATCTTTCTAATAAGGAGCACTATTTAAAATAAAAAATTTAGCAAACTTGAGTTTCAGTGATCTACCTTTGCTTCTAGACATCCCGGGGGTGGTGAAAGGTGATGAAGAACATAAAAAATGTCTGAATACCATGGGGATTAGAGAAAAATGTCTGAAACTGGGACAAGCAAACCTTGATCCTCATCCTCTGACATTGTTGTTATGAGATTAATATCCAGGGCACGTAGGTTTGATTGGGCCATTAGTTTTTCCCAGCCTTATCCTTTGATCAAATTTGTGGGTTTGACCTCCAAATCATATTCCAATATTGCTTCTATCCACTTACCTCTTCTTCCCTTTGGATCAGTTTGCATCAACACATCTTTTACTGTAGCATTAAGAACATATGTTATGGTATGTGAATGTAGAATGTATACTCTAAAATCCTTCAATGCTTTTATAAGGGCCAATGCTTGTTTCTCAATGATATTATACCACAAAGCAGCATCTCGAATGGTCCTACTGAAAAATGCAATGGGTTGTTCTATCTGATCTCTCTTTTGCATCAAAACCGCAACCATAGTGTGCTCCTATGCAAATGAAAATATAATGAAATATTGAGTGTAATCAGGAATAATTAAGACCGGGGCTTTGGACAAAGCAGTATTTACTAGATTAAATGACTTGATAGCCTCCTCACGCCATTTGACAGTGCTATCCTTTTTCAACATATTAGTCATTTCTCTTAAATGTTCAGCCAAATTGGGTATAAATCTGTGTAGGAAGTTCATCTTACCATTAAATTCCTAAATCTCCTTTTTGTTCTGTGGAAGGTCTATGTGTTGGATGGCCTCCACTCTTGAAGGATCAATGTGGATACCATCTTTAGAGATGATATGCCCCAACAACTTTCCTTCATCCATAGCAAATAGACTTTTCTTTGGATTGAGAGAAATCAAAAATTTTCTGCATCGCTGAAACACAACCCTCAAGTGGTGCAAATGTTCATCATCAGAACCAGAAAACACTATCAAATCATCCAAATAAACAATGAGAAAAATATCCTTTTCATTGGAAAAAGCAATGTCCATTTCTCGCTGGAAAGTGGCTCCAGCGTTCTTCAGTCCAAATGGCACTTTGGCATACTGGAAAGTTCCCCAAGGTGTTGTGAAGGTAGTCTTGTCTTGGTCCTTTTCATGCATTAATATTTGATTATAGCCTGAGTAGCCATCGAGTAGTGACATCCTTGATGCTCCAACTACTCTCTGTAGAATATGGTCCATCTTTGGAAGTGGATATTTATCCTTTAAAGATGCTTTGTTCAGATTCTGGAAATATATACACAACCTTATCTCTCCTGTCTTTTTACATACCGGGACCAAATTTGAAATCCAATCAGAAACTCTAATTGGGACGATGATACTAGCTTTATACAATCTGTTTACCTCTTTTTCAATGGATGGCAACAACTTTGGGTTGATCCTTCACAGCTTCTATCTAAATGGCTTCTGATCCGGCTTGATGCAAATAGTATGTTGAATTATGTTTTTTTCATACACCTTCAAATCTGAATAATCCCATGCAAACAAATTAGAGAATTCAGAAATTAATTTAACATACTGTTCCTTTACCTCAGGGGATAATGACTTTGATAACTTCACAAGCTTAGGCCTGTCAGCTGTTCCAAGATTAACATCTTCAACTCCTTTATCAGTGGGCACCAAGCTTGGTTTATTTGCAACATCATCCTGATCAAAAAGCTCCTCCAAAGGTATGAAATCTTTAGGAATCACATTGTCTTTCAGTTGCAACACATCCATCTGATTTGCTTCGATTTCTTGATCATCGACCTCGTGATCACCTTCTATGTGAGTATCCTTGAATTTTCCTTCACTCTGCAAAAAAGCATTGATTTCATTGTCATCCCAAAACACTAGCCAATACCTTAAATTATCCGGAACAGTAGGCCGATGTTTGACATAAATTCAAACTTGTTGCTAGAATTCATTGGAATCTTCAAATTGCTTGCATAGTGGCAAGAGAATCTACAATAAGATTATGCATTCGAGGTACTGCTGTCAAAGTGTACTCAGGAAATGTCCTCAAAATTTCTAGGACTACATTTCTATAGGCTCTGAATCGTGGATGATTTTCTTGGTACTCTCCTTTTACCTGTTTGATTATCAACTCCGAATCTCCATAGACAGAAATCCTCTTTGCCTCTAGCTTCTTCAAAATTTTCAAACCTGCTATCAAAGCTTCATACTCTGCTTCATTATTAGAGCAGTCAAAAGCCAACTTGTAAGCACATACTCTAACATTACTAGGATCTTTTTCAGGCTGGAAAACAGGGCTCCGAATCCATATTCCTATACCAGCACCGTCCTTACCAACAGCTCTATCAAAGTCCATGCTCCAAAGGCCATCTTCTTCTTCTGCTAGATGTTGAAATTTTGGTTCTTTCTCTACTTTATCTGGATTGATTTCTGCATCTTTCTACTGTTCACTGTCATTCTGCTGCTAGCAGGCAGGAAGCTAAGAAATTCTTGCTTCTTTATCTTTTTCCTATTTAAGGACTTCCCTAAAATTTTCTGAAATTTCAGGTATCTCATCTACTTCTACCAACTGAACATTTTAATCATTCAAACCACCATCTGAATATAATACAAATGAATCTAGATCTGTGTGGACTGCATTAATGGGATGATTAACTAGCTTCTCTTTGCTGGTGGTCATGTATTTAATTTTCTTCTCCCTATATAATTTTCTCAACTGACCGAACACGGGAATGGTGGCATAAGATAAATCAAGCTGAATGATCCCTTTCAATTTTGCACCCCATGACCTAGACAAAAGCATTCCAAACCGTGGTGGAACATTGGAAACAACTAAATCAATCGAAACATTCTTGGCTGGGATCTAATCTAAAGATACTACCAAGTCTTTGTTAAGACCAATATAATGAACCCTACTGGAGTCAAAGGAATACAAATCATGGTATTTGTGGGTAATATCAAGACCCATATTCTCCATAATGGCTTTAGGCATCAAGTTATGAGAGGCTCAAGAGTCCAGCATAACATTATGTAAAATGAACTCATGCAATCTAAGACTCAGGTAAAAGGGAGGGACTTCAATTTATTCTAACTGACCTTATATGGTTGGACCAAAAATGAGTTCGGGATAATCATCTTCAACATTTACCATATCTGATACAGAGTCTATTTGAAAAATTCTAGACACCTGATGTTTATAAGTGCTATTTTTCACCAACTCAGTCAAGGGCATGGACACCTTCAGCTTAGAAATTTCATTTTCCAAATTAAAATATGGGACTTTTCCTACCTCTTTGATGGGAGGATCTTTCTTCTCTACTTGCTCCTTTTCTGCGCTATGATGGTTCTTTTCATTTGCAGTGTTAATTGCTGAATATGCCTTGCTAGGAGAAGGATTAGCAGGCTCTTTCCCTTTTCTTTGAGTATTTGAAGAATCATTTTTTAATTGCATCTCTTTTATTTTCTAAATAGGATTGATCATCACATCTTTGCTCCTCAAAGAATACTATTTCTGGTGTGCTGACAAAGCGTTCATGTATCCTCTTTAATAATCATTGGACTCTTCTTCTAACACTACATCATTGGAAAATATGAAATCTTCATCTTTTTGAATGTCTGTCATCGCTGTATATTCCTCATATTCTGTGAGAAATATGGGCGCACCATCAACAGTGAAGAAATGGTTGGCTTCAACGACTGCATCATCATCATCATCTGTCTCCATTCCCTAAACATAATTTTGCTGCAAAGGAGTTTTGATCTGCTGTTGTGGTGTTGCTTGGTCCTGCATTCTATGTTCTCTCTGCTTAATTCAGAATTGTGGCTGCTATTGTCCTCTGAAGTTTGGATTCCTGATATGTGCTTCAGGCCTATCTGAAATGGTCAGTCGATTAACCATATTCTCCACTATCTGGATCAAAGTATCCATCTTACGATCTGAAGAAGATGATTCTTCTTTCACTGTTACCCTCTTTTCAGCTTTTTTCCGCGCTCTTCTGGCCAGCAATTTTGCTTCAATGCTCACAACTATCTTCTACATGTCTTCAAGTGTGGTAGGATCTCGTTCTCATCGCTGATATGCCATATCAACATTGAAACCATCTGGAAACTTGAGAAAAGCTAATCCCATGGGGGGCTTCAGATTGGACAGAATAGCATTATATACAACATTAAATCTCACACAATAATCCTATATAGTTTCACCCACATTCATTTTTATATTTTCATATTCAGACAAGATTTGAAGTGGGTTTTTCTTTACCTCCCACCGGTCTAGGAATTGTCTATGTAACTCTTGCAAAGTGTGGATAGAGCTTGCTGGTAAGGCTCTGAACCATTTTATAAATTCACCTCCAAAGCTTTGGACAAACAATCTTGTGGTTACATTTTCTGCCTCTACCTCATGAAGATCAAAAAATTCATTCATCTTATCAACATGTTTTTGGGTTGTGATGCTTTGAGTGGCATCAAAGATGGGTATTTTACTTTGGTAATCAGCAGGCATATCTTCAAATTCTAAGGTAAAACCAGGGGTGCATACCGGGCGTCCATGACTCGTGGTGGATTTAAAACAATGTTTGTGACACTAGGATTCAAGAGAGGTGTTGATGGAGGAGTTGAAAGCTAAGAATTGACTTCTGAGACTGATGGGAATGCTGATGAATTAAAGGGAGGAGAAGTTGCTTCTAATAACTCTAAAGGCTTAGGGATACTGGTTAGAGTTACATATGTCTGAGGGGAATTCAAAATATAATCATCAATCGATGTGTTTGCCCTTTGAACTTCGATATCTACAATAAATTCTGGATCTAAAATTGTGTCATCAAGTGCAGTCTCAGATTTACTTCTGAACAAAGAAAACTCAAAAAATTCATCAAAATAAAGGTCTTCTACAAACAACCACTCACTAGGCCAGGTATGGGATCTAAAAATAGGCCTAGGACTTAGTGATCCTTCTTGTCTTCTAACTATCCTTGGAATGAGATTCGGATTTTCAAACACAGGGGGAGGATTTGGATCTAGATTGGCCCTTGTGTATCTCCTTGAAGCCAGTGTGGTCAAATTTCTACTTTACAATGTTTTATTTTCAGCCTAACAAACTCTGAATCTCATCATCGAGAGTGCACAAATTTATATGGAAAATATTACTGGGGTAATCAGTCTTTTATGCTAAATAGCTTCCCCAGTATGGTCGCCAGAAATGTTAGCACCTAATTTGAACCTTAGGCTGAAAGAAGGAAAATCAAGGTAACCTCAAACCACGCTCAACCTCGTAGCTAGCCCTACAAGGACAGGAGAGGGCTCTCTCTAGGAAAAATATTCAATGAAGTATTACTGTAAACTGATTTTAGGCTAGGTATAATAAATGGGAATGTTTTTTAAAAAATTTCAGGGTTGTATGGAGCATATGGGGAAATTTGAATCTGGGGAATTAAATCAGAGATATAGGATATTTCATGGGGCAATATAGGCAAGGATTTAACATTTCAGTTTAAATAATGATGGAATTTTTAAGACTGGTGAGGAGATGAAAAGGGCATAGGAGATGGATCCTTTTCAAATAGTAGAAAACATAGAGTGTTGAATAATTTCCCAAGGCAGAGCATTATACGATGGATTCTACTTATCTATATTGAAAGCATTAAACCAGAAATGTGAATGAATGAATGGTAAACATAACAATTAACAGAGGAACACAAAGGAAAAAACAATGCTAAAATCCATACCACAGGGATCCCACAAATCAGAGCTGCATACCTTTATTAATTCCCTGTCAAACTGTTACAAATGGAGTGCAGAACGTTCTCAGTGATTTCCAACTTATTCCACACTTTATTCCCCCCTTTACAAATGATGAAAAATTACATTAAATATACAAAATTTGAGGGAAGTAGATCCATAGAAAAGGGAGTTGTTTTACCAGCTCAGAAAACGAAATCTGAACATAGGAAAAAGACCAACGAAGTGCCCTTGAAAATAAGGAGCAACAATACATTTGACCATCTTGAAGATTTTTTTGTTACACCCAATGAATGAAAATAGGAAATCCAAAGAACAGATTCCCTTTTCATCGTTGTTGTAGATGTCTCTGGTTCATAATTAGTTCACGAAATTTAACTATTATCTCTGTCTTACTCTTTGAATAAAAACCAATTGTCAAAGAAAAAGCCTTTGAAACGATCAAAAACCATATTAGTTGTTTAAATGAAGAAAATTCCCTTTTGGGTAAAAAGAACAAAGGAAAGGATGGTGGGCCCGCGTTGCGATTGAAAATCGCAATTGAAAACCGTGATCGGAAGGGGGAGGGGTATTGGAATGATGGGATGGGAAAATGTGATGCGATAGTGTATAGGGAAAAGGGAAAATCGCAATCGCAAATCGAGAATCGCAGTGGGAGGGTGCATTGGAATGATGCGATGAAACTTGTGATGCGATTGGAAGAAATGCAATGGGAGTAAAATATAAGCCAAAGGAGTAATGATGAAATCATTTTCAAAACAAATTAAAATAAAATTTTCACTTTTACAAAGGAAAATCCATTTTTCATTGAAAAGCCAGAAATATTTTAGTGGGACCAGGGACAGTTGCAATCGGGAATCAGAAGGGGAGTGGAGCGGAAGGAAAGGGCTGTGGAAATGAAATATGCGATGGGCAATATGCGATCAATCACATCGGAGGAAGGGAGCATGGAGGTTTAAACATGGTGGGGAGGAAACATGTGATGCGATGAAATAACTTAAGAAACTTTTAAAATTAATTTATCGCATTTAACAAAGGAAATAACGCGTTTGTTTGGGAAAGGCAGAAGGGTTTATGGTGGGACCCGGGAGTAAATCGTAATCGCAATCAGGAAGGGGAATGGATGGCAAATTTTGGGAGCACTGTGAAGTTGCGATGCGATCAAGCGATTGCGATCAGATATGAGTAAATCGCATCGGCATTTTTGTAATCAGGGAAGGATCAATCACAATCACAAGTTTCAATCGGAGGTAGATCAATCGGGAGTTACGATTTAAATGTTGTAATCAGATCGGAGGAGGGGACTTGTGATCAGAGGAAGGGGATTATAATGAAAAGCTTTAAAATTTTATGAAATAAAGTCTAAGGGACAAATGGGAAAAGGGGTAAGGTTAGGCTATTGGGGACCTTTGTTCTCTTAGGCATATTTTTCAATCCAGGAGTCAGTTTTGAGAGTATAATATACCGTTGGAAAACTCTTTTTGGGCTCCTTCTGATGGAAATACTTATAACATGATTTTACACTAAAAATGTTGTGGAAAACACCTCTGGAATTCAGGGTAGTGGCTTTGTGGAGATAGCAGCTTCTGAAGTGAAACTTATTACATATGAAGACATAAAATTACGTAAGGAATAATGACAAGAGAAAAGTACCATGCTTTTCACCTCAAAACATGGTTTTGAGGTGAAAATTACATCAATCTTAATAGAACAATTCTTTGATCTTTCCAGATTTTGTGCCTTTGAGTTTATTTGACCTCCTCATGTCCTTGCTGATATTTATTGATACTTGACTCATTAATTTAACCATGATGATACCCTAGAACCTAATGAGACCAACCCTATGAAATAATGATCCAGGTGGATATCAATGGCCACCCACCTATTACATTTGGACCAGCACCATCAATTCTTGCAGCTTTTCACATGCAGCACAAGTTACTATTTTTAGCAGGTTTTTGGGTCCTCCACTCCTGAAGCAGTTTTGGAGCCTTAATGATCCAGGTGGATATTGGTGGCCACCCACCTATTCCATTTGAACCCCCACCATTAGTTCTTTCACTTTTCAAGTTGTAACAAAATTTACTATTTTTAGCAGTTTTTCGGGTCTTGAACTTCTGGAGCCGTTTTGAGGCCTTAAATGATGTTTTTTGGGAAAAAAAAGAGCAACATGGATCCATATAATGATGTTTCTCATTCAAAATTTGTACTCCTTGGACAAATATTTCTAACGAGCTATTGAGCGCGTCAAATGGTGATCGGATGCCAAAGTTACGTCCCCGAGAAGTTGAACCACCAATTTATCCAAACATGGCCCATAGTTTTGGCGCTTCATCTCCTAGGGTTAGGATTTTGGAAGTTTAGAGTTCTCCATTATTTCTCAATAATAAATAGGCCCTCAAGTCTCATTGTAACATAGTTCAGAGGTCTATAGCCATCACATCTCTTCTCAGATATTCGCTACCAGCACCCTAGCTATTTTTTTCCATTATGCCTGTAAACATATTTATGTTATTTGATATTAATAAAATGAAGCATTATTTCTACTGCATCTCTATGTTCATGGTTATTTATGTATTCTTTTACATTCTTGCATAAATCCGGATTAGTGATATGAAAGGGGTTCTGCTCTTTCTTTGTTTTTCTTCACATGTCCCCAATCTGGTCAGGGTATAAAGAGTTAGGGCTCGATCTAGTTGAACCCTTGCAAGATCAGCCTCGCGAACCCTGACGACCTCCCATGGCGGAAGAAAATAAAGACGAGGGTGCAAGAGATCCTATCAAAATACTACTCGACGAGGCCCTCGAGAAACAAGAGAACGCGATGATGGATAACTTTGCTCAAATCCTTCAACGACTACCCACATATGGCGCATCTGCATCCAACAGCCACTCTGGAGGTGCCATTCCCTTCAAGGTACAGGTAAACTTTGAAATTTCTATATTTGAAAGAAAAATAGATGTAGACGCTATAGACAGATGGTTAAATTTTTTGGAAGGGTATTTCTCGGTCCATGACTTCTTTGACCGAGAAAATATTATTTTTGCACTCCTCAAAGCCGCCCCCCATGTCAAAGACTAGTGGGAAACCTACCGTGAGCAAGAGGGCGAAGGGGAACCCTATCTATTCTCAGCCACACCCACTTGGAATTCATTCCAAGATGGCATCAAGAAACAATACTACCCCTAGGGGAGCTATGAGGACAAATACATCCAATGGACCATGTTGCGGAAACAAAAGGATCAAGATGTGCATGAACTGACGAATCTGTTCCATACCCTGCGCACAAAGTTGGGTATTAAAGATTCAGAGAGACATTTGTTTCTCACGTACCATGGCTATCTGCAAAAATGAATTCAGGATGAAATGGAGTTCCTTGACATTACATCGCTTGGCACGAAATATCACTATGCCGCCAAGATTGAGCAGAAATTTAAGCAGAAGAAGCAAGAATTTGGATCTGCGAATCCGAAAGGTGCCCCTAAACCAAAGAAAAAGGGGCAAGGCCAAATTAATGCGACTCAGAACAACACCACAAATCCAAATAAGGACACAGGGAAGTGGTGTGAATTTCATAACAGCCCCACTCACAACATAAACGAGTGTCGGGCCAAACAATATTTGGTGGCCGAACTAAAGGCACCCAAATCAGATGCATTTTCTGATCCTGAGTTAGAACTAGACAAAGGAAATGACAAAGGGAAGTAGATCATAGATGCGGATTCCAGTGCCATTTTTGCCACCACCAAGATCTAGAGGGAGGGTCCAGAGGATCTAGAGGAGGGGAGCACCTCTTCGAGTCACAGATGTGGCTGAAGGGTTCTCCACTGCAATTTCTTGTTGATAGTGGAAGCCAAAAGGACCTCATTTCAACAGAGGTCGTGAAGTGGCTCGGCCTAACAACCATAGCGCACCCGCAGTCATATACCATCGGGTGGCTCCACCCAGGGAGAGATCTCTGCATCCGCCAGCAGTGTTGCCTTCCGTACAGTATCAAGCCATTCACGAATGAGGTATTGTGTGATGTTGCTCCTCTTGATGTAGCTAATGTATTATTGGGCCAACCATAATTGTGGAGGTGACACACTGTGTATGAGTCTAGGCCTTGTGCTGTTATTATTACTTTGGGAAATAACTTGTACAGGATACCGGAGGTAGTACCGCCTCCTGTCATCTCTTTGACTACTACAAAAAAACGCAGTAAGATTGTTTCCTAAACCAAGAAATTCATTTTCCTTACAACTCACTCACAGGGAAAGAAGAATATTGTGGCCATAACCTCGAAACAGGGCTCCCTTGCATGGCTGTAGCAGATGGACAAATTCATGGACGAATACGAGGACATTTTCTCCTCACTCATACAGGCTCATCTACACTGTCAGGACAAGCACTCCATTGATCTGACTCCCAATGCACCATTTCCTGATGTTGCCATACATCCTACAACTACACATACAGAATCCAAACATGTACTGTCTGAGGTTGATAAAGAAACCAAATTTACTAAACGCATCCAGCATGTCCACCCGCAGGTCCATGACATATTCAACACATCTAATATTCAATTCAACAGAGTTTGCCTCATCTCATGGAGGATCTCAACGCAATGGGGACCATTGCTTCCTAAGGAGGAGGGAATGATCCAGGTGGATATTGATGGCTACCCACCTATTCCATTTGGACCAACACCATCAATTCTTGCAACTTTTCACATTTAGCACAACTTACTATTTTAAGCAAGTTTTCGGGTCCACTCCCGGAGCCGTTTTGGGGCCTTAATGATCTAGGTGGATATTGGTGGCCACCCACCTATTCCATTTGAACCCTCACCATCAGTTCTTTCAGTTCTCAAGTTGCAACAAAACTTACTATTTTTAGCAGTTTTTCAGGTCCTAAACTTCCAGAGCCGTTTTAAGGCCCTAAACGACATTTTTTGGGAAAACGGAGAGCAACATGGGTCCATGGACCAATGTTTCTCATTCAAAAGTTGTACTCCTTGGACAGATATTTCTAACGAGCTATTGAGCACATCAAACAAAGATCGGATGCCAAAGTTATGTCCCCAGGAAGTTGAACCACCAATTTACCCAAACGGGGCCCATAGTTTTGGCGCTTCATCTCCTAGGGTTAGGTTTTTGGAAGTTTAGAGTTCTCCATTATTTCTCAATAATAAATAGGCCCTCGAGCCTCATTGTAACATATTTCATAGGTCTGTAACCATCACAGCACCCTACCTATTTTATTTCCGTTATGCCTGTAAGCATATTTCTGTTATTTGATATTAATGAAATGAAGCATTATTTCCACTTCATCTCTATGTTCATGGTTATTTATGTATTCTGTTGTGTTCCTGCATAAATCTGGATCACCTAGCAACATGAATTGGGAGTGAAAGTGAATCATGACTGAAGACCATAGAGAGGAGAATCAACAAGTTTTACATGAGGGAAAACTGATGAAATACCACTACCATCAATGAATCCATGACCTAATGGAATGGTGAAAATTTATGGTATGGGACTCCTACTATGCAAATGAAAAAGAGAAAATTTGATCACTAATGGCAATATGACAATAATGACACTAACAAGGTCATTGGGAGATTTCGAACTTCATTAACTTTCACATACGATATCGGATTTGAGATTCGTTCACAGCGCCATAATCGTAGCAATGAGACCTTTCCGCTCATTAAGACTACAACCAATTCTAAGCAGTTCCATTTTTGAGCATTTTTTCAACTTGGACATGATCACCTGATCACACCTCCCAAATGGGAAGATTTTGGACCCCAAAAGCTCTCTGAATTAGAGAAATTGAAGATGAGGATACTGATTCTCCACTCTTCCAACCTTGAATCACTGAAATTTTCCTGACTTCAACAAAATGAGCTTCTCATAAAAGATAAATTCTTCCATGAATCTGTTGATCGACTGTTGCGAACCTTGACTGAGTCATGATGCAAATTTTTGAAATTTATAGAACAAAAACTATAATTTTCAAAAAACATACTTCTCCTACAATGGTCTACCTTCAAAGGAAACTGGAAATAAGGTTTACCTTGCCAACTGTCCTTATGGAAAATTTTTGCTAAATGAGCCATGTACTTGTGTCGATTCCCGACCAAGTTTTCTCGCCATACCAACCTGCCATTCTAAAACTAGCAATGACCCATGCTGAACTTTGTGCCCTCTTTACTTGCATGGTTTACCTTCTCTTGGATTTTTGCACCACCTTGCACCGGCACTTTGTTCTCTGCACCGATCGACACCATAGACACTTTCTGCAACATCTTGTCATCTTCTTCCAAAGACGACCTTCTTTCAGAATGAAACATATCATCATTTATATCAACAATAACATGAAAAGGATTATGTACAAAATATTTTTTCTTAATCATCAACAAAGTTAGATTTTGACTTACATTGACAAGCCTTTTCAATTGCCCTGCATTCACTAAAGACGATTCTAGCTTATTCTGATGTGCTCTCATAATAAACTCCTTACCATCCTTGAAAAAATGGTACTTGTTCTCATGGAGATAGAAGATTTCTTTTATGTCATATAAGTATGGAATACCCAACACCACACCTATAATTTCAAGCGGTACCACATCTAGTTCAACCATGTCAACATAATGAGTTCTTATGGCGAAGTGCAACATGCACTTTCTTGAGACTTGTAAATTAGCATCCTTGAAAATCCAACCAAGTGGATATGGCTTTGGATGTGGAATGGTTTCAAGTTTCAAATTCTTCACTAAGTATTCTGAGATGATATTTTCTTGTGACCCACTGTCAAATAGTGTGTCTATCTTTGTGTGTTTTGAAGTTATCCTCACATGAAACAACTCTATCCTCCTCCCTTCATTTGGAGCTTCTATGTGATAGTTTAAAGTGCTAGAAATGGGATTTGTTTCTTTTACAATATATTTCCCCTTTATGTTCTTTATTATCATGGCTATGCTTTTAGTTTCATCTCCTGATTCAGAACCTAAGTTTTGTTCAACAGTTGCAACCATTTTTCCATTTTCTTTGGCCTTATCTTTGGTTTTAAATTTTTTCCGGTTTTAGTTCTGGATGAATTTTCCAGCAATGGTCTTCATCTTGGCTTCTTTTGGAATAGTTTTTACAAAATAATTTTCCATTTTCTTTCCTAGATTTTGCATTTCTCTTCCTCCCTTTGACTTTAAATTCACTTCCCTCATTCCCATCAAAATATTGTTTACCTCTAGCCTCTAAATGTGTGGCTTGAACACAAACCTTGTCTAGACTAGTATGATTGAACATAAGGATAGTATGTATAAGATAGCTGTGTAAACCACCTATATATTTCAGCAAAGTATCTTGATTTTTCAAATTAGTTCCAAGTAATAAAGCCCTTCGTCTAAACTCTTGAGTGTAATCTTGAACACTTTATCCCTTAAGTTGTTTAAAAATTTTCCAATTCATGATAGCCTTTTGTAAATGAGCTAATGGATAAAATTGTTGTTTAATTGCAGAAACAAATTTAGCCCGTGATAAAGTGATCTTACCATGTTTTTTAATTTCATCCTTGGTCTTGGCTTCCCACCATACCAATGTTGCTCCCTCCATTCTCAAGGAGGCTAACTGAATCTTGGTGTCGTCTTCATGAAGGTTTTTTATCCTCAAGTAAACTTCCACCTGTCTTATCCAATTGTTAGGTTCTCTACATTGACCTCACCATTAAACATAGGCAACTAAAATTTAACATCAAGCTTTAAAAATGGACTTTTACCAGTGGTTTTAGACTTGTGAGATTGATTCACCAAAGTTGAGGATGACGATGTAGAGGAAGAGGATGAAGATGGGGATGGTGGATCACCATTTCCTCCGTGTCCTTTCTTTGACTTTTCATCACTTTTCTTTCCTCCTGAAGAACCCTCTCCTTATTTCTGGTGTTGATACCCTTCTCCAACAAGCCTATCACTCCTTTCTTGGTAGAGTATCCTCACCATCTCCGTCACGTCCAGTAAAACCTTTCAGAACACTCGTTCCTCTTCTTTGGGATCAATGTCTTCAGGAGCTTCTCCTTCTCTTGAAGAAATGATTGAGGCTTATTCAATGGCTCTTGCAGGTGGCTCTCCGACCCTTCTTGGTTGAGGATTACTTTTTTCACTAACCAAGTGTCCTTCACCTCTCTTGATTTTAAGCCTAGTAAGCATCAAAAATTGCAAATAATCAACTATATATTTGCACAAGAACAAATGCTGAGTAAAACTCTAGCTCCTAAGGCTCACCTCTGATACCATCTAATCTGAAAATGGAACTATTTGTAATGCTATGCAAAGTATCCATTTCCATTTGTTTAAGTGTACAAAGCATTCTCCATGTCTTGCAAGTTAAACAAAGTGTTTTTGGTAATTTTTTCTGAGTTTTTGTGTGAGGAAATGTTAATTAATTTTAATTTTTAACATATTATATTAGAAATACACAGCAAGATAAATTCACCATAGCATAACACAACAAACTGACAAGGCAGTTCACCCCTCCTGGGCTACATCTGTCGGGTCCAAGGCTCCCAATAAGCATGTCCTTGATCTATTAAGTTGCTCAAAATGGTTATATAGTGAAATATATGCCTAAACAGGTAAACCAAGCTATGAATTTGACTTCAAAAGACATAAATAAGCTAAAAATTGCCTTTTTTCCACCTCAAACAGTGAATTACAACCCAATACAGCTCCATATTCCTGATGGCCTTGGTGGCCATTTCCTATTTCCTAAAGAAAAAATGGCTGAATAACACCTCTTTTCACTCTGCAACCTATTCCAAACACTCCAAAATGCTCAAAAAAGCCAAAATTGACTAAAATTTTGTCTAATTTGGTTCACTATTGTGAAAGTTATGACCCTAACTAGTTTTTTCCCAGTGGCACTAGAAAACCTCCTCCAACTGTGGGATAACTCCAGTTTAACTCACCAAAAAGGTGGAAATCCCAAATTTGTAAGAACTGCACTAAAAATGGGGATAGAATTTAATGCTAACTGTCAGTTTGCTGTTGCGTTCTCAGGTGGAAAATTCAGATGGTTAGCGCTGGCGGATAATGTCAAACTCGTGCCCTCGGTCATGGCCTGCAGGTCATATGTAAAGAGGGCTAGCACCAAGGTGCTAAAGCCCATTTTTTCCTCTGGTTGTATGGGACTTAGCCCTTGGTCCTCCGCTTCAGGTCGTATGACCCCAGAGCTTAGCCCTGAGGGATAATCCCTAACTCCGCTTGTTCAAACTTCAAATGACACGCTCGTTCACATCGACCCGAGCCTCCATTCACCACGACCCGACTGCATTTCAACTGCCCATTACACACTGACCTGAATGCATTCAATATTGACCGAAATCACCCATAAAACAAGTTATGTTCCCTTGTCGTGTTGGTCGGGTTGGCCCTACCCGAGGTGTCGGGTCGAGGGTTCGACCCACCTTGCCATCAACATTTCAACATGAATTTTTAACCATTAGCCTAGGGCTAAGTGGAAGCCTCTAGGCAGGTCTCGTGGCACCCTCCAATAGCCCTATAAAAACATTATAAAAATCAAATTTTTGCCATATTAAAATTTTTGAAAATGACAATTCTTTTGGTAAAAAAACTTATGTTTTGAATGTCATTGCGCGATTTCAAACTTCAGTAACTTTCACATACGACATCGGATTTGAGTCCCATTCACAGCACTAGTATCATAGTGACGAGACCTTTTCTTTCATTCATACTACAACCAATTCTGAACAGTTCTATTTTTGAGCATTTTTTCAACTTGGACATGATCACCTAATCATCCTTAACCCTAACCTCAGTGTTAACCTTAACCTTAACATTAACCATAACCTTAAACTTAACCAAAACCTAACCATAACCTCAGTGTTAACCTTAACCATAGCCTAACCCTAACCTCAGTGTTAAATTTAACCTTAACCTTAACCCTTACCTCAAGGTTAGCATTAACCTTAACCTTAACCTAACATTAAACCTTAACCCTTAAACTTGGCCTTAACATTAACAAACAACCCTTAACCTTAACATTAATATTAACCTAACCTTAACCTTGACCTTAACCTTAACCTAAACTTAACCTGACCTTAACCTTAGCTTAACCTTGCCCTTAACCTTACCCTTAATCTTAACCTTACCATTAACCTTAACCATAACCTAACCTTAACCTTACGTTAAACTTACCCTTAAACTTAACATTAACATTAAGTTTAACCTTACCCTAACCTTAACCTAACCTAACTTTAACCTTAAACTTACCCTAACCCTAACCCTAACCTTAACCTTAACATTAATGTTATCGTTAGTGTTACCTTAAAGTTAGGATAGGTTAGGTTAGGGTTAAGGTTAAGGTTAAGGTTAAGGTTAAGGTCATTTTAAGGTTAAGGTTAACAGTGAGGTTAGGGTAAGGTTAGGGTTACATTAAGGTTAAGGTTAGGGTAATGTTGAGGTTAAGGTTAAGGTTAAGGTTAAGCTTAGTGTTAACCTTAACCTTAACCTTAAGGTTAATTTTAAGGTTAAGGTCAAGTTAAGGTTAACGTAAGGGCTAAGGTTAAGGGTTTAGTTAGGGTTCACGTTTTTGTTAAGTTAGATTAGTGTTAAGGGTAAGGTTAAGGTCAGGTTAAGGTTAAGGTTAAGTTAGTTTAGTGTTAATATTAAGTTTAAGGGTTAGGTTAAGGTCATGCTAAGGTAAAGTTAAGGTTAAGGTTAATGTTGAGGTTAAGTTTAAGTTAGGTTAGTGTTAATGTTAAGGTTAAGGGTAAGGTTAAGTTAAAGTTAAGGTTAATGTTAATGTTAAGGTTGAGGTTAAGGTTAGTGTTAAGTTTAAGGTTAAGGTTAGGTTAGGGTTAAGGTAAAGTTAGGTTAGGTTAGGGTTAAGGTTAAGGTTAGGTTAAGGTTAATGTTAAGGTTAATGTTAAGTTAGGTTAGCATTAAGTTAGTCTAGTGTTAAGGGTCAAGGTTTAGGTTAAGGTTAAGGATAGGTTAAGGTTAAGGTTAAGGTTAAAGATAAGGTTAAGGTTAGAATCATTTTAATGTTAAGGTTAAGGTTAGGTTAGGGTTAAGGTTAATTTTAAGGTTATGTTAGGTTAAGGTTAAGCTTAAGGTTAAGGTTAACGGTTTATTTAAGGTTAAGGTTAAGGTTAAGGTTAGGGTAAGGTTAAGGTTAGGTTAAGTTAAAGGTTAACCTAAACTCTAACCTTAACCTTAACACTAACTTAACCCTTAACATTGACCATAACTTAACCCTAACCTTAACCATAACCTAACCTTAACCTTAACCCTAACCTAACCTTAACCTTCTGTTAATCTTCACCTTAACATTAGCCTTAACCTGAACCTTAACCTTACCTTAACATAACCTTAACCTAACCTAACTTAAACTTAACCTTCCCTCAACCTTAACCTTAAAATTAACCTTAACCTTAACCTAACCTTAAGCTAACCTTAAAATTAACTTTAACCTAACCCTAACCTCAGTGTTAGCCTTAAGCTTAACCTTAACTTAATCTTAACCTAACCCTAACCTTAGTGTTAACCTTAACCTTAACTAAACCCTTAACCTTAACACAACCTTAACACAACCTTAACCTTAACCTTAACCTTAACGTTGACATTAACCTTAACCTTAACCTTAACCTTACCCTTACCCTTACCCTTACCCTTAACCTTAACCTTACCCTTAATGTTGAAATTAACCTTAACCTTACCTTAACCCTAACCTTACCCTTAACCTTACGCTTAACCTTAACCTTAACCCTAACCATAACCTTAACCCTAACCATTACATAACCTTAACCTTAACCTAACCTTAACCTTAACCTAACCCTAACCTAAACATAACCTTAACTAAACCCTTAACCTTAACCTGAACATTCACCTTACCCTTAAAATTAACCTAAAATAACCTTAACCTTAAATAAACCCTTAAACTTAACCTAAACTTAACATTAGTGTTAACCTTACACTTAACATTAACCTTAAACTTAACCTTAGCCTAAAATTAACCGTTACCTTGACCTTAACATTAACTAAACCCTTAACCTAACCTTAAGCCCAGTGTCAATATTACCCTTAAGCATAACATTAACCTTAACGTTAACCTAACCTTAACCTAACCTTAACCTTAACCTTACCTTAACCTAACTTAACCTTAACCTTGACCTTGACCTTAACCTTAACCTTAACCTCACCTTAACGTTACCCTTAACCTTAACCTAACCTAACCTAAACCTTAACCTTAACCTTAACCTTAACCATGACCCTAAACTTAACCTTAACCTTAATCTTAACCTTAAAGTTAATCTTACCCTAACCTTACCCTAACCTTAACATACCAATAACCTTAACCTTAACTTTACCCTAAACCTAATCTTAACCTTAACCTTACCCTAACCTAACCTTAACGTTAACTTTACCCTTAACCTTGACCTTAATCTTAAACCAACCTTAATCTTAATCTTAACCTTAACTTAACCTTAACCTAAGCTTAACCTTGACCTTAACTATAACCTAACCCTAACCTTGACCAAACCCTTAACCTTAACCTTAACGTTAACTTTAACCTAACTAAACCCTTAACCTTAACCTTAACCTTAACCTTACCCTTAACCTTCACCTTAGCCTTGACCTTAACCTTAACCCTAACCTTAACCTTACCCCTTTAATCTTAACCTTAACCTAACCTTAACCTCAACATTAACCTAACCTTAAATTAACCTTGACCTTAATCTTAACTTTAACCTTAACCTTAACTAAACGCTTAACCTTAAAATTAACCTAACCTTAAACTTACCCGTAATCTTAACATTAACCTTAAATTTAACCTAACCTTAACCTTAACCTTAAAAATAACCTTAACCTTAACCTAACATAACCTTAACTAAACGTTAACCATACCTTTACCTTAATGTAACTAAACCTGTTAACCTTAACCTTAACCTTAACTGTAACCTTAACCTTAACCTTCATATTAACTTAACCTTATCCTTCACCTTAACTTAAGCTTAACCTTGACCTTAACCTAACCTTAACCTTAACCTTACCCTAACCTTACCCTAAACTTAAGCTAACCTTAACCTTAACCTAACTTTGACCTTAACTTTACCCTTAACCTAACCTTAACCTTAACATTACACTAACCTCACATGAACCTGAACCTAACCTTAACCTTAAATTTAACATTAACCTTGAACTTACTCTTAACTTAAGCTTAACCTTAACCTTAATCTAACTAAACCCTTAACCTTATACTTAACCTCACCCTTAACCTTAACCTTTACCTTACCATTAACCTTCACCTCAACCTTGACCTTAACCTTAACCTTACCCTAACATTAACCTTAACCTTAACCCTAGCCTTAACCTTACCCCCTTAATCTTAACCTTAACCTAACCTTAACTTAACCTTGACCTTAATCTTAACCTTAACCATAACCTTAACCTTAACCTTAATTAAACCCTTAACCTTAACCCTAACCTAAGCTTAAGCTTACCCTTAACCTTAACATTAACCTTAACCTTAAGCTAACCTTAACCTTAAACTTAACCTTAAGATTAACATAACCTAACCTTAACTAAATATAAGCCATACCTTAACCTTAACCTTAACCCTAACCTAACCTTAACCTTGACCTTAACCTAACTTTAACCATATCTTAACCTGACCTTAACCTTAACCTTAACCTTACCTTAAATTAAACTTAACCCTGACCTAATGTAACCTTAATCATACCTTAACCTTAACCTAACCTAACCCTAACCTTAACCCTAACCTTACCCTAACCATAACCTTAACTTTAACCTTAACCTAACCTTAACCTCACCTTAACCTTACCCTTAACCTTGACCTTAACCTTAAATTTAACTATAACCTAACCCTAACCTTGACCAAACCTTAACATTAACTTTAGCTTAACCTAACCTTAACCTTAACCTTAACCGTAACCATAACCTTAACCTTAATCTTAACCTTATCTTAACCTTAACTATAACCTAACCCTAACCTTGACCAAAACTTAACCTTAACCTTAACTTTACCCTTAACCTAACCTTAAGCTTAAGCTTAACCTTGACTTTACCCTTAACCTTATCCTTAACCTTAACCTAACCTTAACCTGACTAAACTAGTAACTTGAACCTTAACCTAACCTTAACCTTAACTTTACCCTTAACCTAAGCTTAACCTTAACCTTAACCTTAACCTTATCTTACCCTTAACCTTAACTTACCATTAACCTTAACCTTAACCCTACCCTTGACGAAACCCTTAACATTAACCTTAACCTTAACCTAACCTAAACTCAACCTTAACCTAACCTTAACCTTAACTTTACCCTTAACCTTGACCAAACCCTTACCCTTAACCTTAACCTAACTAAACCCTTGACTTTACCCTTAACCTTAACTTTACCCTTAACTTTAACCTTAACCTGACTAAATCCGTAAACTTAACTATAACCTAACCCTAACCTTGACCAAACCCTTAACATTAACCTTAACCTTAACCATAAACTTAACCTTAACCTAACCTTAACATTAACCTTATCGTAACCTTAACCTTCACTATAACCTAACCCTAACCTTGACCAAACCGTAACCCTAACCTTAACCGAATCTAACCTTAACCTTAACCAAACCTTAACCTAAAATTTACCCTTAACCTTGACCAAACCCTTAACCTTAACCTGACTAAACCCTTGAATTTACCCTTAACCTTAACCTTAACCTGACTAAACACGTAACCTTAACTATAACCTAACCCTAACCTTGACCAAACCCTTAACATTAACCTTAATGTTAACCTTTACCTAACCTTAACCTTAACCTTAGCCACCTTAACCTTAACCTAACCTTAACCTTAACCTTATCTTAACCGTAACCTTCACTATAACCTAACCTTAACCTTGACCTTAACTATAAACTAACCCTAACCTGGACCAAACCCATAACCTTAACCTTAACCTTATTTTAACCTTAGCATTAACTATAACCTAACCTTAACCTTAACTTAACTTTAACCTTAACCTAACCTTAACCTTAACCTTATCTTACCCTTAACCTAACCTTAACCTTAACTATAACCTAACCCTAACCTTAACCTTAACCATAAACTTATCTTTACCCTTAACCTTAACCTAACCTTCACCTTAACCTTAACCATAACCTTAACCTTAACCCTAACCTTACCCCTAACCTTAACCTTAACCATGTTCTCAAGTTAAGGTAAAGTTAAGGTTAAGGTTAGGTTAAGGTTAAGGTTTGGTTAAGGTTTATTCAGGTTAAGGTTAAGGTTAAGGGTATAGTTATAGTTAGGTTAAGGTTAATGTTGAGGTTAAAGTTAAGGTTAAGGTTAGGTTAAGGTTAGGGTTAGGGTTAAGGTTAAGGGTAAGGATAAGGTTAAGGTTAAGGTTAAAGGTTTGGTCAAGGCTAGTGTTAGATTATAGTGAAGGTTAAGGTTAAGGGTAAAGTCAAGGTTAAGGTTAGGTTAAGGTTAAGATTAAGGGTAAGGTCAAGGTTAAGGTTACAGGTCTTAAACTTAACCTTAAACTTAACCTAACCTTAACCATAGCCTTGAACTTAACCTTGACCTTAACCTTAACCTAACCTTAACCTTGACCTTGACCCTGACCTTAACCTAACCTTAAACATAACCTTAACCTTAACCTTAACCTTGAATTTAACTATAACCAAACCCTAACATTGACCAAACCCTTAACCTTAACCTTAACCTGACTAGACCCGTGATGTTAACCTCAACCTTTACCCTTAACCCTAAGGCCTATTATGTTCAAAAAATGGGACAAAATTTATAAAAACGGGGTTTTTATAAGGTTTTTAAAAGGCCCGATAGATAAACAAGTTAAATTTAAACAATGTAAAGGGATTTTTTACATTGTTTAAAGATTTTTAAGAGGAAAATGATGAATAAGGGGGGGTTAGGAGTGTTTCTGGGGAAGGAAAAATGAATTTTAGAGGGGAAAAAAGGGAAAGAATGAGGGTGTAAGTGGAGTGATAAAATAAGTCAAATAGGCCCAAAAAAATGTATTTTTTTTTTATAGTAGTAGGGTGAACTTTTGAGAAGGAAAAAGATAGGAAAGTTTCATGAAAAATAGTCAAATTTAGGATGATGAAGGCAGTGAGATTTCTAGAACTCACAGTGTTTCTTAAATATTGTTTCTAGAAATCCAAAATCATCATTCAGTCATCTTTTGATATCAGCAAAAATTATAGATGGCTAACAGTGGCTCCAATTGGGGAGGGCAGCTCCTTTAGGAGGTGTCAAGAACCTCAGAGCTAAAATCTCTAGAAGAAGTAGACTAGTGCCTTGATTTTCATTTTGACAGAACTCCTTTAAAACTTGATGAATTGCTGCTTTGAAGAGTTGATTTTTCAACATCTGAATCATATCATGATTAATTCCAACTCAACTTCTACCTACCCTTCATACTTGTTCTAACATTTTTTCTTCTTTGGGTGAATTTGAATTAGCCAACCCTTGAAATCATTTTATTTTGAAAATAGGAAACTAAAAAATTCTACACTTATATCATCCAAGAGTTCAGATTAAACTGATGAACTCATTTATTTCTCTACCTATTCTAACTATCTGTCAAGATTAAGCTGTATGACAAATTTTCACTCTCTATTCTAAAACATAAAATTGAGAACATAACCAAATCAGGATTGGATAGTCTGATTTGTTATGAGAAGTTGTGATTTGTACAAGTCTTCATACAGAATTTATTTTGTAGAAATTTAACACAAACTTTGAGGGCTGAAATTTGGAATTTTCTTTTTATATCCCTCTCTTCCTTTCTTGGTTCATATTTTGAGCTTTGGAACCAATTTATTTTCATAATATAATCTAATCTACCGATATGCCAAGTTTAGACAATGTGTCAAACCCTCATTCACTAACCTATCAGCTGGAATTTTAAAACTCATTCAGTCATGATTAGGCTGTATGACTTAATAAGGCTTTTATTCAAGTAGATGTATTTGGACTTGCACATCTTTAGAACTTACTCTTTTTTGGTATGGGGTTGTACCTTTTCTTTTTCTTCCCTCTTTTCTTTGTTTTTCTATTTTTGTATTTATTTTCTAATTTTTTCTTTAAACAATGTTATATATAATGGATAAATATTTAAACTTAGGCATCTTAATGGAAATAATGTTTGAGCATCGTGCCATTGACAGGGCCTCCAAAAAGTTTTGTTCCATCCATTTCCTGTAAGAAAAATACATTGTTAACTTTAGCAGAATGGATGATTTAGGGACCTTTCCACAGATTTTAAAACTTACCAGGCTTTCCCTTGTCTTCTCTCGTTGAATCCCATTCGAGCACTTTGTCATCAATGTTGAAATCATTTACTTTTTTCCTTTTGTCAAATAGCTTCTTGATGTTTTCTTGCACTTGTTGTGTTCTATTGTAGACTTTCTCTCTTGTTTGTTGCAACTGTATAGTTTGATTTATCCTTCTTATCATGTCATTTTCTTCAGACTGTACTTCCTGGATCAGCTTCATAAGTGGCACTCCTAGGCTTGCTAGAAAAATTTCATCTACTCCATAAACTAGCTGATAGGGAGACATTCCAATTGATTTCTTACATGTTAACCTGTCTGCCCATAAGGCATGTACTAGCTTGCTCTGCCATGACTTTTGATTTCCTTCTAGAAATTTCTTGATGATATTCACCAAATTTTTTTTTGAGGATTCTACTAGCCCATTACCTTAAGGGTAATAAGCTGTGGAATGACCCAATGTGATATGATATTTGTGGCAAAATTCCACCATCCTCTTGGATCTAAAGGCAACAACATTTTTGGCGATAATATTTCTAGGACAACCAAATCTAGACAAAATATGGTTTCCAAGGAATTTAATGATGACTAGATTAGTGCCAGTTCTAGAGGGGATGGCCTCTATCCATTTTTTAAGGTAATCAGTTGCTGTTAGGATCCACTTATGTTGGGCAGATGAAGAAGGATGAATTTCCCCAATGAATTATAGGCCCCACTATTGAAAAAGAGCTTCAACAGAAATATGATGCAGAGGTAAGGGTAAGAGTTTTCTTTTGCCTTCAAAGATTTGACACTTGTGGCAGGAAACTACCAATTTATGGATGTCTTGGAGGAGAGTGGGCCAATAATAACCAGCTCTAATGTTAGGTCCCTATATCACTAGTATAGTCCCTTATTATTGTTAGTGTAACCCCCTTATTGTTATTATTGAACCCTTGTAACCCCCATTTTGTTATTATTGTGCCCTTAAATTAGTATTGTTAGGTCGGCTAGGATTACATTGTGGCCCACTAGGATTACATTATGGCCCCATGGACTCCTATATATAGAAAGGAGGTTTTGTAAATTGTATCATCGAAGAATTGTTCATTTATGTAATGTATTGGAGGTTTCCCCCTCGAAGTGGCTCATTTCTAAGGCGTTGATATCTCTTTTCTTCTATTTTTGGAGCTGGTTACACAACATTTGGTATCAGAGGTTTGGGATTCTATGGTTTCGCTGCTCCAAACAGGTCATCATGGAATTTTTGCTATAACTTTTTTTCTACGAAGCTTCAGAAGTTGAAATTTTTAGGATGCGAAGCTGAAATCTCGAGGAAGTTTGTCTAAAAATTTCAGAGCTTTTTTCGCAATTTTTTTGGAGATATGATCTGTGGAAGTTAGGTCTTTTTTCAGGCTCCTAAACAGGTCATCATTGAATTTGCGCTATAAAAAAATTTCTACGAAGTTTCAGAATCGGAAATTCATATGGTGTGAAGCTGAAATCCTGAGGAAATTCGTCAAAAAATTTCAGAGCTTGGTTCGCAATATTTTTGGAGATATGATCTGTGGAAGGTAGTGCGTTTTCAGGCTCCTGAATTTCATCTCAAAGAGGTGATCGTGGGAAAAGTTCAATAACTCTCTCTCTGGGCATCGGATTGGAGTGCCGTAAAAAGTGGTTGCAATTACACAGACTGTACTTTCTTGGATATCAATTTTAGAGAGAAAGGAAAAAAGAGTGACATGTGGCAAGTCGTACAAGTTCGCTCTACTGAACCAATCCAAAATTGGGTCATTATGGGAGATTGGAAATAAATTTGTCTTGAAGAATCCAAATCAGATCATACCTATAGAATTTGAAAGACAGTTTAGAGGGCTAATACAGAAGTGAATTAAAAATGTTGAATATTCTCAATTACAGAGATAATTCAATTTCAATACAAAGCTCCTAAAAAGCAAGTAAAAGGTGTGTATTTTTTTTCCAAATTGCATAAGTCTTGTTTGAAGAATCAAGTTGAATTGATTCCAAGGGAATATTGTAGAATAGATATTAGTATTGGATTCTAAATGGCCCCTAAAAATAATTCAACTCCCATTAAGCCTTTAGAAGTCTCTACTGTGATTCATGAAGACGAAGAATGGCAACATCACATATCAAAATTACAAGAGCAAGTGCAACAACAAATTTCTCTCTCGCAAAGAACAACAAAAAATGAAATGGAAGTTTTGAAGAAAGACATGGAAACTAAGATGGATGGTTTGAAGAAAGGCGTGGAAGCTAAGATGAATGGTTTGGAAGCTAAGATGGATGGCATGGAAGTGGGCATGGAAGCTAAGATTGATGACATGGAAGCTAAGATCGATGAAAACATGAAAGACAACATGGAAAACATAAAGAATGATATAAAAGAATACATGGAAGGCTTGATGACAAGCTTAAAACAAGAAACGATTCCTAATGGCGGAAATATAGTAGAAGAACCTCATGATGAGAACAAAATAAATGTTAATCGTGATTTCATAGCCTCTAATGTTGGCGGGAAGAACCACCATATTCCAAAAATGGATATGAGGAAGTTTGAGGGAAAGGATCCTGTAACATGGATACTACAGATGGAGCAATATTTTGATCTCCATAACGTGCAAAACACACAAAAGGTACGCATTGCAACTTTACATTTAGAACAAAATACATTTGTATGGTATCAATGGCTTTGCTCCCGTAAAAAAATTGTCACTTGGTCAATTTTACGGAGGAAATGATAGCACATTATGAGGATACAAAGAGCAACACCTTCTTTAGCCAATTGATAAATCTCAAACAAAAGGGTTTAGTGGGGCGGCACATTGAGGACTTCCAAAAATTGAGTATAAGGGTAACTGATATTTCAGAGGACCACAGGATTGATCTCTTCTTAGGCAGTTTAAAGGATAACATTCAACATGAAGTTCGTGTTCTGGAACCTGATTCATTAGAGAAGGCATTCAGGTTGGCAAGACAAGTTGAATGTAAAATTATGGCAACAAGGAAGTCTACTACTCAATTCTATAAAGAAGGAAGTGTGGCTACATCTAGATTTCCACAACCTACAAGGTTGACACCACAAGAATTGGAAGAAAAAAGAGCAAAAGGGCTTTGCTACAGTTGTGATAGCAAATACACTAAAGGTCATAAGTGTGCTGAGAAGAAATTATTTTACATAGATTGTGAAGAGGAAGAAGAAAATGAACAAGAAGAGGATATACACCAGGAACCAACCCTAGAAGAAGAAGAAATGAATCTGACCATATCGTGTAATGCACTGGCAGGAATTACCACTACTCAAACTCTCAAGATACAAGGACAAATCAAGAAGAAAAAGGTAATAGTGTTGATTGATTCAGGTAGCACCCATAATTTTATTCATTGTAAGGTAGCCAAAGAATTAAATTGTTTCCTATACCCAGCACCAGAATGTCAAGTGATGGTTGCAAATGGAGGAACTATAAATTGCTCTGGAAAATTCCATAATATTAAGCTAACCATGGGGGAATATGTATTGACTAGTCCAATGCTTTCCATTCCTATGGGAGGTGCTGATGTTGTACTAGGAGTACAATGTTTACAATCTTTGGGGACGGTAGCTTTTAATTTTCAAGAACTTTTCTTGAAATTTTTTTCAGAAGGAAAGGAAGTTGAATTATGGGGTATTGCAGGGAAGCCAGGAAGGATAATAAGCTCTAATGTCATGACAAAGCTTCTAAAGAAAGAATAGCGAGGCGTAATTGCACAATTATGCTCACTAGAAGTTCCAACATCAAAATCATCTATTTCTGCAGATCTCCAACAAGTCTTGGACAATCATTCCAAGGTGTTTGAAACTCCCAAAGGACTCCCACCTATTCAAGATCATGATCATGCTATTCATTTGATTCCGGGAAGTGTTCCTCCAAACATCAGGCCTTATAGATATCCTTACTTCCAAAAGAGCGAAATTGAACGTATGATTGCAGAAATGTTAGAGGCGGGTATAATTCAACCTAGTGAAAGTTCTTTCTCTGCTCCTGTAGTATTGGTACACAAGAAGGATGGATCATGGCGAATGTGTCCGGATTATAGGGAGCTCAATAAGATCACCATTAAAGACAAATTTCCCATTCCTGTGATTGATGAATTATTGGATGAATTACATGGAGCAATTTATTTTACCAAGTTGGATCTTCATTCAGGATATCATCAAATTAGAATGAAGACTGAAGATATTCCAAAAAGAGCATTTCAAACTCATGAGGGTCATTATGAATTTCTGGTAATGCCTTTTGGTCTTACCAATGCACCTTCTACATTTCAAGGGTTGATGAATTCCATTTTCAAACCCTTCCTTAGAAAATTTGTGCTAGTATTTTTTGATGATATACTAATCTACAGCAGGTCTTGGAAGGATCATGTTGAACATGTTGACAAGGTGCTCAAACTATTGCGGGAGAAACAATTATATGCAAAAAAATCCAAATGTTTCTTTGGAGTACAAGAGGTGGAATATTTGGGTCATATTGTATCTCACGAGGGTGTGAAAGTAGACCCTAACAAAATTAAAGCCATTAAGGAATGGAAAGTCCCCACAACCATAAATAAGTTGCGAGGATTTCTCGGGTTAACAGGGTATTATAGCAAGTTTGTTAAGAATTATGGGAGAATAGCAGCACCTCTAACAACATTATTGAAGAAAGATGCATTTTCATGGACTCCTGAAGTAACTAAGGCCTTTGAACATCTTAAAGAGGCAATGTGTCAAGCACTAGTCTTAGCTATGCCAGACTTCACAAAAACCTTTATTGTGGAATGTGATGCCTCAGGAAATGGAATTGATGTTGTTTTAATGCAGGAAGGAAGACCCATTGCTTTTGAAAGTCGTCCAATCAAAGGAAAGTATTTACAGAAACCTATTTATGAGAAGGAAATGTTAGCAATACTACATGCACTAAGGAAATGGCGAACTTACCTAATGGGAAGACACTTCAAGGTAAAAACTGATCATGATAGTCTTAAACACTTTTTGGAACAAAGACTATCATCCGAAGAGCAGCAAAAATGGGTAACAAAGATGTTGGGTTATGACTTTGAAATAATCTACAAAAAAGGAAAGCTTAATGTTGTTGCAGATGCACTCTCAAGAAAGAATGAAGAGGTGGAAGCATTGCTTTGTACCATTTCTATTATCCAACCAGATTGGATAACCGAAGCAAGAGATGAATGGAAGAAGGAAAAATATGTATGGACACTCATTCAAAAGTTGCAGCAAGATCCTAGTACATCTGATACATTTAGTTGGAAGAATGATTCCTTATGGTACAAAGATCGCTTATATCTTTGTAAGAATTCCCAACTAAAACAAAAGATTCTTCTGGAATTGCACACTTCTCCTTTAGGAGGACACTCGGGATTTTTAAAAACTTACCACAGGGTGAAGAAAGAAATTTTTTGGGATGGCCTTAAATCTGATATTCAAAAGTTTGTGGCGGAATGTTTGGTTTTCCAGCAGAATAAAGTGGAAACAATTAAGACCCCGGGACTTCTACAACCTTTATCCATTCCAAGTCAACGTTGGGAGGAGATTTCGATGGATTTTATCACAGGTTTACCTAAGTCCGAAGGAAAGAGTGTCATCATGGTGGTAGTTGATAGACTTACCAAGTATGCACACTTTTGTGTATTATCTCATCCATTTAAAGCAAGTACAGTTGCTACTACATTTATGGATAGAATTCAAAAGCTACATGGAAGCCCAAGGGTTATTGTGAGCGACAGAGATCCCATTTTTACTGGAAATTTTTGGACGGAGTTATTTTCTTGTTTGGGTACTCAATTAGCTCATAGCTCATCTTATTATCCTCAATCTGATGGTCAAACTGAGATCATAAATAAATGTTTGGAAGGATATCTTCGTTGTTTTGTATCTGATAAACAAACACAATGGGTCAAGTGGTTACCTCTTTTTGAATGGTGGTATAACACTTCCTTCCATACTGCAGCAAAAATGACCCCATTTATGGCACTTTATGGATATCATCCACCATCCATCACATCACATTTAAGAGAAAATTCGAAGGTTCAAGCAGTGGAAGATCACATCGAGCATCAGCAAGAAGTTCTCCAACTCTTAAAGGATAACCTGAATTTGGCACAAAATCGAATGAAACAACAGGCAGATCAACATCGTAGCGAGAGAAGTTTTGATGTAGGAGATTGGGTATTTTCACGGCTACAACCATACAAACAAATGTCCCTCAAGCAAGCAAAGAAGGATAATAAATTATCGCCAAAGTACTATGGTCCTTACAAGGTGTTGCAAAAGATTGGTACTATAGCATACAAATTGGAGCTTCCTGCTTCTTCGCGAGTACATCCAGTTTTCCATGTTTCATGCTTAAAGAAGGTTATAGGTGAAAATCTTCCAGTTCAAACAATATTGCAAGAACTTGATGAGGAAGGAAAAATCATATTGGAACCTGAAGCGGTCACGGAAACAAGAACTCGATAGCTACGGAATCGATCAATTTCAGAGTATCTCATCAAGTGGAAGAACTTACCCACTGAAGATTCTACATAGGAGGATGAGAATTTTATACAGAAGCACCCAGAGCTACTCAAGCGTTGAGGACAACACTTTTTTGAAGGAGAGGGGCATGTTAGGTCCCTATATTACTAGTATAGTCCCTTATTGTTGTTAGTGTAACCCCCTTGTTGTTATTATTGTACCCTTGTAACCCCCATTTTGTTATTATTGTGCCCTTAAATTATTATTGTTAGGTCAGCTAGGATTACATTGTGGCCCACTAGGATTACATTATGGCCCCATAGACTCCTATATATAGAAAGGAGGTTTTGTAAATTGTATCATCCAAGAATTGTTCATTTATGTAATGTATTGGAGGTTTCCCCCTCGAAGTGGCTCATTTCTAAGGCGTTGATATCTCTTTTCTTCTATTTTTGGAGCTAGTTACACAACATCTAAGGATTCTATTGACAGTTGTTTTCTAATAAATGTGGCGTCCACATTCCCCTACATGAAACTCATGCTTGATCTTCTCTGCATCATTCTCAGACAAAAATTTAAGCAATATACCACTAACATTTTTCCAATATAACCAATTATATATAATGCAGTAATTTACAGCTTTTAACTTCAATAATCTTGCCTTTGTCTTAGATAAACGAGGTGGGACATTAAGATAGAAAAGAACATATAAAATATCAGCATACCAAGGTTAATTCAACAAAACTTCTTCAACATGAGGGGATGTGCATTCTTTTTGTTCTTCTAAAACATCAACCATATTCATATCTAAGGATTTGAGATTTGATTTAGCCATAAGTTTTGCAAGTCCTTGTCCTTTCATCAGTTTAGTGGGTCAGGTTTCCAAGTCATATTCTAATATAACAACAAACCACTTTCCTCTTTTTCCATTAGGATGTTGTGTTAAAATGTCTTTGACAACTATGTGTGGGACAAATGCAATTATGTCTGAGTGTAAAATGTAAACTCTGAAATCTTTCAAGGCCTTGATCAAAGAAAAATCCCGTTTTTCCATTATGTTGTATTTCAAGGGTGCATCTCTTAATGCCTTGCTAAAAAATGCAATGGGCTGCTCTTGTCCTATTATGTTTTTCTGAAGTAGGACAAAAACAACTATATGTTCTGATGCAAAGGAGAAAATGAAGAAATCTTTATTAAAATTAGGGCTAATGAGAACCGGTGTTTGGGTTAGTGCTTGTTTAATCAGTTCAAATTATTTTTTTGCTTCAATGGTCCATTTTACTCATGTTTCCATTTTCAGCATGTTTTTTATGTTTCTAAGGACTTCAACAAGGTTTGGTATGAACATTCTTAAGAAATTAATCTTTCCAATGAAAGATTGCAGTTCTTTGATATTTCTAGGATGAGTGATTCTCAATATTCCTTTAATCCTTTTTGGGTCTATCTTTATCCCTTCTTCTGATATAATGTGGCCTAGAAGTTTGTCTTCTTGGAGGCCAAATAGAGTTTTCTTGGGGTTTAAGGATAAGCCTACTTTCTACATTTCTCAAAGAGTTTTCTTAGGTGAGCAAGGTGTTCTTCATATGTTTTGGAATAGACTGTGATGTCATCTAAATATATCATAATGAAGAAGCCTATCTGTTATGAGAAAGTAATATCCATGGCTCTTTGGAATGTGGCACCAACATTCATTAAGCCTGTTAGTGTCCCATGAGTTGGCAGATTGGTAAACCCAATGACAAGATAACATCAGACCAGTTTTTGGAGTCCGAGGACCTATCCTTCCTAGACTCAAAGAGGGATCTCTCTATTATGCGAAGGATGTGAACTTGTTCTCTTTGGATGGTTGATTTTATGCTAGTTGTTAAGTGTAGGTTATTTTTTTTTTGGTTGGGGTAAGATAATCAAGAAGGATAGGTGGAGTGAGAGGTTATCAAATCAATTAGGCAATGGAGTCTATGAAGTCATTGATATTTCAATAGTGAATCGAGGTACATCCCAGGGAAAATCTAGTGTAGTCAATGGATCTTTTGGTTTATGTGTGAGGTGAAATGGACATTAAGTTTGGGAACCAATATAGGGTAAAGGGCAGTTAATAATCCTTTGTCAAATACCTATGAACAGAGAGATCTTAAATACTGATAAGCAAAAGATACTAGTTATGAGATAGGGCACACCATTTACTCAATAAAAATACTTTTAAACAAATACACATTCAACATATACAATCTAGTGGAACAAATGAAGTAAGACAATCTATCTAAATTCAATGATTCTAATTTCAATATTTTAAGAAGAGGGAATGCCTAAAAATCATTCATTAAACTATAAAGAACTTTGAATCAAACTGATAAGCATATTCAAAGGGCAAGATCGAAATAAGACCTCTTTGACTTAACCTGTCAATCAATAAATCAAAGAGAGATTTCAAGACAAAGTTTAGATTGCATTAAAAAATCAGGGCTTACCATGAATCATGTTTATAAACTAGAATATTAATCCAACAATGAAATATAAAATCTTAGGTGGGCCTAAGGATCAATGAAGAATTATTTAAGCTAACCCAGTAGAAGAAAACATGAAAACAATGTCTAACAGGAGGACTGAGGTGCCTCAAACAACATTTATCATCCTATACTCTTCTGAGCTATTGCAATAGAGAAATATGGACATATGGAAAATAAGAAAACACCTGAACATATGAGAGATACATCACCATTAAGTAAACTCAGGGATCCTGCAAGCAAGCCTTCATCACCATCAATCAAGGCAAATCATCCACAAGCTCCACAACACTAAATTGTTCTTCAACTTCCAAAAACCATGTATTTCCCTTAAACACATCAAGGCCCAATTGTTTAAAATGAATCCTCATGCCTTATATAACAATCAAAGAAGATGAAAGCCTACTAGAGCATCTAGAAGCCTATTGGCCAACAATAAATATCCTAACTTGTCCTTGAGGCCTTGCAAGGCCCAAGGCACAAAAATATCCAACATATATATTTTCCATTCATATATAGAAATTAAATTGAATTTTAGGCCCTAAAAAGCATATGAAAACTTTCCAAACGCACATTCTGCCCAGTCACCTACAGGAGCGCAACACATTGTGTCAAAAATTTAAATTATGCCAGGAGCGTGGCACAAAAATAGGCCTTTTTGCAGCAGTGCTTTGGAGGCCTTCCCGATCTCAGAAAAGGCTCCGATATGGCTCTTGGAAAGCCCTTGAAGCCTAATTTCCGGATATACCTTTAGTTCCTCAATATGACCTCTAAAATTTTCCTAAAAATTGAAAATGTCAAGACTACCAGGAGCGCAACACATGCTCAGAAAAATGGGCAGAAAGGTGAAAAATCGAGTGTTTTTTTACACTTTTGGGGGGTCAAACAACTCCAATTGAGCTGGAAATTGGTGAGAATACTAATATAATGATGGTAAATCCAAAAATTTAAGCCTCACCTCCTGAATATGTCCTAGGAAAAGGCGCAACACAGGGTGTACTGTGCTCCTAGCCTCAAAATTTGCAAAAACCAAAAATTTGTTCAATTTCTCTCAAATTTGGTAGGTAGGTGCCTCATGGGTCCTGGGAGACCTGTAGAGAATATTCGGCTAATATTCAAAGCCTAGCTTGGTATTTTTCCTCTTTTTGTTCCTGGAGCTTGCCTTAAGCCTTCTTCAATTTGACCCTTGCCTGCCTTCTTGAGAGGCATTTTCATTTCCTCCCATGCTAGTATTACTGTCAAGATTTTCATCATTTTTATCTTCTTCCAACTCTCTAACACTTTAATATTCCATACTCACATTATCATCATCTTCATTTTCAATTTCTATGTTATCATGATTAGACATGTCCTCATCATGGCTTGATGCATTTTCATCTTCATGATTGTCCTTCTCTTCATTATTTTACCCATTGTGTTCACTTTCAAACTCTGCTTCTTGGCTGCTCTTGCCATCTTTGTCACTGTCTTCTTTGTCTTCTTCACTTCTTTCATATGCCTCCTCTCCAATATTCTTTGTACTTTCAGTGTCATCTTCTTCATTATTTACTTCTTCTCCTTGACCGTCATTAGTTTTTTAACTGTCATTAGGCTCCCTGTTTTGGTCTTTTTCTAGCTCACTGTTTTCCTCTTGATAAGTTTCCTCTGTCCCTGTATCCTTGGAGTCATTTTCTTCATCATTTGACCCACTGTATTGGTCTTTTTTCTCATCATTTGGCTCACTTATTTCATCTCTATTTTCTTCTTCATCAATACTTTATTCTTTGTCACTACCTTTATCACTTTCTTTTTCCTCCCTTTCACTGCTTTCTTAATTTTCATCACTGCTTTTTTATTTTTCATATTCCTCTCCTTCACTGCTTTCTTCATTTTCATCACTCTAAAAATGTCTCCACAGATGAAGAAATTGGCTTAAAACACATTGTGGGCAAGTCGGGCACTTCCTGCACGAATGGTCGAGCAAGTCCTAAACGGCCAGGAGCGCAGCACAGGCACCTTATGAACATGGTTAGGTCACCTCCTGCACATATTTGTGTGCCTCCTAGGCAGCCATGAATGTGTTTGGTTCACCTCCTGCACGCAACCGTGTGCCTCTTGGGGGGACCTAAACGTGTTTGGGTCACCTCCTGCACGCAGTCATGTGCCTACTGGGTGGCCATAGCTGTGTGCCTCCTAGGCAGCCATGAATTTGTTTGGGTCACCTCCTGCACGCAGTCGTGTGCCTCTTAGGCAGCCCTAAACATGGTTGGGTCATCTCATACACGCAGTCGTGTGCCTACTAGGTGGTCGTGAACGTGTTTGGGTTACCTCCTGCACGTAGCCATGTGCCTCCTAGGCGACCCTGAACATGTTTGGGTCATCTCCTACACACATCTATGTGCCTCCTGGGTGGCCATGAACATGTTTGGGTCACCTCCTGCACGTATCTATATGCCTCCTCGGTGGCCCTAAATGTGTTTGGGTCACCTCCTGCATGTAGCCGTGTGCCTCCTGGGCGACCTTGAATGTGTTTGGGTCACCTCCTGCATGCAACTGTGTGCCTTCTGGGCGGCCCTGAAATTTTTTGGGTCACCTCCTGCACGTTGGTTGGGCAAGTGCTAAATGAGTGTCATGTGTGGTCAGGCGGCCCTGAATGTGCAGGAGTGCAGCGCGGGTCAACCGGGCACCTCCTAAACACGCTGTCGAGTGCCCTGGGCAAAGGCTACACGCATATGTTTCTGTAGGTGCACAATGCCTTTCTACAGAAGCACAGAGTCGAATAGAAAATGGCACTAGGATATGATACAGGAGCACAACGCAATTACACTAGAGCAAAACACAGGCTTTCGGGTCCTCCTGGGCAGCCCTGAACGCACAGGAGCGTAGCGCGCCTCCCATGAGCGCAACACAATTTTTTAGAGGGAATTTGGAGGCCTTCCCAATGTCAGAATTGGTCCTATGATATCCCATTGTAAATCATAACTTGTCTACTTTCCAAATATATAATTTTTTTTCTGATTGAAGTATATTTTCTTTGTCAAAAGTTGATTTTCCCAAGGGTAGTGAAATAATGCTGAATGATGGTGCAAAAATGCAGAGTGTTGTTGCAGACCACTTTTGGATGCCTTACTCCAATCCAAATTGAGCTCATGATAGCTCATTGGAAATATCTTCAATTATAGTTGTCATTTGACTTATCAAGGAAGTCATTTGGGCACTCCAGCTGTGAGAAAACCTAATTTTCCCAAGGTCACTCCAGCAGTGTAGAAATTCTCCTAGGACACCTGTGTTTTTTATATTTCTCCCAAACCATGATACCTGTGTAAAAAATGAAGGATGATTTTCTTATTGGCCCTAAAATGGACAAAAAAATCTCTCACTTTTTCCAAATTCATCTTTTTTTGGTCAGAAACATATTCTTAAGCAAACCTGGCCCTGGGTGTGGCAAATAACTAGGCCCTTGGAATGAATTATTGGAAAATTATGGAGGCATGATGTTTATGAATTGGTATGGCTTCATGATTGATGATATGACCTAACATATGGATATTCTTCTCTTATGCCTCTTTTCCATATCAAACCCTAGCTTAGTTGGAAGAGAAAATTAGGGTTTGGTGTAGGGGATTTAGGACTTCCTTGTAGAGAGAGGGGAATGAAGGGGTTAAGGGTTGTCTAAATTCTTGGGGAAATTTTGGGGGATAGGCATGGATGTTAGGGAGTAGGCGAAAGTGGAATTCCAAGGATTGAGTGAGGGAAAGGGATCCAAAATGGAAAAACACAAGCCTAGTCTCGAAAAGTGTCAAATTGTAGCAATACATTAGGCTTTGTAGAAAAATGATGATTTTGAGGGATAAGAGTGATGGGAAGTGTTTATGAAGGTATATTAAGGATAAGGGGAGGTGTAAGAGCATCAGGATACAAGCCTTGTTGATTTTTTAACCATGTAGGTCATGAAACCAAGAAAAATTACCCTAAAAAACCCTAGTTGGATAATGGAGTCATAGGCAAGGGAAAAATGGAGTAATGAGATTTATGGCTGTGAAAATGGGACAGAGATGAGAGGAATGAGTTCATGAGGTATCTTTCATGAGTGATAGGCTGAATATGACATGATATAGTAGTAGAATAGTGAAAAATATATCCTAAGGATAATGAAGGCAATGAGATTTCTAGAACTCACAAGATTCATGAATTTTGTTTCTAGAAATCTAAGATAGAAATTTAGTCATCTAGAAAGGAAAAAAATTACTGATGACTAACAGTGGCTCCACTTGGGGAGGGAAACTCTTTTTTAGGAGGTGTCTAGAACTTTAGATCTCTGGATTATGGTCAGGGATAATTTTAGGGGCGAATTTTAGCCCAAAGGCGAAATTTAAGGGGTTTTAGATTTTAGAGGGGCGAATTTTTTATATAGAACCTATTTTGTATAGTTTTGTATAAATAGCCCTAAAATTATTTTAAAAATAAATAATTATTATGGTTTAGCCAAGAAAAATAAGGGCGGATAAACCTGAAATGTTGCATTCGCCTTCGATTCACGGGTCTGTGATTTTATGGGGTTGTATTCGCCCCCGATTTACTAAGTTGGAGGGTTTTGGATCTGCATTCGCCCTTTGATGATGCCGGGGTTGCGTACGCCTGCGGCCTCAGATTTACGATTTACATTCAGGGATAACAGCTTCAAGGATAATTTACGATTTACGTTCAGGGATAATGCCTGCCCTCTAATTTGATTTCTGATCTTGCAGGCAGACAATTACAAGCAAATATTTTCTGCAATGAAACCAAACAGCATACTTGGTCTCTCTCATGGATTTTTACTGGGGCATTTGCAGTCTTGTGGGGATGACTTCCCCAAGAACATTAGTGTGATAGCTGTCTGTCCAAAGGACATGGGACCATCTGTGAGACGGTTGTATGTCCAGGGCCAGGAGATTAATGGTGCAGGAATAAACTCTAGTTTTGTTGTGCATCAGGTGTTTGTACCTTGAAAATATATATTCACATTTTCAATTTTGTTTAAAAGTTGTTTGCTGCTTATGCTTTCAATGAAATCACAAACTCATTGCTATTTCAATAAGTTATGGAGTTTTCTTATGTGTGTTTGTCCAGGATGTTGATGGGAGAGCAACAGATGTTGCTTTGGGATGGTCAGTTGCTTTGGGTTCACCATTTACATTTGCAACGACCCTGGAGGATGAGTACAAGAGTGATATTTTTGGGGAGTGTGGTAACTATTATTTTAAGGACCTTTTGTTCTGTTTTATTTATAATTGGCATGCTAGGATTAAGTTGGTATTTTATGATTTACAGGGATCTTGTTGGGAGCTGTACATGGTATAGTTGAAGCATTGTTCAGACGATATACCGAGGGTGGAATGGATGAAAAACTTGCTTACAAAAATACTGTGGAAGGAATAACTGGGATCATATCAAAAACTATCTCGACAAAGGTGTTTTCTGATTTTGGTGAAACTAAAAGCAGATTTTAGGGATCTCTGTTCATTGGTTATAGAATGATCATAGGATGTTGTTTTCTACTATGGCACATTGGACATACAATTTGTCATACACTGACTTTCATTTTTATTGCTCTTGAAATGATTTGAATTTCTTATGGTTATTCTAAATTTGAACTTATTATACAATTTGCAGGGACTGTTAGCTATATACAATTCTCTGAATGAAGGAGGAAGGAGGGATTTTGAGATGGCATACAGCGCTTCATATTATCCCTGCATGGAAATTTTGTATGAGTGCTACGAGGATGTAGCTTCTGGAAATGAGATCCGAAGTGTTGTCATGGCAGGGCGTCGGTTTCTTGTAAGCTTTTTGCTTGGCTACAACTTCACTGATTTTTTGGTCTTTTAATTTACTTGAGCAAATTATCTATTGAACCAGAGCTTCTAATTTCTCAAATTCATCCTACAGGAAAAGGATGGGCTCCCAGCATTTTCCATGGGTAAGATTGATGAAACGAGAATGTGGAAAGTTGGTGAACGTGTTCGTGCAGTATGGCCTGCTGGTGGCTTGGGTCCTCTTTATCCATTTACTGCTGGTGTTTATGTGGCATTGATGATGGCACAGGTAGAAAGCTTTACTGATTTATTTATGGTTCTTTTCTGGAACATATGACAAATAGAATTTGTTTTACATTATTGTACCTTTCAGGAAAAACTATATAATAGGGTTTCAGATTTCAATACTTGTATTGACCCATGGTTAAAGATTATAAAGCCTTCCTAAATGGAATCATCAATTTTATTTTTCTGGTCATCGTCATGTTCATCTCCAAGGCATTTCAGTCTGTCTAAAAATTCATCGGGGCTTTTCTGTCTTGAGATTACTGTTATGGGATTTTGCTTCCATTGACTTGTCAATGGTCATCTTGAGCTTCTTTTCTCAACATGGGCAGCTCCTCTTAATGTTTTTCTCTGTGATAACTATAAGCTGCTGAGCATTACTGATTGTGCTAGATTTTCTGTTTTTTCCACTGACATTGGCATTGAATGTTTAATTTAATGTGTCTATATAAATCTGGTATGAATTATTCATTTCTGGCAATATGTATGATTATGTCTTTAATCTGCCAACAAATTTTACCGTCTGTCCTCAATTCAAAGTAATTCTGCTGGAAAGAAGTCTAGGGTATAATTTGTAATAACCATTTTTATTTTTATTTTTGTATCTAACCTTGCAGAGATTATCCATCAATTGAATTTGTGGTTGCAGATTGAGATCTTGAGGAAGAAGGGTCATTCGTACTCAGAGATTATTAATGAGAGTGTTATTGAATTTGTGGACTCGTTAAATCCTTTCATGCATGTGCGTGGTGTTTCCTTTATGGTTGACAATTGCTCAACAACATCACGGCTTGGGTCGAGAAAATGGGCCCCTCGATTTGACTATATTTTAACTCAACAGGCCAGTTTTTTAACTTTGCATGCAGACTTCCTTTCTATTTCTTTGTTGTATCATTGCATGGTTGATGTTTTTATGTATGGCTGACAAGACATTCTCTCTGTAGGCTTTTGTGGCTATTGATACGGGCTCACCCATTAACAGAGATCTCATAAGTAACTTCCTTTCTGACCCTGTGCACAATGCTATAGAGACCTGTGCAAAATTGCGTCCTACTGTTGATATAGCAGTGACAGCAAATGCAGACTATGTGAGGCCAGAACTACGGCAGTAAACTCATGACCATCTACCTGTGTATATGGATCCTCAACTAGACTAAGAAAATATTAGAGTGGTTCTAGAATGCTGCATGCCATATTTGGTGTAAAACTGCATGTGATACTTGGTGGAAGAAGATTTACTCTCCAACATCAACATCAAAATTCACTCATAGAAAGCCATACAAAATCATCACTTGCACAAAATACTGGGGGTAGACATGATACTAGGGGACTAATATGGATGATTGAAGTTATCTTGCCCACTGCATCTTTATTTAGAATCACTTTCTGCTGGACGAGTAGGCTGGATATAACCATTTCTTGGCCCCAAGCACATGCTTTTTCCATACAAAGTTGTTTGTTTTTTTTTTTTTTTTTTAACACCAACAAGGACAGCTAAACTTAAATATACAAGGATTTACAAAATCACTCCAGCTGTACCTGTAGGCAATACATAGTCATCAGTCCCAAAATTTGATCTAAGACTATTTTCCTTTGTATCTATGTGTATAAAGGCAGTACGTCTATGCCATTAGCTAGCAATTTAACCAAAAATTATGATTGTAAACTAACTTACAGACTGACTCTGGGCAGTTAATAGGACAAAGCTTAGCTGCTTTAATAAAAAATGACTAAACCAACATATCAATGCAACTCATGAAAATAGCACTTGTACAAAAGACCAACTATAACTGATCTGGACTTTTGCTGGAGGAAGATAACCCAAAGGGACAAGTATACATGCCATATCGATGTGGAACTCCCAGGGAAGCACTGGTCAATGCTCCCTCTTAAATATATGAAGTTTGAACTGACATGGATTGCACAATACACACATACCTCTGGTACTTCTGACACAACTCCCAATATTCCTAAAAAAACTCTACCACAGAAAACTCATGGTGCTTTTGTTCTACAATTTATAAGACATTACTAAACCCATTGCGGGTGGAACTTCCACTCCACGAGGGAATGTCTACATGAATGCACTGAAAATGAACCCATAATTATTTGAAATGCCTAAATTTCCTTGTCCTTTAATATGTTTTATAACTACCACTTTGAATGCATCAGTTGTAATTAGTCACAGTCAGCTGCATTAATGCCACAATTCCCATTGCTAGAGAGAACCTGACAACTCCCAGGCTTGACTCCAACATTCACCAAAGTCGAATTGAAGGATTGCCTTCGATACCTCTCATAACGCCATTCCAAATTCATCATATCAACAATGTTTTTCAAATACAGGACATCTGTGTAAAACCTAAGTTTCTACTGCAAACACAATGTGTCTGATTCCCCAGAGCACCAAAAAACAAGTTGTAAAGTTTTGGCACTGCATCTAAGCAAAAATTAATATTGTACATTGTACTCGAAAAAGCTTGAAAAATTAAGCCTCCTCAAACTTAGGTTTCAAACAAGTGTCACAAACAATCTATGAGCAGCAACTGAGGCACAGTGACTATCACAGCAACTGAGGATTATTGTGCAGTGTTAGAAGGGATTACAAGTGTTGGCCAAGTGGATTTCCACCAGTCTTTAAGTTTTTTCCTACAAATGGATTCCAAGTGCTAGGCAACTGGATTTGTCCACCAATCTTCAAGTTTCTTCCTCTGAAAGGATTCCAAGTGCTCGACAAATGGATTTGTCCACCAATTTTCAAGTTTCTTCCTACAATAGTCCATTGTCTTCTTCATTTCGCAGAAATCATGGCTCAATCACCAAGGGAAGCTAGAGGAAAGGGAGTAATTACCCCGTTGATGTTGTCACCCTCCTTCATTTTTCTTCAGAGTCTGTTCGTGCTCCATCTGTTGGAAGTGGGGCTGCAACAACAGCTTCAAATGCTGAAACATGTTATTATTATGCACATCGATGATCTTCGAACTCTTGAACCATTCTGGCTTCATAAAAATGAAGAAGTTAGAGCTGACAGAGCACATTGGGAAACTGAAATCACTGGAGATATTTATGGACAAGGTTGGATTAGTGAAATGTATGGGTATTCTTTTGGTGCAGCTCAGGTATGTAAACTTATGTTGAAGTTGGTTGATGTCAAAAATATCCTTTTACATTATGGTCTATCATTTACTGTTGGAAATTGGTCCTTTGATAAGGCAGAACATCACGATGATGAAATTGTCTATGACTGCAATCGCCTTTTCCCTCCACCACCTTATCCCAAAGAGGTGAGGCATCCAAAGAAAAAAAGTCTAAAGAGTTTTATTTTATGATTCTGTTTTCAGTTAAATAGTTTTTTAATGCATGGATTGATTCTACACAGATCAGGAAATTCATATAGTATAATAATGTGACTATTGATAAATTTCTCAAGGTTTGAGTTTTGTTTTGCTTGAGTGATTGATTTATACACGGATGTATGTTAATTCCATGCTAGGTACCTCATTGGCTGTGATAATGAGCTTGCACAAATTCACACAAGGCATCTAGAAGCTTGCGACAAACTTGGTGGTGTTATTATTATGCACATCGATGATCTTCGAACTCTTGCACCATTCCGGCTTCATAAAAATGAAGAAGTTAGAGCCGACAAGAGAATTGTAAATAACCGAAATCACTGGAGATATTTATGGACAAGGTTGGATTAGTGAAATGTATGGGTATTCTTTTGGTGCAGCTCAGGTATGTAAACTTGTGTTGAAGTCGGTTGATGTCCAAAATATTCTTTTACATTATGGTCTATCATTTACTGTTGGAAATTGGTCCTTTGATAAGGCAGAACATCACGATGATGACATTGTCTATGACTGCAATCGCCTTTTCCCTCCACCACCTTATCCCAAAGAGGTGAGGCATCCAAATAAAAAAGTTCTAAAGAGTTTTATTTTATGATTCTGTTTTCAGTTAAATAGTTTTTTAATGCAGGGATTGATTCTGCACAGATCAGGAAATTCATATAGTATAATAATGTGACTATTGATAACTTTCTCAAGGTTTGAGTTTTGTTTTGCTTGAGTGATTGATACACTGATGTATACACGCCATGCTAGGCACTATCTTCATTGTGATAATGAGCTTGCACAAATTCACACAAGGCATCTAGAAGCTTGTGAAAAACTTGGTGGTGTTATTATCATGCACATCGATGATCTTCGAACTCTTGCACCATTCTGGCATCATAAAAATGAAGAAGTTAGAGCTGACAGAGCACATTGGGCAACTGAAATCACTGGAGATATTTATGGACAAGGTTGGATTAGTGAAATGTATGGGTATTCTTTTGGTACAGCTCAGGTATGTAAACTTATGTTGAAGTTGGTTGATGTCAAAAATGTTCTTTTACATTATGGTCTATCATTTACTGTTGGAAATTGGTCCTTTGATAAGGCAGAACATCACGATGATGACATTGTCTATGACTGCAATCGCCTTTTCCCTCCACCACCTTATCCCAAAGAGGTGAGGCATCCAAATAAAAAAAGTCTAAAGATTTTTATTTTATGATTCTGTTTTCAGTTAAATATTTTTTTAATGCAGGGATTGATTCTGCATAGATCAGGAAATTCATATAGTATAATAATGTGACTATTGATAACTTTCTCAAGGTTTGAGTTTTATTTTCTTGAGTGATTGATTGATACACGGATGTATGTTAATGCCATGCTAGGTACCTCATTGGCTGTGATAATGAGCTTGCACAAATTCACACAAGGCATCTAGAAGCTTGTGACAAACTTGGTGGTGTTATTATTATGCACATCGATGATCTTCGAACTCTTGCACCATTCTGGGATCATAAAAATGAAGAACTTAGAGCTGAAAGAGCACATTGGGCAACTGAAATCACTGGAGATATTTATGGACAAGGTTGGATTAGTGAAATGTATGGGTATTCTTTTGGTGCAGCTCAGGTATGTAAACTTGTGTTGAAGTCGGTTGATGTCAAAAATATTCTTTTACATTATGGTCTATCATTTACTATTGGAAATTGGTCCTTTGATAAGGCAGAACATCACGATGATGACATTGTCTATGACTGCAATCGCCTTTTCCCTCCACCACCTTATCCCAAAGAGGTGAGGCATCCAAATAAAGAAAGTCTAAAGAGTTTTATTTTATGATTCTGTTTTCAGTTAAATATTTTTTTAATGCAGGGATTGATCCTGCACAGATCAGGAAATTCATATAGTATAATAATGTGACTATTGATAACTTTCTCAAGGTTTGAGTTTTGTTTTGCTTGAGTGATTGATTGATACACGAATGTATGTTAATGCCATGCTAGGTACCTCATTGGCTGTGATAATGAGCTTGCACAAATTCACACAAGGCATCTAGAAGCTTGTGACAAACTTGGTGGTGTTATTATTATGCACATCGATGATCTTCGAACTCTTGCACCATTCTGGCATCATAAAAATGAAGAAGTTAGAGCTGACAGAGCACATTGGGCAACTGAAATCACTGGAGATATTTATGGACAAGGTTGGATTAGTGAAATGTATGGGAATTCTTTTGGTGCAGCTCAGGTATCTAAACTTGTGTTGAAGTCGGTTGATGTCAAAAATATTCTTTTACATTATGGTCTATCATTTACTGTTGGAAATTGGTCCTTTGATAAGGCAGAACATCACGATGATGACATTGTCTATGACTGAAATCGCCTTTTCCCTCCACCACCGAGGTGAGGCATCCAAATAAAAAAAGTCTAAAGAGTTTTATTTTATGATTCTGTTTTCAATTAAATAGTTTTTTAATGCAGGGATTGATTCTGCACAGATCAGGAAATTCATATAGTATAATAATGTGACTATTGATAACTTTCTCAAGGTTTGAGTTTTGTTTTGCTCGAGTGATTGATTGATACACGGATGTATGTTAATGCCATGCTAGGTACCTCATTGGTTGTGATAATGAGCTTGCACAAATTCACACAAGGCATCTAAGTCATAGGACAAACTTGGTGGTGTTATTATTATGCACATCGATGATCTTTGAACTCTTGCACCATTCTGGCTTCATAAAAATGAAGAAGTTAGAGCTGACAGAGCACATTGGGCAACTGAAATCACTGGAGATATTTATGGACAAGGTTGGATTAGTGAAATGTATGGGTATTCTTTTGGTGCAGCTCAGGTATGTAAACTTATGTTGAAGTTGGTTGATGTCAAAAATATTCTTTTACATTATGGTCTATCATTTACTGTTGGAAATTGGTCCTTTGATAAGGCAGAACATCACGATGATGACATTGTCTATGACTGCAATTGCCTTTTCCCTCCACCACCTTATCCCAAAGAGGTGAGGCATCCAAATAAAAAAAGTCTAAAGAGTTTTATTTTATGATTCTGTTTTCAGTTAAATAGTTTTTTAATGCAGGGATTGATTCTGCACAGATCAGGAAATTCATATAGTATAATAATGTGACTATTGATAAGTTTCTCAAGGTTTGAGTTTTGTTTTGCTTGAGTGATTGATTGATACACGGATGTATGTTAATGCCATGCTAGGTACCTCATTGGCTGTGATAATGAGCTTGCACAAATTCACACAAGGCATCTAGAAGCTTGTGACAAACTTGGTGGTGTTATTATTATGCACATTGATGATCTTCGAACTCTTGCACCATTTTGGCTTCATAAAAATGAAGAAGTTAGAGCTGACAGAGCACATTGGGCAACTGAAATCACTGGAGATATTTATGGACAAGGTTGGATTAGTGAAATGTATGGGTATTATTTTGGTGCAGCTCAGGTATGTAAACTTGTGTTGAAGTCAGTTGATGTCAAAAATATTCTTTTACATTATGGTCTATCATTTACTGTTGGAAATTGGTCCTTTGATAAGGTAGAACATCACGATGATGACATTGTATATGACTGAAATCGCCTTTTCCCTCCACCACCTTATCCCAAAGAGGTGAGGCATCCAAATAAAAAAAGTCTAAAGAGTTTTATTTTGTGATTCTGTTTTCAGTTAAATAGTTTTTTAATGTAGGGATTGATTCTGCACAGATCAGGAAATTCATATAGTATAATAATGTGACTATTGATAACTTTCTCAAGGTTTGAGTTTTGTTTTGCTTGAGTGATTGATTGATACATGGATGTATGTTAATGCCATGCTAGGTACCTCATTGGCTGTGATAATGATCTTGCACAAATTCACACAAGGCATCTAGAAGCTTGTGACAAACTTGGTGGTGTTATTATTATGCACATCGATGATCTTCGAACTCTTGCACCATTCTGGCTTCATAAAAATGAAGAAGTTAGAGCTGACAGAGCACATTGGGCAACTTAAATCACCGGAGATATTTATGGACAAGGTTGATTAGTGAAATGCGGGTATTCGGTGCAAGTTCGTGTATGTAAACTTGTGTTGAAGCTTCATGATGTCAAAAATATTCTTTTACATTATGGTCTATCATTTACTATTGGAAATTGGTCCTTTGATAAGGCAGAACATAACGATGATGACATTGTCTATGACTGCAATCGCCTTTTCCCTCCACCACCTTATCCCAAAGAGGTGAGGCATCTAAATAAAAAAAGTCTAAAGAGTTTTATTTTATGATTCTGTTTTCAGTTAAATAGTTTTTTAATGCAGGGATTGATTTTGCACAGATCAGGAAATTCATATAGTATAATAATGTGACTATTGATAACTTTCTCAAGGTTTGAGTTTTTTTTTGCTTGAGTGATTGATTGATACACGGATGTATGTTAATGCCATGCTAGGTACCTCATTGGCTGTGATAATGAGCTTGCACAAATTCACACAAGGCATCTAGAAGCTTGTGACAAACTTGGTGGTGTTATTATTATGCACATCGATGATCTTCGAACTCTTGCACCATTCTGGCTTCATAAAAATGAATAAGTTAGAGCTGACAGAGCACATTGGGCAACTGAAATCACTGGAGATATTTATGGACAAGGTTGGATTAGTGAAATGTATGGGTATTCTTTTGGTGCAGCTCAGGTCTGTAAACTTGTGTTGAAGTCGGTTGATGTCAAAAATATTCTTTTACATTATGGTCTATCATTTACTGTTGGAAATTGGTCCTTTGATAAGGCAGAACATCACGATGATGACATTGTCTATGACTGAAATCGCCTTTTCCCTCCACCACCTTATCCCAAAGAGGTGAGGCATCCAAATAAAAGAAGTCTAAAGAGTTTTATTTTGTGATTCTGTTTTCAGTTAAATAGTTTTTTAATGCAGGGATTGATTCTGCACAGATCAGGAAATTCAGCCATGTAAACATCTTAAGATGCCAATAATTCTTTATGTTTCATTCATATTTTCAACAACAACGAGATTTTAAGGAGTTGAAATAAACAGATCTGATCATTTTTTTTTACCCGAGGAAAATCTGGGTAGATCCACCCGAAGGGATCACATCCCGCTGGCCAAAATAATCAGAGCCTAACCCCGAGGGCGTCGATGATAATTGACCCTGTGACCTCCCAATGGTGAAGTGCTTTAGCAATGGGACCTCGACCAATTGAGCTAACCGTCGGGGCTTAAACAGAAGATCTGATCATGATCAGACTATTATCATTATTTTTTGTGCAGATGTTGTGCTAATTTCATTTACAAATTAAAATATATTCAACCATCCCTTAACAAAGATGGTTATTATATGTCCAGGTGCAAATTATGGAACCTGATTTGAACAAGAGGCGAGGCTTATTTCTTCGCATTGAATGCGTTAATACTATCAATGAAGGCCTTATGATTCACCATGAATCACATGGATGCTCAAAGCCATTTCGATCAAGATATTTGGATTTTTAGAAGAGGACATTTTCTTCCTCAATGATACGCATCAAGAATGGACGCATGCAAAATGCAACCAAGAAATTTCCAACTCTAGGACTGGGAAGGACATATTATCTTAAAATTCATACACTTTTCTCCCCAGAGTGCTCTGCATACTTTGATTGGCAGACTGTAGGATTTGTTCATAATTTTACCCCCACTGGGGGTAAAATTATGCATCAAAAATATCTCAAAGCTTAGTCAATGGAACAGTGGATCAAAACAGGACCTAAGCTTGGTGTGGTTAGTAGATTAATCATTAAGGGCACTCTTAAAGTAATGATAGCTTGATCATGGTCAATTACACATTAGACATGGACAATAATACAGTTGTTTTGACTTTTGATTATTTTACGCTTTTATGCTTTATTTCACTTTAGTGTATTTCTCGGTCTATCCCACATTCATAAAGTGGATTGACTCAACTAGCATGTAGTCATTGATAAGGAGGCTTTCTCTGGCATGGCCGAGATCACTTTTTGAACTTGATACATTTTGTTAGCACCCATTTTCCTTCTCATGTTACAATGGTCTTGATTCCCATAGCAATGAGCATAAATTGCTTGATTTTGTCTGCATGTTCCAATTTTGATGGACTGTCTCGTAACATGCTTGAAGGATAGATTTTTCTTGTCAGGCGTCAATTGTATTATATCTGTGAATCAACAAATGAAAATGGAGTAGTGGGCTTATAGTATTTAAATTTTAGATATCCCCTACGCATAATGGCATTCATGCTTAAGATTTAAAGCTACTTATTCTTAACCCATCTGATTCGAATGGGTATTCTATGTACCTCGTCTTCATTTAAATTTTAAATTACTTGTTCACTTGGTTTAAAGGGAGCTACCCCTACTTTATTTATGGGAGCATGTTTTGTTTAACTTTTTGGATAGCTTGAAAGTTTGAAGTAAGGCTGAAGGTCCTACATGACAGAGTGCACAACAGGGGAGAGGAGAATGGGAAAACTTATATCATTCTTTTCCTTGTTTCACAAGTTCTATTACATTCTGCTTTTTGACAGGAGCTAACAATGGGCTTATTCAAGTACATGAAATTGTGTTAATGTCTAGCCTTAATATCTTTGAAATTTTTAGTGGTTTGTTTGTTGCTTGTTTAGAGGATTTTTTTGAGTTTGAAATTAGTCTCTTGAATGCTTATGGTTCTCATATCATGCATATATCGATAGATCTAGTTCTATTATTATAATCATTATTGTTTTCTTTATATATTTGGTGGTTTGAGGAAAGATATTTTATTTCCTTTCACTTTGTGGCATGATTTCGACATCTTCACCTTTTAGAATATAGTAAAATATTTTTCTTATTATATATTTTTCTTGGAAAAGAATTATTGAGAGTTAGGTGCAAATGCACAATGTTGTGTAGCATTAATGTGATAAATATGGGATAGTGCAAAGCATAGTTTTGAAGATTAGTCTAAGTTGACTCGTACCTAATCAACTCAGTCAAGTTGATTGTTGGTTGAACGGCTAATTGTTGGTTCAATGGACAAAAGGTCTTGCAGGCACAAATACCAAAGGGAAAAATGGAGCCCATCATGGGGGTACTCTTTGTAATTCTCCACCACTGCTACCTTTCCTCAAACTCCTCTCCAACCTCAATATCAGTGCTAGTAGTAGCATGACAAACAACACTACGCTTAGCAGAACTATAAGAACGTGTTTTCCAAACTACACGAGAACTACTTCCCTCACGAGTCACCATGTGCCATGCTTGGTCTCGGTGGTTCTCTTCCTTCTACTCCTGGTTCAATTACCATATCTTCATTGGAACCAACACTCCGAACTCCACTAGACAACGATTCACCATTTTGTAGTAGTGATTCGCCATTTGTACTGGTGATTCGCCATGATTTTACAGAATAATATAATCTCGTGAGAGATTCACCAAAAAATTATATATACATATTATATTATTAATAAAATTGCCTTCCATTTTTCCTATGTATCATGGGGATTCGCCTATTTTTTATATATATAAATTTAGGGGGGTTCTTAAAATTATCCTTGGGTGACACTATAGGAGACATCATTGTCCATAGACTTCGTCGATCCTCTTGACATTCTACTATAGCAAAATCTTTCATGTCACGATGGTATCGTACCTTACAACTATTGCACTTTGATCAAGATCTGTCAAAGACCCATGCCTTTATAAGCATATTTGACAACAATTCTTACACGGGAAGGTCCCAGCCAGTACATATGGGTATGTGGCACAGTAATATGCCATACCAAAGTTATGCATAAGGGTGCCACATTCCACCTATCGTCAAAGAAAAAATTCCCCTGAGGGCAATAGCAGTCGTCGTCAACAACCACCAACATCACTACCACAGTAGTGGCACAGACAACACATGTATCTGTCAATTTTTTTTAACTAGCCATAGCATCACGAGCATGGAAAATGCCCACCTCGTTGAAATTTTTCAAATATGTTGTTTATTTTGTCTGCTTGCAGGGGGTCTCTTAGGCCATGGTTATCTCAGAAACGGTGCAAGGTGTTTTCTATTCTATACACAAGCCTCTCTCTCTCTCTCTCTCTCTCTCTCTCTCTCTCTCTCTCTCTCTCTACGATACATAAAATAAACTATAATGTATTTAGGCTATACAGTTCTTCCTAGACCTCACACATTAGGGGGCAACTGTTAACACTGGAAAATTGTACAGTAGAAGATGGCATCAATTAATTTCGAGCCTAACGATTTACAAGATAGGGATACATTATGGAATCAAAAAGTATTTAAAATCTCTAAGGTTTTGAGAAAATCAAATTTGAACTCATCATCAATGCTCGAATGCGCGCTTGTTCCTTCAAAAAGAGTGCCTTCTGCGTGCACTAGAGCTTGATAAGCGCACATTCCTGGAAGTGGAAAAAAGCCACTTTCTGGGACCACAAGCAAGCAAAGGACAATTTCTCCTTATGTGAAAGCCGCCTAAGGACATCACCAACGCCTCCTTAGGCATTGTGTGAGCACACAAAAGTATATTTGAGCACACAATGGAATCATACCCCTCCATTCAGTCACCATCCATCATGTACCAAGGGAAGGAAGGATGATTTGAATCTGACCTATTTAAACCCACCAAGAGATGAAAAAATGGTGATCACAAAGTTATGCTGGCTAAAGTTGCCCAAGCAACACCAACATCTTGTGTGACCCAAGGAGCTGAAGAAGAGGACTCGATGGTTGGCCACCCAACATCTTAGTACATTACAGCAGAGAGAGAGAGTTAGACTGCGTCATAAGGCAGAACTTGAAGGACAAACATCCATGCATCGAGACCTAGAGCCACTTCCTGGGTGCCCTTTGGCAAGTGGATAAGATTTGTTTTCATTCCAAGAATTCAATAAGAAGAGGCCATCGAGCTGTTTTTTACCTTGTTACTGTTTGAAACTCTCTATATAGCTTCTTTTGTGTTTTTAGTTTTAGTTTTTTAACAGAGCATACTTTAGTGTATTACTTCATTTAAGTTTTATACTTCTGAGCTCCCCTTAGATACTGCCTTTTACCTATAGTTTAGAGGGTATACCACACTCTCTAAACTCGTGCAATTTCTTATGCCCATGTGTCAAATCCACCACAACATTGAGCTTTTTATAATCATATCTAGCTTGATCCCAAGTGTCCTGCATATATGGAAACCATTATGCTATTACGGGAATTTCTGTTGTTGTCCAAAATTGCACTTAAATTCCAATTTTCACAAAAACATCTAATAATTGAAAAACATAAATTAAATACCTGTATATGCATCTTTAGGTCTATTTTAGCTGAATATTATGGTAAATGAATGGATAATGTAGCAAAATAGAATGTATTTCTTAAGCAAAAAGAGATAAAAAACAAGGCCCAACACTAACCCTAACATTGACCAAAACCTTAACCTTAACCTTAACCTTAACCTTCCCCTAACCTTAACCTTAACCTTAACCCTTAAAATTAACCTTAAGCAAACCTGAAACTTAACCTTAACTTTACCCTTAACCTTCACTATAACCTAGCCTTACCTTAACCTTAACCTTAATCTAAACCTCAACCTTAACCTTAACCTTGACCTTAACCTAACCTTAACTTTACCCTAACCTTGACTTTGACCTTAACCTAACCTTAACCTTAACCTTCACCCTTAACCTTAACATTAACCTTCACTATAACCTATCCTTACCCTAACCTTACCCTAACCCTAACCTTACCCTAACCTTAACCTTAACCTTAACCTTATCTTAACCTTACCTTAACCTTATCTTAACCTTTACTTAACCTAACCTTAACCTTAACCTAACCTTAACCTTGACCTTAACTTTAACCTTATATTACCCTTAACCTAACCTTGACCTCAACTGTAACCTTGACCTTAAGGTTATGGTTAAGGTAAGGTTAAGATAAGGTTAAGGGTAAGGTTAAGGTTAAGGTTAGGTTATGGTTATGGTTAAGGTAAGGTTAAGGGTAACATTAAGTTTAAGGTTAGGTTAAGGTTAAGATAAGGTTAAAGGTAAGGCTAAGGTCAAGGTCAAGGTCAAGGTTAAGGTTAAGGTTAAGGTTAGGTTAAGGTTACGGGTTATAATTAAGGTTAAGGTTAGGTTAAGGGTAAGATAAGGTTAACCTAACCTTAACCTTGACCTTAACTATAACCTAACCCTAAACTTGACCAAACCCTTAACCTTAACCTTAACCTTGACTTTACCCTTAACCTAACCTTACCTTAACCTTACCCTAATCATAAACTTTACTTACCCATAACCTAACCTTAACCTTGACCTTAACTTTAACCTAACCTTAACATTGACCTTAATTATAACCTAACCCTAGCCTTTACCAAACCCTTAACCTTAACCTAACCTTAACCTTAACCTAACCTTGACCTTAACTATAACCCTAATATTAACTTTAACTTTACCCTTAACCTTAACCTTAACCAAACCCTTAACCTTAACCTTAACATGACTAAACCTGTAACCTTAACCTTAACCTTACACTTAACCTTCACCCTTAACCTTAACCTAACCTTAACCCTTAACCTTAACCTAACCATAACCGTAACCTTAAGGTTAAGTTAGGTTAACGGTAAGGTTATGGTTAAGGTTAAGGTCAAGGTTAAGGTTAACCTTAAGCTAACCTTTACCTAACCTTAACCTTAACCTTAACCATAAACTTAACCTTAACTTAACCTTAATCTTGACATTAACTATAACCTAACCCTAACCTTGACCAAACCCTTAACCTTAACCTTAACTTGACTAAACCCGTAACTATAACCTAACCTGAACTATAACTTAACTATAACTTAGCCCTAAATTAACTATAATCTAACCCTAACCTTGAACAAAACATTAACCTTAACCTTAACCTGACTAACCTGTAACCTTAACCTTAACCTTACCCTTAACCTTGAACTTAACTATAAACTAACCCTAACATTAACCAAACCTTAACCTTAACCTTACCCTTAATGTAACCTTAACCTTGACTTTACCCTTAACCTTAACCTTACCCTAACCTTAACTTTACGTGAGGTTATAGTAAGGTTAAGGTCAAGGTTAAGGTTTAGTCAAGGTTATGGTTAGGTTAAAGTTAAATTTAAGGTTATAGTCAAGGTTAAGGTTAAGACCCGTAACCTTAACCAGGGTTAAGGGGTAAGGTTAAGGTTGAGGTTAATGTTAAGGTTAGGTTAAGGTCAAGGTCAAGGTTAAGGTTAAGGTCAAGGTTAAGGGTAAAGTTAAGGATAAGGTTAGGGTTAGGTTATAGTTAAGTTTAAGGTTAGGTTAAGGTTACGAGTTTAGTCAGGTTAAGGTTAAGGTCAAGGTTAGGGTTAACTTAACCTTAACCTGACTAAACCAGCAACCTTAACCTTAACCTAGCCATAACCTTGACTTTACCTTAACCTAAGCTTAACCCCTTAACCTTAACCTTAACCTTCCCATAACCATAACGTTAACCTTAACCTAACCTTAACCTTAACCTTAACCTTAACCTAACTAAACTCGTAACTTTAACCATAAATTTAACCTTAACCTTACCCCTAATCGTAACCTTAACCTTAAATTTACCCTTATCCTTTACATTAACCTTAACCTTAACCTTAACCTTCCCCTAAAACTTAACCTTTACTTTACCCTTAACCTTACCCTTAACCTAACCTTACCCTTAACCTTGACTTTACCCTTAACCTAACTTTCACCTTCACCTTAACTATAACCTAACCCTAACCTTGACCAAACCTTAACCATAATCTTAACCTTATCCTTACCCTTAACCTTAACGTTTACCTTAACTATAACCTAACCTTAACCTTTACCCAACCTTAAACTTAAGCTTGACCTTAACCTTAACCTTTACCTTACCCTTAACCTAACCTTAACCTTATCTTAACCTTAACCTAACCTTAACCTTAACCTTGAAATTACCCTTAAACATAACCATAACTTTAACCTTAACTTAACCTAACATTAACCTTAACTATAACCTAACCCTAACCTTATCTTAACTATAACCTTAAGGTTAATGTTAAGGGTTTGCTCAAGGTTAGGGTTAGGTTATAGTTAAGGTCAAGGTTAAGGTTAGGTTGTAGTTAAGGTTAAGGTTAAGGTTATGGGAAGGTTATGGTTAACGTTAAGGTTAAGTTTAAGTTAAGGTTAAGGTTTGGGGAAGGTTAGGCTTAAGTTATAGTTAAGGTCAAGGTAAAGGTTATGGGTTTAGTCAAGTTAAGGCTAAGGTTATGGGTTTAGTCAAGTGAAGGTTAAGGTTATGGTTAAGGTTAGGTTAAGGGTAAATTTAAGGTTAAGACCCGTAACCTTAACCTTAACCTTAACCTTAACCTTTACCTTAACTATAACCTAGCCTTAATCTTAACCTTGACTTAACCCTTAAACTTAACCTAAATTTAACATTATCCTTCACATACCCTTAACCTTTACCTAACCTTAACCTTAACCTTAACCTTAACCTGACTAAACCCATAACCTTAACCTTAACCTAACTAAACCTGTAACCTTAACCTTAACCTTTAACCTTATCCTAACCTTAAATTTACCCTTAACATAACCTACTATAACCTAGCCTTACCTTAACCATAACCTTAACCTTAACCTAACCTTAACCTTAACCCTAACCTTAATCTTAACTTTACCCTTAACCTAACCTTAACCTTACCTTTAACCTTAACTTAACCTAACTGTAACCTTAACCTTACCCTAAACTAACTTAACCTTAACCTTCCCCTAACCCTAACCTTAACCCTAACCTTAACCTTAAACTAACCTTAACCTTTAATTTACCCTTAACCTTAACCTAACTAAACCTATAACCTTAACTATAACCTAACCCTAACCTTACCCTAACAAAACCCTTAACGTAACCGTAACCTTAACCTTACCCTTACCCTTACCCTTATCTTAACCTTAACCTTCAGCTTAACCTTAACCATGACCAAACCCTTAATCTTAACCTTAACCTTAACCTGACTAAACTCGTAACCTTAACCTTAACCTTAACTATAACCCAACCCTAACCTTGACCAAACCATTAACCTTAACCTTCCCCTTCTCCTAACCTTAACCCTGACCCTAACCCTAACTTTAACCGTAACCTTAACCAAACCTTAACCTTAACTTTAACTTTACCCTTAACCTTCACTATTACCTATCCTTACCTTTATCTTGACCTTAAACTTAACCTTAACCTTACCCTTAACCTTAACCAAGACCTTAACCTTAACCTTAATATGAACCTTAACCTTACCCTTAACCTTCACCTTAACCTAACCTTAACCTTAACGTTACCTTAACCTTGACTTTACCCTTAACCTTAACATTCACCCTTAACCTTAACCTTCACTATAACCTATCCTTAACCTTAACCTTAATCTTAACTATAACCTAACCCTAACCTTACTCTAACCATAACCTTAACCTTAACCTTAACCTTTACCCTAACCTTAAGCTTAAGCTTATCCTTACCCTTAACCTTATCTTAACATTACCTTAACCTTATCTTAACTTTTACTTAACCTAACCTTAACCTTAACCTAAGCTTAACCTTTACCTTAACTTTAACCTTATACTACCCTTCACCTAACCTTAACCTTGTTGAAAATGCAGCAAGATGATGGAGCTTAGTGAAATGAAGTCGCCTTCACTAAGTGGGCCCACAGGCAAATTCTGGCGCAAAGTCTATTTTTAGACATATGGAGCATGGTCCAGGGGTTGCAGTATGTTATTCTTGGAGTATTGGTCGTGTTGGTAAAAATAGATGGACCTCTATTTTTAGACATATAGGTCGAAGTCTATTTTTAGACTGCCTATCCTAAAAATAGGGAAGTCAAATATTATTTACCCTTAATAATATTTGGACTCTAAACTTCAGTTTACTCTCTTGGAGCACTTCAGTTCGAGCTACAGAAGTGGCTCATGCATCCGACAGAGGAATTACGCTATTCCTAAGGGTTTGGTGAGCTCATGCATGGTTGACTTCAGTTAGGACTTCAGTGGCAGAAGTTTGGTGGAGTTGATGAGACAGATGGTGGAGTTGTGTTCGGTTTAACTTAGTTGAACTAGTTGATATTAGTTTAACTAGCTAATCAACTAGTAATGAGTGGAGTGAATTAAATATTATTTAATTCATTAATTAGTAACTCATTATTGAACTCAAGAACACATCAGTTCACTACAGTGCATGGACAGTTCAGTGGAGACCAGTGAAAGAGGTAGATGAAAGGGTGAAGTTAGCTATCAGTGGCGACATCAGTTGTGCATGAGATTTGCACCACACTTGGAGGAATTTCCCATGATGATTGCACTTTCAAGCCAAGGAGATTCGAACCTTGGATCTCTATTTAGACAGACCATGATTGCGCAATAGAGGCAAGGCAATTGGCGGTGAGTTTTGAACCAGTAACCTGTTCAAAACCAAGCGAGTTTGTGTGTAACTTTATGAGATAGTACTGAGTACTTGTGAGGAGTATTGCACTGAGTTTGTTACATGTTTTATCCATTATAATATACACAATAACTGCGGGGTTTTCATCTATAAGCTTTCCCCATACATACTATGTTAATGTGTATGATGAATTGATGTGCTATCGCTTGTTTTATTTCTGCATGTGTGATGATCTGAGTGGAAGAGATTATGTGTTGCATATAAATTCAAATTATATGTGATCAGGATAGTCTCGGTGGATAATTAATCATTATTCAGCAAATTTCTACATGGTATCGGAGCTATTGAAGTAGATATTGATCATCACAGTGATTACAAACTTATTTCGGTAGACAGAGTCTGCATGCGGGCCAGGTAGCCTCTGGATCCATCCTTTCTTTGAAAGGTGATATATCCAATAAACGCCCCTTGCAGTCAATCTCTGTGCTAGAAATAATTTGTTCTCACAGATCTAGAGTGGTTGAGCTTTGAGGTGGAATTCGAATTTTGCAGCAGTTTTGTTTTCTTGGTGCCGGTGTTGAAAATGTCTTTCAACGGTTTGCGACTCGAATATGCTCTTGAAGGCAGTTCGAATTATGTTGCATGGAAGGATTGCATGGAGGTAGTATTAGAAGATAATGGTCTGAAGGAATTCGTAGATATGGATGTCCAAAAGCCCACTTATCCTGCTGAAGTCGAAGCATGGCAAAAGAAGATGGCGAAATGTTGAAGGATCCTGTTGGAGGGCGTCAAGGATCATATTGTATCCAGCCTACATGGAAAGGCTTCTCCATATTTAATGTGGAAAGATTTGACGGATCTATTCCAGAGTAAGAGCAATCAAAGGAAGCTGGCGCTCAAAGATAAGCTCAGGAACATCAAGATGGAGAAAGGCAACAGTATCGCCAAATACCTCACGAAGTTCACTCAATGCAGAGATGAGCTGGGAAGTGTGGGGGTGACTGTCGAAGACGAGGACATGGTCGACCTGGCTCTCCTTGGTCTTCCGAAGGCTTGGCACTCATATCAAGATAGTGTCAATGGTCGAGAGAAGTTGCCGGGATGGGAGCGCCTTTGGGCGGATCTCATGCAGGAGGAGATAAGGAGGACTACTCGAGATGGATCTTCATCAAAGGGAGCTGATGAAGAAAATTGCGCTTTGGTTGCCAAAGCAAAGAAAGGGAAGGGTAAGAAAACTTCTCATTCCGGTGCAAATGGCAAGAATCAGGATATGGCGAAAGTGAAGTGTTTTCACCGCCATGATCACGGACATTATGCTACCAATTGTCCAAAGAAGAAGAAGAACAAGCAAGCGGGAAGATCTGCAGATGGAGAAGCTTTGGCTTCACAGTTCGAGCTTGACTTTTCACTGATTGCATGCTTGGTTTCAAGTGTGCTGGGATCGGTATGGTTCTTGGACAGCGGTGCGTCATTTCATATGATGGGAGATCGGGAGTTGTTCTCAGATCTGGAGGACAAAGATTTGGGTGTGCACATCGAGATGGGCGATGATGGTAGATACAGTGCGACTGGTATCGATACCATATCCTTTCAGAGGGAGTCTGGTAAACCCTTTGTATTGAGGGATGTCATGCATGTACCTGGATTGAAGAAGAACTTGATCTCTGTGGTGATGTTGGAGGATAAGGGGTATGATGTGGTCTTCAGCGAAGGAAAAGCCTTCCTGTGCAGTAAGACTACTGGAGAGACCCGGAAGATAGGGGTTCGAACCAAGAACCTTTATCAGTTGCAGGTAGATGGTTGCGCAGCAATGGCATGCAAGGCAGGAGAAGTGGTGAGCCGGGATGATGAGGGTGAACTGTGGCACAGGAGATTAGGCCACCTTCACCATGGAGCTTTGAAGATCCTGCAGCAGATTTTTACTGGGCTTCCTAAGGGCACTCTTGCGCAGTCAGATCAGTGCAAGGGGTGTACTTTAGGGAAGTATGTGAAAGCCACCTTTCACGAGAAGGATAGTCACGTCATGACGATCCTTTAGAGAGTTCACACAGACGTGTGTGGTCCTTTCCCAGTTGCTTCGACAGTAAAGCATAGGTATTATGTGATCTTTGTTGATGATTTCTCTCGAAAGTGCTGGATCTTCTTCATGCAGAAGAAGATCGATACATTCGCGAAGTTTTGTGAGTTTAAAGCACTGGTCGAGAAGGAGTCAGGGATGAAGGTGATTGCTCTAAGGAGTGATAATGGTGGTGAATTCATCTCAGCTGAATCCAAGGAGTTCTGCAGTGCAGAAGGGATTCAGAGAGAGCTCATCACACCCCATAACCCACAGCAGAATGGGGTGGCTGAGCGGAAGAACATAACGATCGTGGGTGCTGCACGGGCGATGTTGCATGATCAGGGCCTGCCCCTTCACTTCTGGGCTGAGGCATGCAATAAAACAGTGTATGTGCAGAACCATTGTCCCCACAAGGTTCTTGGCATGAGTACACCGGAGGAGGCTTATTCTGGCAAGAGGCCTGATATTTCCCACTTGCGGATTTTTGGTTCTCCTGTCTACATGCATGTGACGAAGGATGCGAGAAGGAAGCTAGATCCAACCGCTGAGGTTGGAATATTTGTGGGGTACACTGATACACCTCACAACTACCGGGTGTATTTTTCAGACATTCGAAAGACTGTTGTGCGACTGGATATAAAATTTCAGGAGGAGAAAGCCATGTAGTGTTCGCTTGAGAGGGAGCTATACTTGCATGCAGATGAGGAGCTGTTAGTTCCTAAGGAGGAGCTTCCAGATGTGGATCAGCCACAAGAGGAAGTTCAGGAGGTGGAAGAAACCACCCATGCAGCGCCAACCATCAGAGGGCACATGCGCACTACAGAAGCTGAGCGACTGGCTCGAGATGTAGAGAAGGTTGTAGGACCACCTACAACAAAGCGCAGACAGAGGCAGTCACCGGATCGGTACACTGGATACATGGCTCTTGTGAGTCAATGTGTCGTGACAGAGCCATCCTCTTTTGAGGAAGCTGTGGAGGAACCCGCATGGGTTGATGCCATGATCAAAGAATATGATTCGATCGTCAGGAACAGTGAATGGGAGATTGTCCCAAGACCGGAGGGGAAATCAGTGGTGGGTTCGCGATGGATCTACAAAGTGAAGCAGGCGGCTGATGGGAGTGTGGAGAAGTACAAGGCGAGATTTGTCGCTCGTGGATTTTCACAGATCGAGGGGATCGATTATGAGGAGACCTTTGCACCTGTCACAAGGTACTCTTCCATACGGACGATCCTTGATCTCTCAATGCAGATGGGGTGGCACATTCATCAGATGGATGTGAAGACTGCGTTCCTCAACGGAGTCATTGAGGAGGAGGTGTACATAGAGCAGCCTGAAGGTTTCGAGATCTTTAGCAGTGAGTTGCATGTGTGCCGACTCAAGAGAGCACTGTACGAGCTGAAGCAAGCACCTCGTGCTTGGTACACTCGGATAGACAGCTACTTCACCGGGCTTGGATTCTCCAAGAGTGAGGCGGATCCTAATCTGTACCAGATTATGGTGGAGGGGAAACTGTTGATCATCGTACTATATGTAGATGATCTGATTTTGATTGGCGATGAGAAGTTGATACTTTCATGCAAGGAGGATATTGCACGAGAGTTTGAGATGAAGGACTTGGGCAACCTTCATTATTTCCTGGGATTGGAGATTTGGCAGCGCAGCGGAGGACTGTTTGTTTCTCAGGGAAAGTATGCCCGGGAGATTCTGGAGAGGTTCAACATGCAAGGCTGCAAGCTTGTTGACACTCCTCTTCCTGGTGGTTGGAGGAAGGAGGATGCTACTTCAGCGGAGGTAGTGGATGCCACTGTCTATCGACAGTTGGTGGGGTCGCTTATGTATCCGGTCAATACACGACCCGATATACGCCATGCAGTTAACCAGCTTTCGTAAGCTATGGTTAAGCCTACCAAGCTCTTTTGGAAGGTAGGCAAGCATGTATTGCGCTATATCGGAGGCACATCGGGATATGGTCTATGGTACAGATAGGAGGATGGAGCGAAGCTTTCTGGCTTCACTGATGCAGATTGGGCAGGGAGTCCAACGGACCGGAAGAGCACTTCTGGAGGAGTTTTCAGCATTGGGTCGACAGCAGTTTCCTGGTACAGCAAGAAGCAGAGATCCGTGGCACTCAGTTCAGCAGAGGCCGAGTACATGGCAGCAAGTTTGGCTGCATGCGAGGCTATTTGGATGAGGAAGATCCTCGCAAGTTTGTTCAGGTTGCATTTGGAGCCTACAGTGATCTACTGTGATAACCAGAGTTGCATTAAACTCTCGGCTAATCCAATATTTCATGATAGGTCCAAACACATCAACATCAGGTACCATCATATCAGAGATTGTGTTCAGCGGAGAATCATGATGCTTTCATATGTTCCCACGGAGGATCAGGATGCCGACATCCTGACGAAGGCGCTCACCAGGAGCAAGTTCGAATTCCACAGAGGCAGGATAGGGGTTGCAGATAATCCATATCTTGCTGAGAGGGAGTGTTAAAAATGCAGCAAGATGATGGAGCTTAGTGAAATGAAGTCGCCTTCACTAAGTGGGCCCGCAGGCAAATTCTGGCGCAAAGTCTATTTTTAGACTATGTCTATTTTTAGACATATGGAGCATGGTCCAGGGGTTGCCGTATGTTATTCTTGGAGTATTGGTCATGTTGGTAAAAATATATGGACCTCTATTTTTTGGACCTATAGGTCGAAGTCTATTTTTAGACTGCCTATCCTAAAAATAGGGAAGTCAAATATTATTTACCCTTAATAATATTTGGACTCTAAACTTCAGTTTACTCTCTTGGAGCACTTCAGTTCGAGCTACAGAAGTGGCTCATGCATATGAAAGAGGAATTACGCTATTCCCAAGGGTTTGATGGCATCATGCATGGTTGAATTCAGTAGGACTTCAGTGGCAGAAGTTTGGTGGAGTTAATGAGACAGATAGTGGAGTTGTGTTCTGTTTATTTTAGTTGAACTAGTTGAGATTAGTTTAACTAGCTAATCAATTAGTTATGAGTGGAGTGAATTAAATATTAATTAATTAATTAATTAGTAACTCATTATTCAACTCAAGAACACATCAGTTCACTACAGTGCATGATCAGTTCAGTGGAGACCAGTGAAAGAGGTAGATGAAAGGGTGGAGTTAGCTATCAGTGGCGACATCAGTTGTGCGTGAGATTTGCACCACACTTGGAGGAATTTCCCATGATGATTGCGCTGTCAAGCCAAGGAGATTCGAACCTTGGATCTCTATATAGACAAGCCATGATTGCGCAATAGAGGCAAGGCAATTGGCGGTGAGTTTTGAACCAGTAACCTGTTCAAAACTGAGCTAGTTTGTGTGTAACTTCATGAGAAAGTACCGAGTACTTGTGAGGAGTATTGTACTGAGTTTGTTACATGATTTCTCCATTATAATATACACAATAGCTGCGGGGTTTTCAGCTATAAGCTTTCCCCATACATACCGTGTTAATGTGTATGATGAATTGATGTGCTATCGCTTGTTTTATTTCCGCATGTGTGATGATCTGAGTGGAAGAGATTATGTGTTGCATATAAATTCGAATTGTATGTGATCAGGATAGTCTCGGTGGATAATTAATCATTATTCATCAAATTTCTACAAACCTCAAATATAACCATAACCTTAGCGTTATGGTTAAGGTAAGGTTAAGATAAGGTTAAGGTTAAGGTTACGGTTAGGATAAGGTTAAGGGTAAAGTTAAGCTTAAGGTTAGGTTAAGGTTAAGATAAGGTTAAGGGTAAGGTTAAGGTCAAGGTCAAGGTTAAGGTTAAGGTTAAGGTTAGGTTAAGGTTACGAGTTATATTTAAGGTTAAGGTTAGGTTAAGGGTAAGATACGATTAACCTAACCTTAACCTTGACCTTAACTATAACCTAACACTAACCTTGACCAAACACTTAACCATAACCTTAACCTTGACTTTACCCTTAACCTAAGTGTACCCTAAACATAACATTTTCTTAACCTTAACCTAACCTTAACCTTGACCTTAGCCTTAACCTAACCTTAACCTTGACCTTAATTTGAACCTAACCGTAACCTTGACCAAACACTTATCCCTAGCCTAACCTCAACTTTAACCTAACCTTGACCTTAACTATAACCTTAACCTTAAATTTACCCTTAACCATAACCTTAACCTTAACATGACTAAAAATGTAACCTTAACCTTAACCTCATGCTTAACCTTCACCCTTAACCTTAACCTAACCTTAACCTTAACCTTAACCTTCACCCTTAACCTTAACCTAAACTTAACGTTAACCTTAAGGTTAAGGTTAGGTTAAGGGCGAGGTTAAGGTTAATATTAAGGTCAAGGTCAAGGTCAAGGTCAAGGTTAACCTTAACCTAACCTTAACCTTACCTTAACCTTTACCTAACCTTTACCTTAACCTTAACAATAACCATAACCTTAACCTTAACCTTAACCTAACCTTAATATTGACCTTAACTATAACCAAACCCTAACCTTAACCTTAACCTAACTAAAACCTTAATGTTAACTTAACATTACACTTAACCTTAACTTATCCTTAACCTTGATGGGTTTAGTCAGGTTAAGGTTAAGGTTAAGGTTACTGTTGGTATCATTTCATGAATTATTCTTTCACCAAAAAAAATTCATTTTATCCATCATTTTTCCGCATTTAACCTTCATAAATCTCTTATATCCCTTTGAAACTAATCAATGTAATGCCATTATTATTATTTTTACATTGGAATTAATTTTAGGAGTTTTTGTGTTAAAACTATGATTTTTCATAAAATTACAAGTTTTCATAACTTCTTGTAATGGCTTCACGTTTTGACACGTTGCATGACAGGTTGACCAAATCAAGGACTGATGATCTATTCCTGAATGTACAAGGATGGTGAAAAATCTATCCACCTCCAGATTTGAAGTCCATAGGTGGATGGTCAACACTGGTCAAATCCAGCTATTTCAGCAGAAAATCCTAAGAAATTAATGAACAGACTTGAAAAAAAACAAAGAAATGATCAAAATCAAAACCCAAGAGAGGAAGAGGAGTCAACATTTAAATTTCCCATTCAAGAAGAAAACAATGATGAAGAAATTAAAATGAAAAATATACCCCCGTCCGTATTACCAAATTTTTATGGCATGGCATCTGAAGACCTTGATTCATTTTTATTTGAATTTGATATAGTATTTCAAACCTATGGGTATACAGATGATGCACATAGACTTAGACTCTTTCCTTCTACATTAAAAGCATCAGCACTTAGGTGGTTTATGGGATTAGGTGAACATGCAGTGACTGATTGGAATGGTATGAGGCAAATCTTCTTGAAAAGGTATCAACCTTACTTTCGATCAAAAGATTTCAAAGATGAAATTTTTAGAATGAATAAACAAGAAGATGAAACCTTAGAAGAATACTTGGAAAGGTTTGTATATAATCTGCAAAGATCAAAACATAGAACCAATTCTAATGATATTATTCGAACAATATTCCTAAAAGGCATCCGAGAAGAATATTTAGATGACCTTAATCTAATGGGTAAAGGTCATATCTCTAATTTACCCTTTGATGAGATTGCAGATTGATGTGAAAAGTATTCTAGAGGTAAAGCAAGGAGTGGAAAAAGAACTATGACATCTAAAGCCACTAAATCTGCCACATCAAGTGTTACAAGAGCTGAAATAGGCAACCTATTTGAAGACTTTAAAACAGACCTATTAAGAACTTTGGGAAATCAAACAGATATGATAAAAACAAAGAAGAGACAAGAAGAAGAAGACCAATTGATGGCTGTGTTCAGTCCAAAATGTAGAGAAAGACATGCTTTAAATGAGTCTCCTTTAGAAAATGTTCAGGTTTGTGCATTTTGTACAGAAAATCATGATATTTTTAATTGTTCTAAGATGAAGGTTTTGCAGAATTAAAATTTGGAAGCTAATGCAGAAATGGAGAACTTATATCTCATGGGAGCTAGAATACCATGGAAAATGAGACCTCCAGGTATGTTTCAAACTCCAAATTTACAATTTCCTGCACATTATCAAATGCCTATTAAAAATTCTTGGAACATTCCTATGCCTTGGCAAAATTTGTCTAATCAGCAACAACAATCTTATCCACAACAAGGATGGAAAGGATATTCATATCCTCAACAACAAATTCCTTCACAATATCCTCAACCATATTAGAAATACCCTCAATAATATCCTCAACAGCCAATTGTTTATCAACCACAAAATCCTCAACAAACAATAATTGATCCTCCACCAATAAATCCACCACCATTACAAATACCTTATAACCAGCCTCCTAGACCTACTCAAATACCTGCTCAACCTATATCTAACCCAAATAATAGAGTAGACAAACCAGCATATAGTGTAGATGAGGGAACATCTTACCCAATTCTACCTCTGCAAAACATTGAGCTTAGGTCTGGTCAAACTCTTCAAACAGAACCTCCAGCAGCTACAAAGCAAAAAGAAAACAAGAATGATGAACTTCCAAGCAAACAAGATGATGAAATACAAAACAAACAAGTGTAAACAATGAATCCACCTCATTTTCCTGAGAGATTAATCCAAGCAAAATTACCAATGCCTTTGCCTCAATTTGATGTTCTAGATGAAAAAAGGAATGTATATGTGAAAATTCCATTACTACATGCAATAAAATACATTCTAATTTACACTAAAGCCATTAAAGAATTATGTCTTAAAAAGCCTACAAAGAAAAGATTTGATTCACAAACCATTGATGTCATTGGAAATTTAGCTGGCCTCATGTCAAATGTTATTTCAATGGAGAAGTATGTTGACCCTGGTATTCCTAGAGTTACCACAATCATTAACAACATTTCCATTCCAAATACCTTGATTAAACTTGGAGCTGGCATCAATATGATGACATTGGAAACAATGAAAACGTTGCAGCACACAGACTTACAATTAACACCAATTATCTTGGAATTAGCTGATAGATCCAAAGTAATTCCTGAAGGGATATTGGAAGATATAATTTTTTCAGTAGACTCTTAGGACTTCCTAGTACTTCGACCAAATTCCAATTTAGGAGGACATCCTATCATACTTGGCAGGCCATGGTTGGCAACTGCTGATGCATTTAATGGGTGTAGATCTGGCAACATGACCATTTCCAGAGGGATGGAAAGAAAAAAAATTACCTTATACCCATCAGCAAAATCTCCAAAAATAGCTCATAACCTATGGCTTGATGACAAATATAATGACAAAGAAGAAGTTCACTATGTTTTGAGCATTAACCAAATCTATGATTTTCAAGAAGATAACAATGAAGATTTGGTAGAATTGTTTATTTATAAATCTGATATTTCATAGGAATTGAGAAATGAACAATATAATGTTGCAGATCAACTACTAGCACAATGATTTCAGGAAAATTGTACCATCCAGTCTCTACAAACATTGTTTGAAGACATTTTGTGATGTTCCAAATCTGAAACTCTGCAATGAATAAGCTGTATAATGGTCCTTTTATGATGAATAAGCTTAAAATATGCATAAGAAATACATAGATGTCATTTTTCGCTATAGCATCAACTGGTACTGCATTTCATGATCCAGAAAGTGGGGAAAAAGGGGATTTTATTCCATAAAAATGTTATTTTCAGAAATGAGCATAAAATTAAGTAGGGGAAACGAATTCATATGATATCTTAGGTCATGAGGGACCTATGATCCTAAATTCAGCTCAAACTAATGCTTCTAGCTATATTAAATAGCTCCTCCTTTCCCAACTAAGCTAGAAAACACTGATTTCCCATTACTTTACTAAACAGAAATTTATGAATATAGTGAAAGCGTAATTCCCATGATGGTTTCTATATAAAATTATAAAATAAGAAATATATGCAACTTATATTTATCAAACAATAGAGAAATCGAGATTTACAAGCTTATACAGTAAAACAAGACACTCGGCAAAGGTTTCTGGCAAAATGTGTGAATAACAAGGAGCGCTGAAGAAATAACATAGTTACTGCATATATATACTAGAAATGGCTGAATATGACATGAAATATATTAATAATACAGAAATATGGCAAAAGGCATTTCTAACAAACTCCCAGAGGGAAATAAGCACCTCCTCTTACAAGATGAGCACAAAATCAAAGGGTGCAACACTGCTATTGCTTTCCTTGCATCAAGGACGCAGTTTTCTAAAGTAGAATGTGTTGTTGCTAAATATGAAGGAATGGCCTCAATCCAGATACTTAAATGAAGCTATGATCACTCCCCTTTGATCCCTTAAGCAAACTAATCTCAAGAGAGGACGGAATTCCTACACGGTAATTCCTTGCACTAAACAGTGCAACAACTCCGGCTAAACAGCTGAAGTATGCTTTTGGTCTCTAGAAAAAAATATCTAAATACATGAATGATTATCCTTTGCTGCTATACCTTCCTTTTATCTTTGGTGAGCCTCCTCACCCCAGACCCCACACAATGTTGTTGTGACTTCTTCATGAAGCTTCCTCTTTCAAAATTGTGCTGCCCTAGCTTGCTTCCCTCCTTTTGTCGCTACGTTGTTGACTTGGTCAACTAACCCACCTCCAATTCCTCTTTTCAAACTATGGATCTTCAATCTAGTTTACATTTGTGTCTTAGGCTGATCCTTTTTCACATTGAACCGGTTTGCTTAGGTGATCTCTTCCTCCTCAAGAATGCATGTTGAGTTAGTCAAACTTGACTATGCCCTTACCTATTTTTCCCATGTTCACACTTGTAAGTGTAAATTTAAGCTCTTGAAGTTCTCCCCTTCCTCCTTAAGGTGGAAATTATTCATATTTTTATTTTTCATGGGCTCCCTTACCCATTTATTCCTCTCCTAGGTGAAAGTAGCAAATTCTAATGTTCCAAATTGCTATGTGCAAATTTGGGAACATTACAGTCCTCCCCTCCCAAATTTTGTTTGTCCTCAAGCAACTATAAGGATAGGATTGAAGAGCATCCTCTTCTCCCCTACAGTAACCTCATAAGATGAAATTCTAAAAGGATCAAGGTGTTGATTCATCAATACATCTCCAAGTTCCCCCCCCAAGTGTGTATGCTATCTAAATAGCTGGCATTATGTGACAGTGGATCACCCATGGAGGAATAAATGGGTTGTTTGAAGGTCCTCTTGGGGCATGAAGGCTGATATAGATTGGGATTAATCATCCACATTTGAATCTCTCCTCCCCAAGCTATCAACCAAGCAAAATGAGCCACCCTCCAAAATGGTAACTCATGCAAATCATCCTCCACCTGAAGCTCCGGAAAGGTAGGTGGGCTGAAATTTTGAACATGGTAGACATAGCAGTCTACCCCACATTTCTTTCCTCTCCACTTAAGACAAGTGTAAAGGATTTTTTGATCTTGGGCTGATATCATGTTGCCCTCCAATGGAAATAAGGAAGCTATACCTCCAAAGGTCCCTCTCCCAGCGCTGTACATCAAGCTAGCCCAAACCATCTCATACATGATGGATAAGAAACCATCATCATATGGCACTCCATACATCTCATGGTCTTCCTCATAAAGAGACAAATATTTTGCTGTGGAGGCCATGTCTCTTCCCATGCTCCCCTTAGAGCATGTAAGGCAGAAAGTGTGGGGAGGCTCTTCCCCCAAGAACACACCCACTCCATGTGTTCCTCCTCCAATCATGCTCCTAATATAGGCAAGAATAACATCAGCACATAGGATCATGATCAACATCATAATGAGAGAAAGACTGAAGGTTTTATGTAGTGTTGGAATGTACCAACAGTCTTCGAAGAAATCACAATGCAATATTCCCCACTACAGCTTCAGGAAATGGTATGGAAAGTTGTCTTTTGACAAATGGCATGCTGTATAGGTCATCACACCCACTAGAAAATAGTAGATGGATGGATATATCAATTGAGAATATAAGAAGAAACCATATACTTTCCCTGGATCATACATTATATGGTTGTCTCCATCATAATAGCTGGCTAAAAATAGACCATGGAGTCTAAAGAGAACCTTGCCCGTTTGTAGAGCAATGCACTGCAAGGACATGGTAAGAGTATACAAATATAGTGATGAACAATCAATAAGTGCAACAACAAATTTCTTACCATGTGGTGGAAGCAAGATGGTGACAAGATCCATAGATGAATCCTCCATAGTGGTATGGCATATCAATCTGAAGAGGAGTGAATCACATGCCCCATGAAAATCCTACTTCTTATGCTTGTACATCCAAGTCAAGGAGATAATACCATAGCAACCAATGAGTCCATCCACCACTTTATCAATCTCACCTCCTCTATGCCCACCAAGTGCATAAAATATGAAGTGATCTTGGGAACACTCCACCAATAAGCTTATGCTCCCAAGTGACAGCGTTGTTGGCCTATGAAAATATGCTCCTTCCAACTCATAAATCCATCCTCTGACATGTTAAATGTCAAAGACTCCTCTCCTAATGTTTACATCTCCTCCCATTGCAACATCATGAAAAATGTGAGAGAAACTCTTCCCTTGCTCTCTCTCGATCCTCCAAAGCAACAAATTTCTTTGCTGCCTCATCACACCTCCATCATACAAATGATGTAGTGAAAAAAAAATGACTGTATCATCATAACGCATCCACATTGCTTGCTACCCCATCATGCAAGTACTCTACCAAGTATCCTCCTCCCTCATACCCTTATAAGAAGGATATGCCACATGATGGCCAAACTCTCTCAAGAGTAGCCAACGCAGTTTTTCCTCTTGCTGCCCAGTATCATAGAGTTGTAAGTAACTCTCCAGCTTCTTTCTCTCTATACACATCCATTTTTCCACCGATGAATGCCTTCTATCCTCCATCTTGGTATTCCTCCAAAAGAGACTACCATCCTCCCATATCATATTCTTCTCCTTGCATTCCATGGGATGTTGAAATGAAACTCCTTGGAGACCTCCTAAATAATATCTCTCACCGATGATCATTTTGAACCCATAAGGATCCAAAGGAGTTGAAATAAAAGCCTCCTTGATGCTTCTTCTTGACAGTGTTGTAACCCTCCTCCACGGTATTTTGGCTATCTCATGTGTCAATTCCCGAATGAACATTTTTTGTTGCATGGATGTGTTTGCAGAAAAGTTCACTCCATCCTCAAAGAGTTTACACTCCATCCTTAGGGATTGAGTGCAACTCATCAGTGTTGCATGAGGTTGATGGTTCAAATCTCCCTTGAACCTATCAAGCTTGCACAACGCAGTGCAATCTTGCTGCTCTTCCTTGGCAACAATATTTGATCCTGGGTCATATGCAAAAAAATCTCCAAAGTCTTTCATAATTTTTTTTTAAATGTCAAGACATGGAAATTTATGCATACCTTTGTGATCCTTCGGAACATCTTGTATGGCTGCAAGAGTCCCTCTCTTCAATGTGTTGGTCGATCCAACTGCTGATGTAGGAAGTTTCTCTTCCAAGGTTGTGACAGTGCTGGTACTTGACTCTTCCCATGGTGGTGTGGAATTCCTCTCTTCTGATATTTCTCCATCAAATGTTCTAATCAGCCCTTGAGTAAACTCAATAAAATAAATCACTCTTGTATGGCTTGAGTGACTGAACCACCAGGCATTGGCTTCACCTTCCATTTGCAGCACTGCAACTTCTACTGCCTCCTCCTCTACCATTGGGTGAAGTAGAAATAATTCCTCAAGCTTTTTTGCCCAAGCTATAGCTGTATTTGACCCATCAAATGTAGAAAATAGGAACCTATTGCCTCTCATCAATCTTTTACTGCATGGTCTTCTTTCTTCTCTCAGTTTAATAAACTAAGGGAAATATAGGGTTTCTTTGAAAGCCCTAGGTTGGAACTTGTATTCTGCCAAATATCCACTTAAGATCTCATGCTCTAAGTGGTCTCCTTTCTCTTCACCTCCTCTATGAGAACAGGAAGTGCATGCATCTTTTTCTACCTCTTGAAACCTAGAGGTTTTACTATAACTCTCTCCTCCTTGAAACCATTTTGGAGTTTCAATGCATTTCTCTTCTTCTTTCTTATTGGATCTGAAAATGGATTAGAGTAAGCTCATCCTTTCCATAATTTTGATCTCTAATTTTCCTCTTGGCTCCTCTGATACCTTGATCTCACGGGCTATGCCAGAGATCATGCTTTTATACCACTGTAATGTTCCAAATCTGAAACTCTGCAATGAATAAGATGTATAACAGTCTTGTTATGATAAATAAGCTTAAAATATTCATAATAAATACATATAAATCATTTTTAGCTACATCAGCAACTGGTACTGCGTTTCATGATCCGGAAAGTGGGGAAAAAGGGGATTTTATGCCCTAAAAAGGTTATTTTCAGAAATGAGCATAAAATTAAGCAGGGGAAATAGCTGTATATGATATATTAGGTCACGAAGGACTTATGCTCCGAATTTCAGCTCAAAATAATGCTTCTAGCTATATTAAACAACTCCTCCTTTCTTAACTAGGCTAGAAAACATTGATTTCCCATTACTTTTCTAAACATAAATTTATGAATAAAGTGAGAGCGTAATACCCATGAGGTTTTCTACAGAAAATGATAAAATTAGACTGATATGAAACTTATATTGATCAAATAATAGAGAAATGGAGATTTACAATCTTATACAGTAAAACAAGACACCCGGTAAAGGTTCCCGGCAAAATGCATGAATAACAAGCAGAAATGCACAAATAACGCAGTTACTGCATCTATGTACTATACATGGCTCAATATAAAATTAAATAGCTGAATAATATATAAATATAGCCAAAGGCCTCTCTAACAAACTCCCGGAGGGAAATAAGTGCCTCCTCTTACAAGATGAGCACAAAATCAAAGGGTGCAACATTGCTCTTGCTGCCCTTGCATCAAGGACGCAATTTTATGAAGTAGAATACGCTGTGGCTGAATATGAAGGAATGAACTCAAGCCAAATATTTAAATTAAGCTTAGATCACTCCTCTTTGATCCCTTAAGCAAGCTAATCTCAAGAGAGGATGGAATTCCTGCACAGGAATTCCTTGCACTAAGTAGTGCAGCAACTCCGGTTAAATAGCTGAAGTATGCAACTGGTCTCTAGACCAAAGTATCTGAATACATGAATGATTATCCTTTGATTCTATGCCTTATTTTTATCTTTGGTGAGCCTCCTCACCCCGGACCACACACAATGTTGAGGTGACTTCTTCATGAAGCTTCCTCTTTCAAAAATGTGCTGCCCTAGCTTGCTTCCCTCCTTTTGTGGCTGCGTTGTTGACTTGGTAAACTAACACACCTCCAATTCCTCTTTTCACATTATGGATCTTCAATATATTTTACATATGTGTCTTAGGTTGATCCTTGTTCACATTTAACTGGTTTGCTTAGGTGATCTCTTCCTCCTCAAGAATGCATGTTGACTTAGTCAAACTTGACTATGCCCTTACCTATTTTGCCCATGTTCACACTTGTAACTATAAATTTCAGCTCCTGAAGTGATCCCCTTCCTCCTTAAGGTGGAAATTATTCATATTTTTATTGTTCATGGCCTCCCTTACCCATTTGTTCCTCTCCTAGGTGAAAGTAGCAAAATATAATGTTCCAAATTGCTATGTGCAAATTTGGGAACATTACACATTTTCACCATTCATTCCATGACAAACACACAACGAAAAACCATAGAGATTAGTCCAGGAACAAAATTAAACATTGGAACACTCATAGATTCATCTCAGGAACAAAAATTCGATTGAATTATTAACAAAATACCAAAAGGCATTTTCTTGGGACTATACTCATATGTAGGTAATTCACCCAGAAACTTGCACTCATCACATTTACATAGATGCTAATATAAGGCCAGTGAGGTAGCCATAGAGAAGGATGAACCCTATGCTTCAGGAAATTGTAAGAGAAGAATTGAAAAAGTTATTAAAGGTCAATTTCATTTACCCCATCTCTGATAGCCAGTGGGTATCTCCATTAGTGATAGTACCCAAGAAAAATGGTAATTGGAGAATTTGTGTTGATTACCAAGACCTCAATAAAGCAACCCTTAAAGACTATTTTCCATTGCCATTTATTGACCAAGTTTTGGACACATTAGCTGGGAAATCATAATTTTCCTTCCTTGATGGTTTTAGTGGTTATAACCAGATCAGCATAGCCTTAGAAGAACATGACAAAACAACTTTTACTTGCCCCTGGGGCACATATGCTTACAATGTTCTACCATTTGGATTGTGCAATGCTCCAACAACATTTAAGAGAGAAATATTAGCTATTTTTGCTGATCTAGTTCATGATTGTGTTGAAGTATATATGGATGACTTTTCATTATATGGTAACTCTTTTGATCATTCATTGCAAAACCTTGAGAAAGTTCTGAAAATATGTATAGAAGCTAATTTATCACTAAGTAATGAAAAATGTTATATGATGTTAAATGGAGGGTTAGTATTGGGTCATTATGTTTCTTCAGAAGGAATCAAATTAGATCAATCAAAAATCCAAATTATTGTTAATCTGCCAGTACCACAAACTCAAAAAGATGTGAGAAGTTTTCTTGGTTATGCAAGTTATTACATGAGATTTATTGAACACTTTAGTAAGATAGCTTTGCCTTTTTTTAAGTTTCTTGCAAAAGATGTATCTTTCAATTGGAATGATAATTTTCAAGCATATTTTGAAAAACTTAAAGAAAAATTATCCACTACACCAATTCTAAAAGGACCTGATTGGAATCTACCTTTCCAAATCACCACTGATGCATCTCATATAGAAATAGGTGCTTCATTAGGACAAAAATAAGAATCTTTAAGTTATGCCATTTATTTCATCAGTAAGAATCTGACACATGTAGAACTCAACTACACAGTAACCGAGAAGTAAATGCTTGTAATTATACATGCTGTGAACAAATTCCATCATTACATAACTAGTTATGAAGTCTTTATTCATACTGATCACTCTGCCATTAGGTAATTAATGAATAAACCCATAACTAATGGTAGAGTCACCAGATGGTTATTATTATTACAGGAATTTAATGTTACAATACTAGACAAACCAGGTAAAGAAAATGAGGTGGCAGACTTCTTTTCTAGACTCCATAATCCAGGTGAAGTTTTTCCAGTTGAAGATTATTTTCCTAATGAACATTTATTTGCAATTTCAATATTAAATCCATGGTATGCTAACTTAGCTAATTATCTCTCAACAGGAAAGATAACTCCATCCTTCAGTTCAAAGGAGAAGAAAATACTAATCAAGCAAAGTGCCAGATACTCATGGGTTAATGGAGACTTGTTTTATAATGGTTATGATATGATTATTAGGGGATGCATTAGAGATGATGAAATAATGGATATATTAAAATCTTTCCATGATGAACCTTGTGGTGGCCATTTTGCAGCTAAAAGAACAACATTCAAAATCCTAATTCTTGGTTATTATTGGCCATCAATTTTCAAAGATTCAAATAAATATGTAAGAATTTGTGACAGTTGCCAACGCATGGGTAGACCAAATGCCTTAGATCAGATGCCACTACAACCTCAAGTACATCTAGATCCATTTCAAAAATGGGCTCTAGATTTTGTTGGACCCATTAATCCACCTTGTAAGGGTAAAAAATACATCTTAGTATGTACTAACTATGTAACTAAATGGGCTGAGGCAAAGGCACTTGTCAGGGAAACTGAGCAAACAGTGGTCAATTTCCTTTTTGAAGAAATATTTGTCAGATATGGAGTGCCTAGAGAAATAGTAACAGACCAAGGTACTCAATTTACTTCAAGACTGGTTCAGGACATCACTAAAAAGTACAAAATAAAGCATAGAAGGAGTACACCCTACCATCCACAGGCCAATGGCCAGGTGGAGTCTATAAACAAAAATCTGGAAGGAATCATCACCAAAACAGTGGCAATGAATAAAAAGGACTGGGAGGATAAGCTCAAGGATGCTCTTTGGGCTTATAGAATAACATGAAAAGATACAACATGATTTACACCTTATCATATGGTGTATGGTAAAGAGGTAATGCTTCATATTGAATTTCAAATACACACTTACAAGTTGGCTGCAGATTTAGACATTGATCTTAATGAAGCTCAAAAAGAAAGGATCACACAATTAAATAAGTTGGATGAAATGAGACAACAGGCATTAGAAAGAACAATACTTATGCAAAAAAAAAAAAAAAAACAATGGAATGACAAAAATATCAAGAAGAAAAACTTTCAAGAAGGCGACTCGGCTTTACTATTTGATTCCAAATTTAAAGATCATAAAGCCAAGTTTACAACACACTAGATGGGCCCTTATGAAATTGTTCAAGCTTTTGAAAATGGATCAGTCAAAATTACTACCATTGACCAAGAAGGAAGAACATTTATAGTCAATGGAAATAGGCTGGAGATTTATCACAAGCCTATAAGCAAATAAGGCTTCATTCAGACAGTGACACAGTAGAAGGAGGTTGATATAGTACAACAATTAGTTGTGATATTTTTACCATAGTTAGTTCAATTTTTTTTCAAAATTAAAAAAAATAATTAAAAAAAAAATAACAATAAAAAATAAAGTTTTAGATGTGAAAACTAGACTTTGACACAATCTAAACTAGAATTCTTATAGGAAAACCAAGATGTTGGCCAGTAAGAATTCATTTATTTTCATTTCAGTCAAAAAAAAATTGCACTTGCCCATTCTCAATAATGACTTGAGGATAATTCAATGAATAAGTAGGGGAGAAGAAAAAGTGAATTTTCATATTTTCTTTCATCTCCTCATTTCCAGAATTTCAATAAGCAAGAGATTTGTTTTATGATTGATTGTTAAAATAAGGAGCTGTTTTAATTCATTTCCAGTAGAGGGACCTGTTAATCTTTAAAATATTATGGCAGAGGGACCTATTCAAGCAAGACCACTTCACTTCCAAGGCTGCATTAACATGTTTCCAAATCCAAACAAGTCAGAAGGTTGCATCAATAAATCTACAAAACCAAGGAAGATCATATCAGTTCAAGGGCTACATCAACAAGTCTACAAGATTAAACAAGTCAAATTTCAACAACATATATCAAAGGGACCTGTTGCATGCTCATCTTCAAAAAGGGACCTGTTAAGAAGAAGAATACCAATCACACCTGCACAAAGCCAACCCGTCACACCTGCATAAAGCCAACCAGTCAAAGGGATATTAAAAAGGAACTAGTAAAGGACTGTAAGATTCTTGTTTTATTACTTAAACTTCTATGTTAATTTCAGTGTTAAATAACTAATTTATGGTTAATTATTGACATCAGCTTCATAACTTATATTCTTAACCATTTTACCTATACCAATATCTTGGTTCTATTGTCACCCAACCTATACCACTACTCTTAACCATCTCAACCTATAACCCACACTCTGTAGCACTACATTCTATAACCAATATTCCTTTAACCGCTTACCACTACTCTTAAAAAAAATAATCCTAAACCCTCAAACCTATTATATAGCCTATATCTACAGCCCCTTAAACCCATTTAAAACCTTAATTCAAAATTTCAAATATGAAAGCCAGTACAAATGGGTCTATAAGGCCTCTTTGCGGCCTTATTAGACATTAAATTGGAGACATTTGTCTAAAAGACCACTGCCAATATCATTTCACTCTATCCTCTGCAATATCATTTTACTCCGTCCTATGCAACCACGACTACGTCTTCTGAAACCATGTCTACATCTTCTGCAACCATGACTATATTCTCTGCAACCATAGCTGTATCAACATCATTTCATAATACAAGCACAAATTTTGAGGTTATCCATGCATAGGGGTCAGTGTAAAAAGGAGTTTTGAGTTCATTGCACAAGAAAAAGGGTTTTGTTGAATTTTTGAGATAATCGTTGAAGACAAACATACACCAACGCATGCAAGCTAGATGTCGGGATATATTTCTCGGACAAAGGAGAAAATTTAGCAACCAGAGCATATAGAAAACGTGGAGGACAACTCAGAAACTCCAGGAGAAATGCAATAGACCAGGTAACTTCCAAATACCCTAGGTAATTTTTTTTTAAAACAAACAGAGCATAGGGTATTAGAATAGAGGAATTTGATGGAAAATTGGGTAGAACTAGAGAGATTTGATGGTTTGAAATTATATGCAGAGTGTGTTAAAATTTTAAGATATAAATAGTGGCTGACCTTTCAAGAAAAATTTAATGGGCATAATGAAGAAATCACAAAGAAATTTGATTCTTCCTTTAATGGAGAAAGAGCCACAGTAGGAAACCTCTCATTCAGGGCTTTAGAGGATACTATTGCTCAAACAATAGGTATTATTCCATAGGGTGAAAAATTCTTCAAAACCAAACAATTAAAGGAGAAATCATGGACACAATTTGTATCTAGATCCAGAGTGTCCTCAGTGAATTGGAAAATCAGAGTTTCCAGAAGTTGGCTTGTTTATCCTTGGGATGAAATAGTTTATATACTTCAAAAATTTATTACATGTGAAGGCAGATATAACATATTCTATATTTATCATATCAAAATGTTGTTCATTTGAAAATGGAATTTACCATCAGCCTTCCATATTTCCTTCTACAAAGCCTGACTAAAATTTCTAAAACCATAGAGAAGTAGAAAAGTAATATGGATAGAAGCTTATATCATTTTTTATTGGTAAAAATTTTGATTGAGTTTGAACTGCAGAAGACAGGGATGTCATGGAAGGAATTTTTGAGCTCTAATGAAATTAAAACTGATGAAGAAGAATAGAAGGAGCAAGATATAGAATTGATGGTTGATGTAACTAAAATAGATGATGAAACTCTAGACTATAGACCAAACACTTGTTCTCTACCTAGCAGCAGTATAAGAACAAGAAAAATGAGAAAGGAGGAAGCTAAGAAAGCTAAAAAGGATAAAATGTTTACCACCTATATAAGGAAATATAGAAGGATTAAAGGCAAGACAGTATAGGACAGTGATAACCTACAACCAACCTAGGATGCCAATACACAAGAATTTGAAATCAAAAGCAGTGAGGAAGAACCAAAGGAGAAGCAATTAGAAAGGAAAATTCAATATTTTCAGCAAGAGCTCATGGAATCAGAAATGTTGGAAAGATTTATGAAAAGAGAAAATGAGGCATTGAGAATACAAAATAAGAAAATGAAAAATTGAAGAGAAAGGTGAAAAAACTCAAAACCAAAAAAATTGAAATATGTAGATGGGCTAGCAAATGGTATAGGAAGAAGAAAGCTATTAAGGCCAAATACCAAATCTTGAAGACTGAATATCAAAATCAGATGAACATGGATGTTTTACTCTAGGCAGCAGAAGTAGTAGACAAACAAGTTTGACAGGTTAGCATGAGGACATGCAAAGTCTTGTGTTTGGGGGAGATGTTGTTACCATTTCATGACTTATTCTTTCACCTAAAAAAATTCATTTTATGCATCATTTTTCTCATTTAATCTTCATAAATCTCTTATATCCCATTGAAACTAATCAATGTAATGCCATTATTATTATTTTTACATTGGAATTAATTTTAGGAGTTTTTGTGTTAAAACTAGGATTTTTAAAAAAATTATAGGTTTTCGTAACTTCCTGTAATGGCTTCATGTTTTGACACGTTCCATGACACATTGACCAAATCAAGGACTAAGGATATATTCTTGAATGTACAAGGATGCTGAAAAATCTATCCACCTCTAGATTCGAAGTCAATAGGTGGTTGGTCAACGCTGGTCAACTCCTGCTATTTTAGCAGAAAATCCTAAGAAATTAATGAACAGACTTGATATTTTGCTTGTAAAAAGGGATCTGAACTAATTTGACTCCTTTGGCAGGTTAGTTAGGATTTTGAGGAATAGGAATAGCCTCTTTTTGTTATGTAATTTGATGATAAATATTTAGAAGAAAAACATTGAAGGTTAGACAAGACATGAGATATTACGTGACCAGCTTCAAACTTCGATTTATGTAATTGGTTTTCAGAATTTAATACAGAGGTTCAGTTGTTCATGGTGTTATATTCTATAATTTTCTTCAATTTAGTATCTTAAGGTGTGCTTGCAACGTGTGGAGGGCCCCCATTACAGCACTGGTACACTTTCTCTGTGTTTTTCATTTACATTTGCATAATCAGATCTGATAGTACATTTCTATTTAATTTTTATGCTGCAAGTTTATGAATCAGTATTGAAATTTGTGTTTCTCATTTTATTTATCATTTCTACTTAATGATTATGGTTATAATTTTGAAACTCAACTTGTAGTCTAATGATTGAACCTTGTAAGAGGACTTAGATATTGGTTGAATTCAAGATTATTACCTTGTTTTCTATTTTGAATGAGTATGATTGATAAGTGTGTTGAGTTAATATTTGGAGGAGATAATTGATTTTAGTGTGTTGATTTAAGTATTTGAAAGAGGCTCTATGAATTGAGTTCTTGTAAAGGAACTAGAGAATCTTGGAAAAACAATAGAACTATGTTTTTAAGAGATTAGATTTGTTTTGTTTTAGAAGGTGTTCAAGTGTAGAAGGAAACAAAGAACAACCTCTTGTAAAAGAGTATTGAATATTATTACACTAAACCTTCATTTAGGAGACTAAATCATTCTAGATCTATATGTTTTAGATAAGTACCTCTAAGTGTACCTACTCGGATTGATAAGAAATTGAAGCCTAATCTACACTAGCAGATTGGACCAAACAATTATGATTAGGTTAAGGGTAAGGTTAAGCTTAAGGTTAGGGTTAAGGTTAGGGTTAGGTTAAGGATAAAGGTTAAGGTTAAGGTTAATTTTTTGGTTATTGAAAGGTTAATGTTAACCTTCACCTTAACCTTGACTTTAACCTTAACCTTCCCCCAACCTTAACCCTAACCTTAACCTTAACCTTAACCTTAACCATAACTTTAAATTTACCCTAACCTTAAGGGTTTAGTCAGGTTAAGGTTAACATTAAGGGTTTGGTCAAGGTTAGGGTTAGGTTATAGTTAAAGTTAAGGTTAAGGTCAAGGTTAAGGTTAACCTTCACCTTACACTTAACCTTAACTTATCATTAACCTTGACAGGTTTGGTCATATTAAGGTTATGGTTAGGTTAAGGGTACGGTTAAGCTTAAGGTTAAGGTTCAAGTTAGGGTTAGGTTAAGGATAAAGGTTAAGGTTAAGGTTAAGGGTTTGGTTATTGGAAGGTTAAGTTTAACCTTAACCTTAACCTTAACTTTAACCTTAACCTTCCCCCAACCTTAACCCTAACCTTAACCTTAATCTTAACATAACCTTAACGTTAACATAACCTTAACCATAACTTTAACTTTACCCTAACCTTAAGGGTTTAGTCAGGCTAAGGTTAACGTTAAGGGTTTGGTCAAGGTTAGGGTTAGGTTATAGTTAAATTTAAGGTTAAGGTCAAGGTTAAGGTTAACCTTCACCTTAACCTTAACCTTAACATTAACTTTACCCTTAACCTCACCTTAACCTTAAATTTACCCTTAACCCTAACCATGACCAAACCCTTAACCTTAAACTTAACCTGACTAAACCCATAACACCTAAACCTAACCTTGACCAAACCCTTAACCTTAACTTTAACCGGACTAAATTCATAACCTTAACCTTAACCTTAACTTAACCCTAACCTTAACTAAAACCTAACCCTAAACTTAACCAAACCCTTAACCTTAACCTTCACCTAAACCTTTAACCTAACCTTAAACCTAAACTTACCCTTAACCTTAACCTTAACCTAAAGTTAAGATAATGGTTAAGGTTAACATTAAGGATAAGTTAAGGTTAAGGGTAAGGTTAAGGTTAAGGTTACGGGTTTAGTCAGGTTAAGGTTAAGGTCAAGGTTAAGGTTAGGTTAAGGGTAAAGTTAAGGTTAAGGTGAAGGTTAATGGTAAGGTTAAGGTTAAGGTTACGGGTTTAGTGAGGTTAAGGTAGTGTTAGATTATAGTTAATGTTAAGGTTAGGTTAAAGGTAAAGTTAAGGTTAAGGTTAGGTTAAGGTTAAGATAAGGTTAAGGGTAAGGTTAAGGTTAAGGTTAAATGTTAAGGTTAAGATTAGGTTAAGAGTAAAGTTAAAGATAAGGTTAGGGTTATGTCAGGTTAAGGTTAAGGTTAAGGGTTTGGTCAAGGTTAGGGTTACGTGTTACGGGTTTAGTCAGGTTAATGTTAAGGTTAAGGGTTTGGTCAAGGTCATGGTTAGGCTATAACCTTACCCTTAAACTTAACCTTGACCTTAAATATAACCTAACCCTAACCTTGACCAGACCCTTAACATTAACCTTAACCTTAACCTATAATTAACCTTAACCTTGACCTTAACCATAACCTAAGCCTTAACCTTAACTTTAACCTAAGCCTAACCTTAACCTTACCCTTAAATTTACCTATAATCTAACCCCAACCTTGACCTCAACTATAAACTTAACCCTAAACTTAACCTTAACCTAATCTTAACATTAACCTAACCTTAACCTTGCCTTACCCTTAAACTAACCTTAACCTTAACCATAACCTAACCCTAAACTTACCTTAACCTAAATTAACCTTAACCTTGACCTTGACCTTGAACTTAAATTAAGTTTACTCTTAACCTAACCTTAACCTTAACTATAACATAAACCTAACTGTTGAGGAGGTAAATCCCCTCTGCGGACAGAGGAGATCCCTACTAGCCCAGATCGGGTCTAGCAAAAATCAAACACACTACAACGCAAGCTCATAATTGCAAAAATCAAAGCGCGATAGAAGGCCTACCTCAGGTCCAACGCTGTTGTCGTTGCAGAGAGGATAGTGCTCTCGATCCCTTGCTCCGACAAGTCACAATTCCACCACTTGACGCGATCGAACACCTGCACGTACAAGAAACATGACGAACATACGAGCGTAAAACCATATAATTGCAATTATGTGTCAGTCAGAGAGGACACAACTCATAAACAAGCATGAAAAATACGAGTGGAACTATAATCGTAGTCGCTTATATTAATGAAACAAAGGATGATACAACCTGGCTGTGACGCTGAAATCCTCCTTCGGCGGGTCGTCAGCGGAATACGTCTCGGTAAAGCTTGTCGGGAATAGGGACAAGCCTCTCTCTTCAATCATCAATCTCCTTGCTATGGATTTGGCACTATGAGGACTATCAAAGCTCTTGTAGCATTCTTTAGGCTATGAAGGCTCTTGGAGATTCTTGGAGACTCTTGGAGACTAGCTTGCAAAGGGAAATGGCAAGCTTATATAGATGGTCGAAGGGGAGTTGGGATCCCTACAATCATGGGATTGGCCCTATCCTCAAGGAAGCTTCCATGGGATGTGGCAAACTACTTCCTCTACATGGAAATCCGGAGCCAAACGTCCCAATTCAATTTAGAGACGAGTTCAAGAGTTGGTTAAAGTCAATCTTCTGCCATTTATTTTTAAAAAACACCCTTTATTAAGCCTGGCGCGAGTGCGACTCTGAGACAGAGCGCCAATTGGAATGCCCTCTTTAGAATATTTCCCCCATTGGCTCGGGTATAACACTGGCTAGTCGCGCCAAGGATTAAAAGGATATTTTTAGGGTTTTTCACAAGGAGTTGTCTTCAGGGCAATGAAAGTACATGTTTAGGGGAATTCCATGAAAGTGTTTTCAAGTCATGTCACTAATCACAGGTCACGGAATGAGCCCTCCAATGTGTGGGATGGGGAATTGCAGGGACGGTGAAAAATTTCTATGTAACAGATGCCCCCTAAAGCATGAGGCATGAAAGAGAGAGAGGGGTGAAATGCTTTACGAGAACCTGTCCAACTGAAAACACCTCCGTCGGAAAACCTATGTAGAGAAGTAGAACTGACATCTCAAATACATGATATATATGTGGTATGGGAGCAACCATCCATAAGAGAGTATACAATAATCCAGATCCAAGGTATGGGCGTAGCCATCCAGTGAGGATCGATAAATAGACTCAAGTATGGTTGCATCCATCCAATCAGTGAGTCATGCAACTAATCATGATAATCCACAAAATCATAGCCTGGATTATAACAGACAGGAATCCAAGGTCTTGCGCTCCATCTTGACCCTAAAAAAGTACAAGTTCAAGCATGCGAATATGTGAGATGAAGTCTAACATGCAAGAACATCTTCTAATTACCAGCCAATGATGAAAGCTGTTAACAGACGCAAGAGGTACCACCAATAATGAAAATGTCCCTCAAGGTACTACAGGTACATTCTACGGCATGTGAATCAATGAGATGGCGTCGAACACCTATAGAATCACTTGATCGGAGGCTAATGATGAAAACCTCATGCTGAATGCGAAGAACCTGCCATTGAGGCATGTAGGCTCCAAGGTACCAAAAGGGAGTCTCTAGATCAACTTCCTGGATAATGAGCTGAAGTCAACAGGAAGTGACCTTGATCGAAGGTGGGCCATAGTGTTTCCCACATCATCGATGCGAGACAGAGGAACATAATTTCTTTGTGAATCAAGATCATATGAGAATTAGAGGAAGGTTGATACTTGCAGAGGTCAACTTCTCTTGAACATATCGGCGGCATGACAGTGGATTTGGAAGTATTTGACATCAACAGATCAGGGGTCATGATGATGATGAAAATAGTAGATGAGAGGTAAAAAAGGATCACCCAAACCCATGGAGGCAAGTGGAAAACAAGATGAGATGTCCCTAACCCGACACGAATGCGGACAAGTGCCATGCTCAAGAGAGACATACTGCCGACAGGACAATGATGCTAGCTCCATTTCCCCCACCATTTGTGGTGAGTACCTCTTTATTTTTACGCAAGTTTGAAGAGGGTACCATATGCTTGCTATATAAATCCATCCTAGTACATTTTACGAGCCCAAGGAAGGAGGAACTCGAATATCGTCATTACGACTGGATCCAATGTCATCAGGGTTTAACGAGTCTGACAAAGGGAGAACTTTGTGTCTTTTCATATTTAGAGAGTTTTAAAAGACAACAGAAAATTAAACTCCAACAGTTTCTTTTTGTAAATAGTTCCTCAGATATGAAAAGGTAGAAAACTATGTCTAAGAAAACCTCCTAGTTGCAATAGGCTAGGGTATTCCTTTTTCGTAAATAATCTATTCCATCTCGAAAAAGAGGTAAACGTATACTGGGTAGATGTCATTTCGTGACCACTTTAATGAGATCAAAATGATAAGGGAATCGACAATATTTTCATGTTTAGCGAGTTAGAAAAGAGCTGAAAGATGACTCCACCTGGAGGAACAAGTGGTATAAAGGGTAGAAACTGGTTCCGGTAATGGTGGAACTGCTCAGATCATGATAAAAGTTAAGAGGCTGGCTAACAAGATCACTCATCACAGCAGTTCCTCAAGAACGGGTAAAACAACCAAGTGAAGGCATATGATCGGTCGAGCAGATAGTGATGTTGGAGTGACAAAACCAAGGCTCATATGGCAAAAATAGGATAATAAAATATCAATCCCAAGAGGTAAAGTGGGAATGGTTTCATTTTTACACAAGCTTGAAATTAGAAAACTCTGCTTGAAATTGGTTTCATTTTTACACAAGCTTGAAATAAGGATAAACTATGCTTGAAACCAGTTTCATTTTTACACAAGCTTGAAATGGAAACAAACTATGCTTGAAAAAGTAAGCATGCCCCCAGCATGGTGACTCAATTTGAGGTACATGCCCCCCAAGCTTCAGTCCATATGAAAGGCAGATGTAGTGAAGGTTCAAATTACGAGATCTAAGAAATACTCGACTGGAATTTTACGAGATCTGATCAAAGACTTGAATTGACATCTTGTTTCGTGGTTTAAGGAGCTTGGCACAAGACAAGGAACTCTGCTCTGACAACCTTGTTTCATTTTTTAAGGAGCTTGACACAAGAAAATGAACTCTGCTCCAACCAACCTCATCATAATGAACAAGAAGTCAGTGCTTCCAAGAGTTCCACTCCCAATGGAAGGAAAACATCCTGGAAGTTAGGACCCAATTCCCCCAGCACCTTATGCACAATGGCACTATCACTGGGTACAGGCACGGGGTAGGTAGCCACATAGTTGACCTGTGGTGGGGCAGATACAACGGGTGGATAAAAACCAGGAAGGGATGATGGCAGGCCAACTGCCATATCAGGACCAAAGAACGAAAGCTGATCAATGGTCACAATCTGTCCTTCATGCAGAAAATAGACCACACGAAAAAGGGAGGAGACAAGCACTCCCATGGCATAGGTGTAATCACGTCCCAAGAGCAGATTGAAATCTAAGGGGCCTGGAACAACCATCATGTCCATATGGACGGTTTTACGTCCCAAAGTAACAGGTAACCTTGGAAGGATCCCAAATGGTTGACTCGTTCTTCTATTAAAAGCCAACAGATTCTGCGTAACAGGTGCAAGCGGCGGCGAGCTAAAATCTTTCCAAGTAGTTGAGGATAGAACACTAACAGACGTGCCTTCATCTATAATGGTGCTGGGTATGACCAGACCAAAATCCTGTACTGTGATATCGAAAGGCACATAAGACGGAAGGCGATATCTTGTAAATCGATTCCAATCAAATGAAGCGACCAAACTACTCGCAGGGGCTACCATCGAATCGAAATGGTCTTCCCCTGGTGTTATAGAAGAAGAAGGAGCATCCTCCACGACCTCCATCTCGAAGGCGGGAGGGATATCCTCCGGGACCTCCGTCACGGGAGGTGGAGGAGCAGCTTCTTGAGGTATGGGGATAGGAGAATATTTCTCCAAGTCTGAAGAATCCGAAGAAACAAGAATAACTTGAGGGATGTGAGATCCACTCTCCACGGAAAAGACCTGGTGCACCGCAGAAGGGGCCAGCTCAACTGATCCCATGAACAATGGTTGGTCGGGAATGGATTCCTGAATCTGAATTTCTGAGGAAGCGAGATCAACCAAGGATGACTCTTGACCAATCATTAAATCAACTGGTGGAGGACTCAAAGAAAGCTGTTGGTAAACAGCTGGAAGGCATGGCGTAGAAATAGCCGAGTTGTCCAAAACTCGCTTGGCTTCATCCATATATGGACAAAGGTGAATGGCATGGTGCCCCTCACACAACTTACGGGGATTGGCAAGCTTACCCTGCTTCTTAAGAGTTTTACCAGCACCAGTTGAAGACGTGCCCCCAACCTGACTTGTGGAAGCCAAAGGCAACGTTGGACGACCATTGGACCATGCCTCGAGCACCTTGGGAATGCCAAGGCAATCTCGAATAAGGTGGTATCCTATGCACAACATGCAAGGGAACTTGACTTTCCATGGAGGGTTGGAAGGTTTATCAAGAGGAGGTGCTTCGGAAGCAGTAACTGCAGCCTTAGCCTCTCTCTTATCAGACTTCTTCTTCTTTGTCTTCTTCTTCTTCTTAGCCACCTGGTTACTCGAATCCAGACTTTCACTAGGCGAAGTAGATGAGGAGGACGCAAAAAGAGGCAAAGAAGGGGAGAGGTCCACCTTGGAATCAACATGATGTTGTTGAGGCGAAGGAGACGGTTGAATAGTAGTCGGGACATTCGGGACCACAGAGATTGAAAACAACCAAACAGGCAACCCAACAGTTAACTTAGGAAGGGACAAAGTTGCCATATAAGGAGCACCAACATTTCCAAAAGGAGGAAAAAGACCCGGATTCCCATCGAAGGGGATTCCTTGGTTGGTGTACTCTGGAAAAGTTTCTATCAACGACGCAAAACTGCACACAGGCTAGAAACCAAGGCACACAATCAAACAGCCAACAAGCAAATTCTAACAAGGCGTGTGATCGTAGGTGATTTATTTTACCACATTGAAACTTAGAAAATTCATCGTTTCATGTTTTAAGAGTCAAGAAATGGATCAAAGGTGACTCTATCTCTTTCATTTTTGAAGCAAGCGTGAAAGGACAAGTGCTTGGTGATCTTTTCAAATTTAAGGAGTCAGAAAAGATCAAAATGACTACTCAGGAATGCTAGGCAAAGGGTGTACCAAATAACCGTGAACTACAATATACACCTTGGTTTCAAAAATGAAAGAGAAATCAACCAAGGACTTAACATACGTGTAGGCAATCTCCCCGAATGTTGTGTCCGGTGTATCATGGGTATAGGGCGGCAGACTCAGCTTCCTATGGATAAATGATAGAAACCTAGTGGGGTCTCCCTTTATATACGCGACGGTACGGGGAACACAATTCCGTACTAGTGTTGTCTAAAGCCAAGAGGCGAATGACAGTTACTAGGTTTAAAGACGCTGGAACACGTCTCTAGCCTAGACCTCTAAATATTTCGTTAATGTTTCACTGCTGCCTTAAGTAAATTGAATGAATTTTAATGTTTATCTTCAATTATGTTTCAATTTTCAGGCCCTAGCGAGTGTTATGTCTCAAAATCGCCTAAATGCACACTACATGCCACAATATATCATTTCATTCGATGAAAGATAACTACAGGAGAGTTAAGAGCTTTTCACACAACAACAAAATGACCAGAAAACAACCAATGATATCTCTAATTCAGCTAACGGAAACTAAAAGCTTTTCGTTTAAAGTTACTAATCACTAATAACACCGAAAAGATCTAATTCACATCAACTAATTCAACGCAAAAGAGATTTTTTTTTTTTTTGATTTTCAATGTTTAAGAGCAAGAGCACTAACAAGATGAAAACTAAAGAGACAAGAAATTGAGAAGAAAAAAAAAAGAGAAAAACAATCGAATTTCACTCAACGCAAGCCTACAATCAGATCTCAAATTGATAAAAGGTCCCTCAGATCAAAAGACACCCAAAGACTCAATTGAACCATGTAATCTAGGCCCAAAACGACACAAAGTGGAATTCGAATGAGGAAGAAGCCAATCACTCAAATAACGCATTAAAACAATAGACAACCACCCAACGAGTGCAGAGAAGATATCACAGAGCTGACTGAATAGACAGGAACCAAAAATTCCCAAGGGAGGCTCGACGCACAATATCACCTAGATGCCCTAGGGCTAAAATGTAAAATCAATAGAAATGGGTGAACAACCAAAGGAAAAAGGTCAAAGTCAGTCAAACAAGGCTCCGAAACATTCAGGCAGTCAAAAAAAAGAAGCCAAAACCATAGATCAAGCTCAGAAAGATCAAAACCAAGCAAACCCTAGCACCTTACAACATTGGCGCGACTGTCAGGATGAAACTAGTGCCATGACAGGATTGGCGTGGGTAGTAAACTGGGAACTAGCGCCAATTGGTGCGACTGTCAGGCTATTAAGCGTGCCAGTCAATTTTTCTATGAAAAAATAAAAAAGAGCAATCCAAGAAGCAGACCAGTGATGTTGAATCTCAAACCAAAAACCAAACTCATGAAAAGAGCCAGCCAAAAGAGCTAAACAAGCAAGAAAATTCGAGAATCGACCGAAAGACAAGACAATACTCCAAGTGTTTAGTTCATAAACTAAATCGGAGATTGACTGAAGTAGAATTCATCTACTTTTTCTAATGCAGAGCAAGAGCGTTTCAAAGGATATCTAGCTAACTTCAGGCTCTGTCTGTAGTTTATAAAGAAAACAACAAGCTAACTCCCCAGCAGAGTCGTCAATTTGTTGAGGAGGTAAATCCCCTCTGCGGACAGAGGTGATCCCTACTAGCCCAGATCGAGTCTAGCAACAATCAAACACACTACAACGCAAGCTCCTAATTGAAAAAATCAAAGCCCGATAGAAGGCCTACCTAAGGTCCAATGCTGTTGTCGTTGCGGAGAGGATAGTGCTCTCGATCCCTTGCTCTGACAGGTCACAATTCCACCACTTGACGCGATCGAACACCTGCACGTACAAGACACACAACAAACATACAAGCTTAAAACCATATAATTGCAATTATGTGTCAGTCAGAGAGGACACAACTCATAAACAAGCATGAACAATACGAGTGGAACTATAATCATAGTCACTTATATTAATGAAACAAAGGATGAGACAACCTGGCTTTGACACTGAAATCCTCCTTCGGCGGGTCGTCAGCAGAATACGTCTCGATAAAGCTTGTCAGGAATAGGGACAAGCCTCTCTCTTCAATTGTCAATCTCCTTGCTATGGATTTGGCACTATGAGGACTATCAAAGCTCTTGCAGCATTCTTTAGGCTATGAAGGCTCTTGGAGATTCTCGGAGACTCTTGGAGACTAGCTTGCAAAGGGAAATGGAAAGCTTATATAGATGGTGGAAGGGGAGTTGGGATCCCTACAATCATGGGATTGGCCCTATCCTCAAGGAAGCTTCCATGGGAGGTGCAAAACTACTTCTCTACATGGAAATCCAGAGCCAAATGTCCCAACTCAATTTATAGACTAGTTCAGGAGTTGGTTAAAGTCAATCTTCCGCCATTTATTTTTAAAAAACACCCTTTATTAAGCCTGACGTGAGTGCGACTCTGAGACAGAGTGCCAATTGGTGCGCCCTCTTTAGAATATTTCCCCTATTGGTGCGGGTATAACACTATCTAGTCGCGCCAAGGATGAAAAGGCTATTTTTAGGGTTTTTCAAAAGGAGTTGTCTTCAGGGAAATGAAAGTACATGTTTAGGGGAATGATGTGAAAGTGTTTTCAAGTCATGTCACTCCTCACAGGTCATGGAATGAGCCCTCCAATGTGTGGGATGGGGAATTGCAGGGACGGTGAAAAATTGCTATGTAACACTAACCTTGACCTTAACTTTACCCTTAACCTTGACCTTAACCTTAACCTTAACCTTAACTTTACCTTATCCTAATCTTAACCTTAACCTGACTAAACCTGTAACCTTAGCCTTACCCTTAACCTTAACCTGAACCTTTACCGTTAAGGTTAGGTTAAGGGTAAATTCAAGGTTAAGGTTATGGTTATGGGAAGGTTAAGGTTAAGGTTAAAGTTCAGGTTAAGCCTTAACCTTAACATGACTAAACCCAAACCTTAACCTTAACCTTAACTTTACCCTTAACCTAATCTTAAACTTAACCTTGACTTTACCCTTAACGTAGCCTTAACCTTGAACTTAACTATAACCTAACCCTAACATTGACCAAACCTTAACCTTAACCTTAACCTTTCCATAACCTTAAACTTAACCTTAACTATAACCTAACCTTAACCTTGACCTTAACTATAACCTAACCCTAACCTTTACCAAATCCTTAACATTAACCTTACACTTGAACTTAACCTTAACCTTACCGTTAACCTTAAATCTAATCTTGACCTTAACTATAACCTAACCCTAACCTTAACCTAACCTTAACAGTGAGCAAACCCTTAACATAACCTTAACCTTGACTTTACCCTTAATGTAACTTTAACCTTGCCCTTAGCCTTAACCTTAACCTTAACCTTAACCTGACTAAATCCGTAACCTTAACCTTAACCTTAACCTTACCCTTAACCTTAAATTTAACCTTTACCTTAACTATAACGTAACCCTAAACTTAACCAAACCTTAACCTTAACCTTACCCTTAACGTAACCTTAACCTTGACTTTACCCTTAACCTAATCTTAGTTTTACCCTAACCTTAACCTTATGTTAGGTTAAGGTCAAGGTTAAGGTTTGGTCAAGGTTAGGGTTAGGTTATAGTTAAAGTTAAGCTCAAGAACGATAACCTTAACCAGGATTAAGGGGCTAAGGTTAAGGATAATGTTAAGGTTAGTTTAAGGTCAAGGTCAAGGTTAACGTTAAGGTAAAGGTCACGGATAAGGGTAAAGTTAAGGTCAAGGTTAGGGTTAGGTTATAGCTAATATTAAACTTAACCTTAACCTTAACCTAACCTTAACCTTTACTTTAACCTTAACCTAACCTTAACCTTAACTTTACCTTAACCTTGACTTTACCCTTAACCTAACCTTAACCTTAACCTTATCTTAACCTTAACCTTAACATAACTATAACCTTACCTTAACCTAACATAGCCTTAACCTTCACCTTTACCTTAATCTTAACTTTAACATTACCCTAACCTTAAGGGTTTAGTCAGGATAAGGTTAATGTTAAGGTCAAGGTCAAGGTTAAGGTTAGGTTATAGTGAAGGTTAAGTTTAAGGGTAAGGTCAGGGTAAAAGCTCAGGTTAAGGTTAAGGTTAATGCTAAGGTTAGGTTAAGGGTAAAGTTAAGGTTAAGGGTAAGGGTAAGGTTAAGGTTAAGGTTAGGCTAAGTTCAAGGTCAAGGTTAAGGTTAAGGTCAAGCATTTGGTCAAGGTTAGGGTTAGGTTAAGGTTAAGGTTAAGGTTAGGTTAATGGTAAAGTCAAGTTTAGGGTTATGGTTAAGCTTAAGGGTAAGATAAGGATAAGGTTAAGGTTAAGGTTAAGGTGAAGGGGGTAACCTTAAGGTTAAGGTTAAGGATAAGTTAAGGTTAAGTGTAATTAAGGTTAAGGTTAATATTAGGTTAAGGGTAAAGCCAAACCTTAATCTTAACCTTAAGTTTAACTTTAACATTCCCCTAACCGTAACCTTAACCTGAACCTTAACCCTAACCTTACCCTAACTGTTGTGTAACCAACTCCAAAAAGAGGGGCAACCTCCAATACATTACATAAATGAACAATTCTTGGATGATTCAATTCACACAACCTCCTTTCTATATAAAGGAGTCCATGGGGCCATAATCTAATCCTAGTGGGCCACAATGTAATCCTAGCCGACCTAACAATAATAATTTAAGGGCACAATAATATCAAAATGGGGGTTACAAGGGTACAATAATAACAATAAGGGGTTTACACTAACAATAATAAGGGGCTACACTATTAATATAGGAACTTAACATGCCCCTCTCCTTCAAACAAGTGTTGTCCTCAACGCTTGATTATTTCTTGATGCTTCTGTATAAAATTCTCATCCTCCCATGTGAAATATTCTACAGGAAAGTTCTTCCACTTTCTGAGATACTCTGAAATTGATCGTACTTGTCGATTTTTTGTTTCTATGACTGCTTCATAACTTCTTTCGATGTCATGTTGATCTTCCTGTTGTTTCATTAGATTCTGCACCAAAGTTGGGTTATCTTTTGAGAGTTGGAGAACTTGTTGTTGATGCTCGATGTGATCTTCCACTAATTTATCATCCATATTTGCTATTATTTGATCCTTCAAACCATCCAACTTAGCCTCCATTTCTGATTTTAAACCGTCTATTTCATCTTCAATTGCTCTTCGTAAGATCGAAACTTGTTGCACTTGGTACCGTAATTTTGATATCTCATCCTGCAATTCTTCCTCTTCATGCGTCATAGTATAGATTTCTGAGGGCTTAATGGGTGTTGAATTCTTTTTAGGAGGCATTTCAGAACCCAATACTGAAATATATGCTCAATAGGCCCTTGGAATCACTTCAAACCGATTTTTCAAACAAGATTTATGCAATTCGGAAAAAAAATACACACCTTTTTCTTGCTTTTAGGAGCTCGATATTGAAATTGTATTATCTCTATTATTGCAGATATTCAATATCTGAAATTTAGCATTGAAGTAGCCCTCTGAATTATCTATTGAATTCCACAGGTCTGACCTGATTTGGATTCTCCAAGACAAAGTTGTGTCCAATCTCCCACAATGACCTAATTATGGACTGGTTCAGTAGAGCGAACTTGTACGACTTGCCACGTGTCACTGTTTCATCCTTTGTCTCTGAAATTGATAGCCAATAAACTAAAGTCTGTGTACTTGCGACCACTTTTTACGGCACTCCAATCCGATGCCGAGAGAGAGATTTATTGAACTTTTCCCACGATCACCTCTTTGAGATGAAATTCAGGAGCCTGAAAAAGCACTACCTTCCACAGATCATATCTCCAAAAATATTGCGAACCAAGCTCTGAAATTTTTTTATGAATTTCCTCAGGATTTCAGCTTCGCACCATATGAATTTCAGACTCTGAACCTTCGTAGAAAATAATTTATAGCGCAAATTCCACGATGACCTGTTTAGGAGCCTGAACAAATACCTAACTTCCATAGATCATATCTCCGAAAATATTGCGAACCAAGCTCTAAAATTTTTAGACAATCTTCCTCAGGATTTCAGCTTCGCACCCTAAAAATTTCAGCTTCTGAAACTTCGTAGAAAAAAAAGTTATAGCGAAAATGCCACGATGACCTGTTTGGAGCAGCGAAACCCTAGAATCCAAAGCTCTGATACCAAATGTTGTGTAACCAGCTCCAAAAAGAGAAGGAAAGAGATATAAACGCCTTAGAAATGAGCCACTTCGAGGGGGAAACCTCCAATACATTACATAAATGAACAATTCTTGGATGATACAATTCACAAAACCTCCTTTCTATATATAGGAGTCCATGGGGCCATAATGTAATCCTCGTGGGCCACAATGTAATCCTAGCCGACCTAACAATAATAATTTAAGGGCACAATAATATCAAAATGGGGGTTACAAGGGTACAATAATAACAATAAGGGGTTTACACTAACAATAATAAGGGGCTACACTATTAATATAGGGACTTAACACTAACCATAACCTTAACTTTACCCTTAACCTACCCTTAACCTTACCTCAACCTTTACCTTAACATTAACCTAACCTTGACCTTAACCTTAACCTTAACCTAACCTTATCCTTGACCTTAACTATAATCTAACGCTAACCTTTACCAAACCCTTAACCTTAACGTTAACATGACTAAACTTGTAACCTTAACCTTACCCTTAAACTTAACTTATCCTTAACCTTAGCCTTAACCATAATCTCAACCTCAGGTTAAGGTTAAGGTTAAGGGTAAGCTTAGGGTTAAGGGTAAAGGTTAAGGTTAAGGTTACAGGTTTAGGCAGGTTAAGGTTAAGGCTAAGGGTTTGGTCAAGGTTAGGGTTAGGTTATAGTTAAAGTCAAGGTTAAGGTTAGGTTAAGGTTAAGGTTATGGTTAAGGTTAGGATAAAGTTAAGGTCAAGGTTAAGGTCAAGGTTAGGTTAAGGTTAAGGGTGAAGATTAAGGTCAATGTTAAGGTTAAGGTTATGGTTAAGCTTAGGTTAATTTTCATTTTAATGTTAAGGCTAAGGTTAGGTTATAGTGAAGTTTAAGGTTAAGACCCATAACCTTAACTTTGACCTTACCCTTAATCTTAACCTTAACCTAACCTTAACCTTGACTTTACCCTTAACTTAACCTTAACCTTCAATATAGCCTAACCCTAACCTTGACCAAACCCTTAGCCTTACCCTTAACCTTTACCTTACTAAACCCATAACCTTAACATTAGCCTTAACTATAACCTAACTCTAACCTTGAAAAAACCCTAACCTTAACCTTAACTTTACCCTTAACCTAACCTTAACCTTAATTATACCCTTAACCTAATCTTAACCTTAACCTAACTTTAACCTTACCCTTAACCTTGAACTTAACCTTAACTTAACCTAACCTTAAACTTAACGTTAACTATAACCTAACACTAACCTTGAACAAACACTTAACCTTCAACTTATTTTAACGTTATCCTAACCTTAACCTTAACCTTATCCTAACTATAAACTTACCCTTAACCTTAACCTTAACCTTAACTATAACCTAACCCTAAATTTTACCAAACGCTTATTCTTAACCTTAACCTGACTAAACCTGTAACCTTAACCTTAACCTTACCCTCTTAACCTTAACCTTAAACTAATATTAACCTTAACTAAAACCTAACACTAACCTTAACCAAACCCTCAACTTGAACCTTAACCTTAACCATAACCCTAACCTTAACCTTAACCTTAGCCTTAACCTAACCTTAAAATTAACCTTAACCTAACTATAACCTTACCCTTAACCTTAACCTTGACATTAACTATAACCTAACCCTAACCTTGACCAAACCCTTAACCTTAACCTTAATCTCACTAAACCCATAACCTTACCCTTAACCTTAAACAAACCTTAACCTTAACCTAACCTTAACCTTGACTTTACCCTTAACCTAACCTTAACCTTAACCTAACCCTTAACCTTGACCAAACATCTAACCTTAACCTTAAACTTAATTTTACCCTTAACCTAATCTTAACTTTAACCTAACCTTAACCATGACTTTACCCTTAACGTAACCATAACCTTGAACTGAACCCGAGGTTAAGATTATGGTTAAGGTTAAGGTTAAGGTTAATGTTAAGGGTAAGGTTAGGGTTAGGGTTAGGTTAAGGTTAAGGTTAGGTTAGGTTAAGGTTAAGGTTAAGGTTAAGGTTAAGGTTATGGTTAAGGTTAGGTTAAGGTGAAGGTTAGGTTAAGGTTAAGGTTAAGGTTAAGGCTCAGGGTAAAGATAAAGTTATGGTTAAGGTTAATGTTATGGTTAGGTTATAGTTAAGGTTAAGGTTAGGTTAAAAGTAAGATAAGGTTAAGTTTAAGGTCAGGTTAAGGTTAATGTTAGGTTACAGTAAAGGTTAAGGTTAAGATAAGGTTAAGGTTAAGGTTATGGGTTTGGTCAAGGTTAGGGTTAGGTTATAGTTAAGGTCAAGGTTAAGGTTAGGTTATAGTGAATGTTAAGAATAAGATAAGGTTAAGGTTAAGGTTAGGTTAAGGTTAAGGTTAAGGTTAGGTAAAGGTTAAGGTTAATGTTAAAGGTTTGGTCAAGGTTAGGGTTAGGTTATAGTTAAGGTCAAGGTTAAGGTTAGGTTATAGTGAAGGTTAAGGTTAACATAAGGTTAAGGTTAAGGTTAGGTTAAGGTTAAGGTTATGGTTATGGTTAAGGTTAAGGTTAGGTAAAGGTTAAGGTTAATGTTAAGGGTTTGGTCAAGGTTAGGGTTAGGTTATAGTTAAGGTTACAAGTTTATTCACGATAAGGTTAAGGTTAAGGGTAAGGTTAGGTTAAGGGTAAAGTTAAGGTTAAGGGTAAAGTCAAGGGTTTAGTCAGGTTTAGGTTAAAGTTAAAGGTTTGGTCAAGGTTAGGTTTAGGTTCAAGTTACAGGTTTAGTCAGATTAAGGTTAGGTTATTGTTAAGGTTAAGGTTAAGGTTAAGGGTAAAGTCAAGGTTAAGGTTAAGGTTAAGATTAAGGGTAAATTTAAGGTTAAGGTTAAGGTTTAGGTTTGGTGAGGTTTATGGTTAGTTTATAGTTAAGGTTAAGATAAGGTTAAGGTTAAGGTTAAGGTTAAAGTTAGGTTAATTTAAGGTAAAGGTTAAGGTTTGGTCAAGGTTAGGGTTAGGTTATAGTTAAAGTTAAGGTTAAGGTCAAGGTTAATAGTAAGGTTAAGGTTAGTTTAAAGTTAAGATTAGGTTAAGGGTAGAGTTAAGGTTATGTTTAGGTTAAGGTTAGGGTTAAGATTAATGGAAGGTTAAGGTTAAGGTTATGTTAAGGGTAAAGTGAAGGTGAGTGTTACGTTAAGGGTAAGGGTTTGGTCAAGGTTAGGGGTAGGTTATAGTTAAGGTTAGGTTAAGGTTAAGGTTAAGTGTTTGGTCAGGGTTAAGGTTAGGTTATAGTTAAGGTTAAGGTTAATGTTAGGGGAAGGTTAAGGTTAAGGTTAAGGTAAAGGGTTTGGTCAAGGTTAACGTTAGGTTATAGTTAATGTTAAGGTTAGGTTAAGGTTAAGGTTAAGGTTACGAGTTTCGTCAGGTTAAGGTTCGGTTAAGGTTAAGGTTAGGTTAAGTTTAAGGTTAAGGTTAAGGTTAATGTTATGGTTAAGCTTAAGATTAAGTTCAGGTTGAGGTTAAGGTTAGGTTAAGGTTAAGATAAGGTTAAGGTTAAGGTTAAGGTTAGGTTAAGGTTAAGAGTAAGGTTAAAGTTAAGGTTAGGTTAAGATCAAGGTTAAGGTTATATTAAGGGTAAATTCAAGGTTATGGTTAAAGTTATGGTTAATGTTAAGGGTAACGTCAAGGTTAAGGTTATGGGACTTAACCATAACCTTCACTATAACCTAACCTTAACTATAACCTAACCCTAAACTTAACAAAACCTTGACCTTAACCTTAACTTAAACATAACCTTAACCTTAACCTTACCTTTAACCTTAACCTTAACCTAACCTTATCCTTAACCTTAACTATAACCTAACCCTAGCCTTTACCAAACCTTAACCTTAACCTTACCCTTAAGGTAACCCTAACCTTAACCTTAACCTTAACCCTAACCTTAACCTTAACTTTACCCCAAACCTAATATTAACCTTACCTTAACCTTAACCCTAACCTTACCCATAAAATTAACCTTAACCTTAGGTTAAGATTATGGTTAATGTTAAGGTTAAGGATAAGTTAAGGTTAAGGTTAGGGTTAACGTTAAGGTTAAGGTTACGGTTAAGGTTAAGGGTTTGTTCAAGGTTAGTGTTAGGTTATACTTAAGGTCAAGGTTAAGGTTAGGTTATAGTTAAGGGTAATGTTAAGGTTAAGGTTAAGGTTAAGGGTAAAGTTAAGGTTAAGGTTAACTTTAAGGATAAGGTTAATGTCAAAGTTAAGGTTAAGTAAAAGTTGAGATAAGGTTAAGGGTAAGGTTAAATAAGGTTAATGGTAAGGTTAATATTAAGGTTAAGGTTAAGGGTAAGATTAAGGGTAAGGTTAAGGTAAAGGTTAAGGGTTTTGTCAAGGTTAAGGTTAGGTTATTGTGAAGGTTAAGGTTAAGTTAAGGGTAAAGTCGAGGTTAGGGTTAGGTTAATATTAATATTAGGTTAAGGGTGAAGTTAAGGTTAAGGTTAGGATAAGGTTAAGGTTATAGTTAAGGTCGAGGTAAGATAATTTTAAGGGTAAGATTAAGGTTACAGGTTTAGTCGGGTTAAGGTTAAGGTTAAGATTAGGTTAAGGGTAAGGTTAAGGTTAGGTTAAGGTTAAGGTTAAGGTTAGGGTTAGGTTATAGTTAAGGTCAAGGTTAAGGTTAAGGGTAAGGAAACCCTTAACCGTTACCCTAACTTTACCCTAACCTTACTCTTAACCTTAACCTTAACTATAAGCTAACCATAAACTTGACTAAACCCTTAACCTTCACCTTAACCTGACTAAACCCATAACCTTAACCTTAACATTACGCATAACCTTCACCCTTAATAGTAACCTTAACCTTACCCCCTTAACCTTAACCTAACTAAACCTGTAACCTTAACCTTAAGCTTAACCTGACTAAACCGGTAACCTTAACCTTAGCCTAACCTTAACCTTAATTTTACACCTAACCTAACCTTAACCATAGAATTAACCTTAAACTTAACCTCAACCTTACCCTTACCTAACCTTAACCTTAACCTAACCTTAACCTTAACTTTACTCGTAACCTTAACATTAACCTTAACCTTTATCTGACCTTAACCTTAACCTTATTGATAACCTTAACCTTAACCTTAACCTTAACCTTTACCCTAACCTTACCCTTAATCTTAACCTTGACCAAAACCTTAACCTTAACCTTGACCTAACCTTAACCTTGACCTTAACTATAACCTAAACCTAACCTTGACCAAACCCTTAACATTAACCTTAACCTTAACCTTACCCTAACCTTAACCCTAACCTTAATCTAAACTTTACCCTTAACCTAACCTTAACTTTACCCTTAACCTTAACCTCAGTCTTAACCTTGACTTTACCATTAACGTAAGGTTAAGGTTACGGTTAGGTCAAGGTTAAGGTTAAGGTTAACATTAAGGATAAGTTAAGGTTAAGGGTATGATAAGGTTAAGGTTAAGTGTATGATAAGTTAAGGTTAAGGGTGTTAGCCATCAGTAAATTTTTGTCAAAGAAAATGATGGCTAAAATATGTCCTAAGCCTTCAAGAGATTGATTTCATACAAAACTGCTCATTCTTGAAGCCTTCTTATGCTGCCTAAACTCAAAAAGTAATCTTTGCTGCTGTTTCATTGAGAAAATCCACCAAAAAGGCCATGCTGATATCCAAAAAGACTGTTTTTAGGCATTTTTCCATCATTTTCTGAACCTATTTTCATTCATTTTTAGCCCTTATTCATCCTCCATTTTCCTCTAAAAAATCCCCCTTTCCTTCCCATTTACCTTCGTTCTCCTTAAAACCCTTCTTATGGTTTAAAAACCTTCCCTTTTAACTATCAGAACTTGAAAAAAACCATGAAAAACCCCTAAAAACCTTCTTTTGGCATAAAAGCGCCCTTTTATTAACAAATAGGCTTTAGCCCCTTTTGGCTTAGCCCCATATTTTTCTCTGTCATATGACAATGCCCCAGCTCCATGGTTTCTATCCCCCATCACATCACACCATTGGAGTTCCTATTCTCCTCCCCCCTTGCCTTTTTTTAGCAAACTGCCGATGCGATAAGCCCCTTATTCCTCTGCTCTCGGTTCCCCTTTTCCTCCATAAACCTCATTTTTCCCTTTCTTTAAATCCCCTTCCCTTATTTTCATTTACCCCCTGTGCCCTTTATAAAAAACTCATTTCCCTGTGTATTTTTCCATAAACCGAAGTTTTTCATTTTTACAAGGAAAACTAAGGTTTCTGAACCTAAAAGGCCCTTTCACTACCCAATGGGTTAGCTGACGTAATACCCACGTCATCCCTCTGGACCCACACCCCACTAAATAATCCCCTCTCCCAAACCCCTATTGACACTTTTTCCCCACTAAAGCCCACGCTGTGCAACTTTCCAACGCACCTCCCATCCACACCGTCAGATCTACCCCTTCTCATCCGATGGTGCTCATTGCATTTCACGCAGTTTTTCGAGTCGAGTTTTAACTGCCCAAACCCACACGAGACCAATGCTTTCGTAAGGAACATGTTTCACGCCATTATTGGATCACATTCATTTTATTAAAAAACATTTACTGCCCAAGGGTCATGCGAAAATTCCCGGTTTTTGCAAAACCACTTTGCCCAAATACGTGCCAAATACAGTTTTAAACCAAATTTTCACTGGTTTTCTTCATAAAAGCTCTTTCGCCTACATATTCACCCTTCTGCACTACTCCTCTGCCTCTGACAGCCTCTGCATGCAGTTTTTCCCTCCCTCGTAGGATTTTATAATAAATTTGTGGTTTTTTGCAGGTTTTGATAATAGTTTTTAAGGCCAAGAGCCTTCTCGTGGTTCAATAAGGAGTGCAGTTGAAGATTTCCCAACTCTGAAGCCTAAAATTTTGCTGAATAAAGCTTCTAGGGTGTACATTCAAGCTTTTAATACATGTTTCATAAACATGGGTTATTCAAATAGAACCCTCAGCACGCCAAGGTACCTGTTCACAATAGAGAATAGATCACACATAAAATTTTGAATGATTAATGAATAAGGTTGAAGATTAAAGGCATAATCTTATAGTTTAAAGTTTTATACATAGTATAAAGGGTTAAATATCAAAAGCTGAAAATTAAGAGCTTAACTGTACAGTTAAAGTAACAAGCTTAAATAATTAAAGCCTAATTCTATTAAAAAGGTCAAAAGGTAGATGACTAAAGCTGAATCAGTAAATACAGTTAGCATATAAAGTTTAAAGACTCTGAAGATGTTTTCAAAGGCCTTAAAGCGAGAATTAGGGCCTAATCAGTGTTTAAAGCCACTAGGAAAGACAAATCAATAAAGTAAGCCTCTGAATGCCACATCATTGAGGCTATTACTCCTCAAAATGCCACCTACCAGCTGATTTCATCTAAAAGAGTGAATATTAATTACATTGTCAGAGATATTTCTGAAGTTAGCTCATAATTTATTTCTAGAAGGAATGTTGGTGAGTCCTTGTCTTGCTGAGTAAAACTTGAGATTATTTCCCTGAATGTTCTTGAAAAGTTTGCTAAGTAAAGTTGAACTAGGGAAGTCTATGGTTAGCCCTGTCCTCTAGTTTCTTCTCTAATAGTTCCTTTGAAAAGTTCCCTTAAAAGTATGTCAAAATCAGGCTAGGTTAAAAGTCCTTACTTGATCTTAGACTACTTCTTATGTTAATCTTCAATGTGTTCCTTGAGAATATGCTAAAAGCAGGCTAAGTTAAAAGTATTTACTTGATCTTAAGATATTCTTTGTTTTTAACTGTTTTCTTTTAAAAAGTATATCAAAAGAACACCAGTTTAAAAGTACTTACCTTATCTTAGGTTTCTTTGTGTCTTTCCTTTGAGTATGTTGAAAGCAGGCTAGGTTAAAATTCCTTACTTGATCTTAAGCTATTCTTTGTTTTCTTTTATGTTTCCTTCTTCACTACACTTTAATGTTTCATTCCATAAATCAACTTAAAGAGATCTGTTGACATATATGACTTTCCCCAGAGACCACTCTTGAAACTTGTTGTGCAATTAAAATCCTTTATGACTGCACAGCCCAATGGATTGACATTGTTTCTTACCTATCTTATCAGTCGAACCATTTTCAACCTACTCACAACTTTACGCTTCAAAAGACTTCCTTCATTCTAATGCTATTCCTTCCAACAAAAACAAACAAAACCCTTCTGCTTTATAACTAGCCTAATATCATATCATAAGCTTTAAAGATCATATCTTTGAAAATACATATATAGAGAGATCCGTCTCTGAATCTAGGAGGGTTAGATCCTAGGATTTCAAAGTGGTTTTGATGTTGGTTCTGCAACGTTTGCTCTTTCCAATCCTGTAAACTATGGAGGCCTAATAGAGTGGCAACCATACTGGGGAGATTATTGAGTAATAGATAACTTCACAAGTCAACTAAACCCTATTTCTAAATGAATCAAGTGTCACCAAGACTGGTTATTATTGATTGTTGATGGTGAACAACAACCAAACCTTGAAAGCAAGTAAAAATCCTTCACCTAGCAAGTCCATTGGTATTTAGTATTCCTGTTGAACCCACTAGTCTTTCCTAAGACTCCACTGGGAAATTCTGAGTGAATTACATTTTTTACATCCTTAAGACCTTAGAAAACCCAGAAAATTTCAAATTTGTGTTTAAATAAATCAATGGTGGTGGACCATAAAACATTTTACCTTCAAAAAGATAAAAATTTCCACCTAGCGACTCCACAACTCCCAAAATACCAAATGAGTCCACTGGTAGAAGACTCTGAACGGGTTGACCAGATACAATGACCTCTTTCTTGATTTTCAGACATGATCCCAAGGATACAACGAAGATATGACCCAATGAGTAGAGATCATATCCGTGGGTTCCCACATAATATGCCCCAGGTGAATTGGGATGAAAAACTTCTTGTTTTTCAAGGTGAAGAGTTTGATGACCCTTTGTTACATCTCATCAAATTTCACATACATGTATGGAGGTAAAAGGTGGAATGGCATCAATATTTCCTTATGAGAATGTTCATGTTAACATTAGAAGGAAAGGTAAGGGATTGGTATGAATGGTTGGGGGATGGTAGTTTGTTTTCTCTAAGAGACCTTCACATAATATTTTATGATCATTATAACGAAAAATCCCCATATCTATCATTGGATGCAAGTTGTTGTAATCAATCTAAGGGCCTCATATAATACCTTGCAGGCATTTATGAAGATTTTAGAAATTGGCAACTTGAAGATCTCATAGCAGCCATCCATGAATTTCATACTCAGGACAACTATCATAAAAACCTAGATGAACCATTTGAGGAAGAAATTGATCAAGAAATAGAAGAAAATCCTCAGAATGCAATTGGAAACATAACTAATGATGATTCATCATCCTTTCTAGGTGAGGCTAATTTGAATAGTGATGATCTAGAGCAGCCCATGATTTTTCCAAATCAAGAACAAAATCAACCACTACAATACCTAGATAAAGAGCAAGACATATATGATGATCAAGACTTTATAGAATATAATGAGGAAGGTTGTCAAGAAATTCCTGATTTATTACCTATAACTTGTGTTTTACTGTTAAGAGAACTCATGACCAAAATGCAAATACTAATAGTGAGCAGTGCTTTGAGGAAAAAAGTAGCCACTTAGAAAACATAGAACCTAAAATAGAAGAAAAAACAACACATATAGGGACTCTCCCTCTATGTTATTACCCATTTCAGATTTTAAGAGGGGAGTGGCATCCTAACGATGTAGAAGAAACAACTCATGAACCTTATATTCAAACTGAGTATCACAATAATCATGAGGAGCTCTTTGAAACAAAAGAATATAAGGAAACATTAGAAAATCCTCAAAGTGTCCCTGCAAACACAACTGGAGATTCACTAGAAGAGGCCCAAGAAGACACCCAACCTCAAAACTAGTTAACACAAGAGGAAGAGGAATGATGTTCTTCTATTCATCATGAAAAAGAAATCCCTCTTTTGACAGAAGAAGAAATTGATCAAATATTAAAAAAGCAGTCAGCCTCTGAAAGACCTGCTGGCAATCCAGTATTTTTGATTGGTGACATTACTTACATTAATGATTTTCATAATTTTGACCTGTATGATGATCATGTTCTCCAAATAGAAGTTGATCTTGCAGGATCATCATTAGTAGATTTGTGGGAGGAAGATCAGTTCCACCAATCTGAGAGAGTAATGAGCTAAAGCGGACTATTTATGATACTGATGAAGAAAGCTTTAAAAGTGCATAAGAGAGAGAAGAATATATGAATATTTTCTTTGCTTCATTACATCTCATCAGTAAAATTTTCCATGTGATTGGGAATCAACAGTCTTTCAACTCAAAGGTTGAGGAGGAAAACAATGAATAATTTCTTGAGCATGATGAATATAAAGGACCTCCTCCTGAAAGGGTTGAGATAATCAAAGAGACCCTTACTCAAGGATATAATTACCTCTTCACATAGTATAGTCCAATAAATCAAAACATACTAGGACTACAAGAGGACAATGTTGTAATATATGATGAGTCCTCCAGTTCAAATAATAATGAAGATGAGGAAAAAGTTCTTTCTCAAAAGAATCTGAATCTTGATCCAGTGGAGAAAAAGGTAACCCTGTTTGAAACATGTCTTCCAAATATTCATAACCAGGATTTATTTCAAGATCCCTATGTAGATTTTTTGAAGAAATTTGAAGAGGGAATAAATGTTGTCAAGAGCAGTATGTTGCAAATAGTAAGAAAATTTTCTTGCATTGCTGTTAAAGAAAAAGTGAGATGGGAGTGGTCCTTTTGTTTATCCAACATGCTCAAAGAGATGAGCCAAGGCCAGTCATGGAACCATCTAATTGACTGGATATATTGGAAAAGAGAATTTGTCAGCTAAACATGTAAATATTTCAGAGTTAGATTAGGTTAGATAGGAAAACAAATAAGCTCAGCCTTTGAGCATTTAGTTAGTATTCTTGCTTTTTGCTTTGAAAAGGAAAAATTGAAAGAAAATAAAAAAACAATAGAAAAATAGAAAAAGAGGGCAGAAATAAAACAAGAAAGGTACAACCCCATACCAAAAAGGAAGAGAAATTTTGAAAGTGTGCAAGCTTAAATTTCACTACTAGAGAAAACACTGCTATTTTTTCATACAACCTAATCATGACTAGGTAGGTTTCAATTTTCTACTGAATGGCTAGTGAAGAAGATTTGCCAAACTGTTTAATCTTGGCTTATCAGTAGAATAGATTAGGATAGAAAAAAGTGGTTCAAGAAAGTTTAAATCCTGAACCTGTAAAATTTTGATGAGGAATTGGTTTTAATATGCTTAAAATCTGAACCAAGAGAAAAAGAACAACTCTAAAAAGATCAAAATCAGAGCTGCAAAAAAGAATGAAGGATGCTTTTTGATTTTCAGATCTTAAGCCTTCACAATTTTGTTTCAAATATCTAAAAATAAAGTCTATGTGAGGCTTGTTTTTATGCCATAGTCTCATAGCAAATCAGACTGCTTAACCATGGTTTGACTGTCTTTAAATTTCTATTTTAAAAAATAGAGAATAAAATCTGTCAGACAGTCTAATCCTGGAAGATAGTAGCTTAGGTAGAGAATTTATGAGTTCAACAGTATAATCTGAACTCATGGAATAAATAAGGTTAGATGTATATTAGCTTTTCCTATTTTCAAAAGAATAAAATTTGGATGACAAAGGTCTGCATGTCCAAATGCACCTTATGAAGAAGAAGAAATGTTAGGAAAAGTAGGCTATGTAGGTAGAAAAGTTTGGGAGAAATTTGTTTGCTGATATGAAATACTGATAATATTTTCTAAAGCAGCATGATCAGAGAAGAAAATTTTTCAATGGATAAAGGCACAGGTCTGCATCCCAGGGATAAATATCTGAAGTTCTTGACACCTCCAAGGAGCTGCCATCCCCAAGTGGAGCCACTGTTAGCCATCAGTAAATTTTTGTCAAAGAAAATGATGGCTAAAACAAGTCATAAGCCTTCAAGAGATTGTTTTCATACAAAACTACTCATTCTTGAAGCCTTCTTATGCTGCCTAAACTTAAAAAGTAATCTTCACTGTTGTTTCATTGAGAAAATCGACCAAAAAAGCCATGATGATATCCAAAAACTCTGCTTTTAGGCATTTTTCCATCATTTTCTAAACCTATTTTCATTCTTTTTTAGCCCCTATTCATCCTCCATTTTCCTCTAAAAAATCCCACTTTCCTTTCCATTTACCCTTCGTTCTCCTTAAAACCCTTCTTATGGTTTAAAAACGTTCCCTTTTAACTATCGAAACTTGAAAAAAACCATGAAAAACCCATAAAAACCTTCTTTTGGCGTAAAAGCACCCTTTTATTAACAAACAGGCTTTAGCCCATTTCGGCTTAGCCACATATTTTTATCCATCATATGACCATCCATGGTTTCTACCACCCATCGCATCGCACCATTGGAGTTCCTATTCTCCTCCCCCCCTTGCCTTTTTTTTAGCGAACTGCCGATGCGATAAGCCCCTTATTCATCTGCTCTCGGTTCCCCTTTTCCTCCATAAACTTCATTTTTCCCTTTCTTTAAATCCCCTTCCCTAATTTTTGTTTACCCCTTGCGCCCTTTATAAAAAACTCATTTCCCTGTGTATTTTGCCATCAACTGAAGTTTTTCATTTTTACAGGGAAAACTAAGGTTTCCCAACCTAAAAGGCCCTTTCACTACCCGACGGGTTAGCTGACGTAATACCCATGTCATCCCTCCAGACCCACATCCCAATAAGCAATCCCCTCTCCCAATCCCCTCCTGACACCTGTTCCCCACTAAAGCCCTCGTCGTGTAGCTTTCCAATGCACCTCCCATTCGCACCGTCGGATCTGCCCCTTCTCATCCAACGGTAAGCATTGCATTTCACGCAGTTTTCCAAGTTGAGGTTTAACTGCCTGAACCCACGTGAGACTGTTGGTTTCATAAGGGATAGGTGTCACGCCATCATTGGATCACGTCATTTTATTAAAAACCATTTACCGCCCGAGGGTCACGCGAAAACCATTCTCGGTTTTCGCGAAACCACTTTGCCCAAATTCGCGCCAAATACAGTTTTAAACCAGATTTTCACTCGTTTTCTTCATAAAACCTCTTTCGCCTGCATATTCACCCTTCTGCACTACTCCTCTTCCTCTGAAAGCCTCTACATGCATTGTTTCCTTCCCTCGCAGGATTTTATAATAAATTTGTGGTTTTTTGCAGGTTTTGATAACATTTTTTAAGGCCAAGAGCCTTCTCATGGTTCAATAAGGAGCGCGGCTGAAGATTGCCCAACTTTGAAGCCTAAAATGCTATTGAATAAAGCTTCCAGGGTGTACATTAAATATTTTAATCCATGTTTCATAAACATGGGTTATTCAAATAGAACCCTCAGTATGCCAAGGTACCTGTTCACAGCAGAGAAGAGATCACGCATAAAATATTGAAGGATTAATACATAAGGTTGAAGATTAAAGGCATAATATTATAGTTTAAAGGTTTATACATGGTATAAAGGGTTAAATATGAAAATCCAAAAATTAAGAGTTTAACCCTACAGTTAAAGGAACAGGCTTAAAGCACCAAAGCCTAATTCAATTAAAAAAGGCAAAAGACAGATGACTAAAGCTGAATCAGTAAATACAGTCAGCATATAAAGTTTAAAGACTCTGAAGATGTTTTCAAAGGCCTTAAAGCAAGAATTAGGGCCTAATCAGTTTTTAAATCCACTAGGATAGACAAATCAATAAAGGAAAAGGAAGCCTCTAAATGCCACATCATTGAGGCTATTACTCCTCAAAATGCCACCTACCAGTTGATTTCATCTAAAAGAGTGTATATTAATTACGCAGTCAGAGATATTTCTAAAGACAACTCAAAATTTATTGCCAGCCTACCAAGTGCCCCCAAAGTCAACAAAGGTGACTAAAGTTGATGAAATTTAATGTATTAATCAATTAGAAGAGTTAAAAATTTTGAAAAACTTCTCGATTTGGCCCTTCAAAGGCGGAGAAGCACTTACTATGCATCAATTGAACATATATACCTTTCCTTCACTCCAACTCCTCATTTATTCTATAAATACTTCTCTAGAAGACAGTATATAGGTTGGTCTTTGAATACTCATTGAGTGTAAATAGATTTGAAGCCGCTGAAGCTCTATTTTGTAATAGAAGAAATATAGGTTGAGATGAGAAGTTTGAAGCTGTAAAGACCCACTGGACTTGGAGATTGTAACTGGTTTGAACATAAAATACAAGCTGATTTATGGGATCCTAGTCTATGCTTATGGTGATGTTTTCCTTATTGTAAATTGTTATTTTTCTCATGTTTTCCATACTGTTCATTTTCTCTGATAAAGAACAACAAATATAGATTAGTATTTACTGTCAAGTACCCTAAATCTCACTGATAAATTTTTATCTTTATGTTTTTTTGCTAAATTGTGTATTTGAGGATAATTCAATAAAGTTTGATCAGTCAAGGAATGTTGGTGAGTCCTTGTCTTGGTCAGTAAAACTTGAGATTATTTTCCTTGAATGTTATTGAAAAGTCTGCTAAGTAAAGTTGAACTAGTGAAGTCTATGGTTAGCTCTGTCCTCTAGTTTCTTCTCTAACAGTTCCTTTTGAAAAGTTCCCTTAAAATTATGTCAAAATTAGGCTAGGTTAAAAGTCCTTACTTGATATTAGACTACTTTTTATGTTTATCTTGAATGTTTTCCTTGAGAATATGCTGAAAGTAGGCTAAGTTAAAAGTCTTTACTTGATCTTAAGCTATTCTTTGTTTTTAGCTATTTTCCTTTAAAAAGTATATCAAAAGCAAGCTAGTTTAAAAGTACTTGCCTAATCTTAGGTTGCTTTGTGTCTTTCCTTTGAGTATTTTGAAAGTAGGCTAGGCTAAAAGTCCTTACTTGATCTTAATTTATTCTTTGTTTTTTTTATATGTTTCCTTCTTCACTACAATTTAATGTTTTATTCCATAAATCAACTTAAAGAGATCTATTGACATATATGACTTGCCCCATAGACCACTCTTGAAACTTTTTGTGAAATTAAAATCCTTTATGACTCCATAGCCCAATGGATTGACACTATTTCTTACCTATCTTATCAGCTGAACCATTTTCAACCTTCTCACAACTTTACCCTTCAAAAGACTTCCTTCATTATAATGATATTCATTCCAACCAAAACAAAAAAAACCCTTGTGCTTTATAACTAGCCTAATACCATATCATAAGCTTTAAAGATCATATCTTTGAAAATACATAGATAGAGAGATCCCTCTCTAAATCTAGGAGGGCTAGATCTTAGGATTCCAAAGTGGTTTTGATGTTGGCTCTGCAGCGTTTGTTCTTGCCAATCTTGCAAACTACGGAGGCCTAACAAATGGTATGATAAGGTTAAGGTTAAGGGTTTGGTTAAGGTTAAGGGTATGATAACTATAACCTAACCTTAACCTTAACCCTAACTGTAATATTAAGTTTACCCTTAACCTAACCTTAACCTTAACTTTAACCTTAACTTAACCTAACCTTAACCTTAACCTAACCATAACCTTAACCTTACCTTAACCTAACCTAACCTTAACCTTCCCCTAAACTTAACCTTAATCTTAACCTGAACCTTAACATAACCTTAACCTTGAATTTACCCTTAACCTTAACCTTAACCTGACTAAACCCATAACCTTAACTATAACATAACCCTGGCCTTACCCTAACCAAGCCCGTAACATAACCTTAACCATACCTTAACCTTACCCTTACCCTTATCTATGTGTGTGTACAAGCCCTGAGCTTGAAACTAGTAAATCCTTAACCTTAACCTAACTAAAACTGTAAATTTAACCTTAACCTTAACCTTAACTATAACATAACCCTAACCTTGACAAAACCCTTAACCTTAACGTTGAGCTTTGAGAGAAATACATGGTTTTTATGAGCTTGGAGAAGAAATTGGTGTTGTGAAGTTGATGAATGGCTTTCTTGGATTGATGATGGGGAAGCTTGTTTGTAGGATTCCTAAGCTTGGTTAATGGTGATGTCTTCTTAATTTGTTTATGTTTCCTTGTTATCATTATATTTCATTCTTCTTTGTTGCTATTGAACAGAAAAGTATAGGTTGAGAAATGCTCCTTGAAGTACCTTAGTCCTCCTGTCTTCTATGGCCTTGATGTTTTCCTCTGCTGGGTGTGTTTGAAGAATTCTTTGCTGCTCTTCAAGCCTCCTTAAGCTTGTTTGTTTCATATATGGACTAATATGCTAGTTTACAAATGTGATTCATGGTAACCCCTGCTTGTTTGAAACTATCTAAACTTTGTCTTGAAACCTTTCTTTGAAGTATTTCTTTCTAAGATAAGTAAAAGAGGTCTCAATTTGATCTTGCCCTTTGCCCATGCCTACTAGTTTGCCTCGAATTTCCTTGTAGCTTAATCAACAATTTTTAGGAGTTCTCTTTTTGATTGATGAAAGTTATTGTTTCATCTTATATGTTTTTCTAATTCTGAAGGTGAATTTACTAAAGTTAGATAAGCTCTTATGCTTTCTATGTTTCACTAGAATGTTTATGTTGAATATTTATTTGTTTAAGTATTGTCATTGAGTAAATGGTTTTCCCTATCTCGTGATTAGTATCTTTTTCTTATCATATTTAAGACCTTATTGTTTATGGGTAAATGATAAAGGATACTTCACTGCCCTTTTCCCTACCTTGGTTTTCCCCCACTTGATGTCCAACCCACTTCATATGTTACCTTAAGGATCCATTACCCTTGCTAGATTGGCCCTGTTATGCACTCTGATTCATCATTGAGACACTCATGAATTTCGTTGACTCCATAGCCCAATAATTTAAAAACCTCTCACTCCACCTATTCCACTTGACCATCTTACCCAACCAAAACAATCAAAAAATCCTACACTTAACAACTAGCCTAAAATCAACCATATAAAGAAAATGAGAACACATCCTTTGCATCCAATAGAGAGATAACTCTCTGATTCCAAGAAGGCTAGGTCCTAGGACTCCAAATACTATTTCCATGTTACCCTGTCATTTGGTATACCAATCTACCAAATCACGGGACACTGACAAAGGGTAATGTCAAGGTTAAGGTTAGGTTAAGGTTAAGATAAGGTTAAGGTTAAGGTTAACGTTAAGGTTGGGTTAAGGGTATAGTTAAGGTTAAGGTTAAGGGTAAGGTTAGGGTAAGGTTAGGGTTAGGTTATATTTAAGGTTAAGGTTAAGGTTAAAGTTGGTTAAGGTTAAGGTTAAGGTTAAGGTTAGGTTAAGTTTAAGATAAGGTAAAGGTTAAGGTTAAGCTTAACATTAAGGACCTTACCCTTTACCTTATCTTAACCTTAACCTTAACCTTAAATTTAACCTTGACCTTAACTAAAACCTAACTCTAATATTAACCAAACCCTTAACCTTAACCATAACCATAACCTTAACCTTAACCATATCCTTAACTTTAACCTTCCCATTACAAAAACCTTAACTTTAACCCCGACCTTACCCTTAAACTTAACCTTAACCTTACCCCCTTACTCTTAAACTTAACCTTAACCTTAACTTGACTAAACCCGTAACCCTTAACCTTATCTTAACCTTACCTTAACCTAACCTTAACCTTAACCTTAACTTTAAATATAGCCTAACGTAATCTTAACCTTACCTTAACCTAAATTAACGTTGACCTAACCATAAACTTACCTTACCTTGACCTAACCTAACCGTAACCTTAACCTTAACCATAACCTTAACCTTAACCCTTACCTTAACCTTAACCTTACCCTTAACCTTAACCTTACCTTACCATAACCTAACCTAACAGTAACCTTAACGTTAACCATAACCTTAACCTTGACCTTGACCTTAACCTTAACCTTACCTTTAACTTAACTTTAACCTTAACATTAACCTTCCCATAACCATAAAATTTACCTTCACTTTATCCTTAAAGTAACCTTAACCTTAGCCTTAACCTAACCATAACCTTGACCAAACCCTTAACCTTAACTATAACCTAACCTTAACCTTAATCTTACCATAACCATAACCTTAACATTGACCTTTAATATACCCTTAACCTAACCTTAACCTTGACCTTCCCCTAAACTTAACCCTAACCTTACACTAACCATAACCTTAACTTTACCCTTATCCTAATCTTAATCTTAACCTAACCTCAACCTTACCCTTAACCTTGACATTAACCTTAAATTTAACTATAACCTAACCCTAACCTTCACAAAACCTTAACCTTAACTTAACATAACCTTAACCTTAACCTTAACCTCAACCTTAACCTTATCTTAACCTTAACTATAACCTTACCCTAGCCTTAAACCTAACCTTACCCTTAACCCTAACCTAACCTTAACCTTAACTTTACCTCTATCCTTGACTTTAACCTTAACCTTCACCTAACCTTAACCCTAACCTTAATATTAACCTTCCCCTAACCTTAACCCTAACCATAACTTTAACCTTAACCTTAAGGTTAAGGTTATGGGTTTAGTTAGTTTACGGTTAAGGTTATGGTTATGGGAAGGTTAAGGTTAGGTTAAGGTTAAGATTAGGGTAAGGTTAAGGTTAAGGGTTTGGTCAAGGCTAGGGTTAGGTTATAGTTAAGGTCAAGGTTAAGTTTAAGGTTAAGGGTAACGTTAAGGTTAAGGTTAGGTTAGGTTAAGGTAAGGTTAAGGTTACGGTTAAGGTTAAGGTCAAGGATAAGGTTAAGTAAAGGTTAAGGTTAAGGTTAATGTTAAGAGTTTGGTCATGGTTAGGGTTAGGTTATAGTTAAGGTCAAGGTTAAGGTTAAGGGTAAGGTTATAGTTAGTTTAAGGTTAAGGTTAAGGTTAAATTTAGGTTAAGGTAAGGTTAAGATTACGGGTTTATTTAGGTTAAGGTTAAGGTTAAGGTTATGGTTAAGGGGGTAAGGTTATGGTTAAGGTTAAGGTTAAGGTTAGGTTAAGGTTAGGGTTAGGTTATAGTTAAGGTCAAGGTTAAGGTTAGGGTTAATGTTAGGTTAAGGTTAAGGGTAAGATTAAGACCTTAACCTTCCCATAACCATAACCTTAACCTTAACCTTACCTTAACCTAACCTAACCTTAAACCTTAAACTTACCTTAACCTAACTTTAACCTTCCCCTAACCTTAACCCTAACCTTACCCTTAACCTTCATCTTAACCTTAACTTAACCTTAACCTTAACATTACCCTTAACCTAACCTTAAATTTAACCTTAACCTAAATTTAACCTTGAACTTAACTTTAACCTTAATCTTAACCTAACCTTAACCTTAACCTTAACCTAACCTTAACCAAACCCTTAACCTTAACCTTAACCTGACTAAACCCGTAACCTTAACCATAACCTTAACCTTAACCTAACCTTAACTTTGACTTTACCCTTAACCTAACCTTAACCTTAACCTTAACCTAACTTTAACCTTACCTTAAGGTTAGGTTAAGGTTAAGGTTAGGTAAAGGTAAGGTTAAGGTTATGCGTTTCGTCAGGTTAAGGTTAAGGTTGAGGTTAAGGGGGTAAGGTTAAGGTTAAGTTTAAGGTTAAGGTTAAGGTTAGGTTAAGGGTAAAGTTAAGGTTAAGGTGAAGGTTAAGGGTAAGGTTAAGGTTAAGGTTACTAGTTTAGTCAGGTTAAGGATAAGGTTAAGGATTTGGTCAAGATTAGGGTGAGGTTATTGTTAAGGTTAAGATTAGGGTTAAGGTTAGGGTTAAGGTTTTAGTGAAGGTTAAGGTTAAGTCCCATAACCTTAACCTTAACCTTAAGCTTGACCTTAACCTTAACTTTAAATATAGCCTAACCTTAACCTTAACTATGACCTAACCTTCACCTTAACCTTAACTTTACCCTTAACGTAACCTTAACCTTAACCTTAAACTTACCCCCTGAACCTTAACTTTAATCTTATCCATAACCAGACTAAAATTGTAACCTTAACCTTAGCCTTGTCTAACCTTGAACTTAACCTAGCTTTAACCTTAACTTTACCCTTAACCTAACCTTAACCTCAACTATAACCTAACTCTAACCTTAACCTTAACCTTAACCTTCACTATAAACTAACCTTAACCTTGACCTTAACTATAACCTACCTCTAACCTTGACCAAACCCTTAACCTTAACCTTAACCTAACTAAACCCGTAACACCTAACCCTAACCTCGACCAAACCCTTAGCCTTAACCATAACTTTAGGGCCTTAACCTAATCTTATCCTTAACCTAACCTTAACCTTGACTTTACTCTTAACCTAACCTTAACCTTGACCTTAGTTGTAACCTAACTCTAACCTTGAAAAAAACTTAACCTTAACCTTAACCTTAACCTTCCCATAACCATAACCTTAACCTTACCCTTACCTAACCTTAACCTTAACCTAACCTTAACCTTAACTTTACCCTTAACCTAACCTAAACCTTAACTTTACCCTTAACCTTGACCTTAACTATAACCTAACCCTAACCTTGACCAAACCCTTAACCTTAACTAGACCTAACTTAACCTTGACCTTCACTATAACCTAACCTTAACCCTGAACTTAACTATAACCTAACCCTAACCTTGACCAAACCCTTAACCTTAACCTTAACCTTACCCCCTTAACCTAATCTTAAACTTCCCCTAACCTTAACCTTAACCTAACCTTAACCTTGACTTTACCCTTAACCTAACCTTAACCTTAACCTTATCTTACATAACCTTAACATAATCTTAGGGTTTGGTCAGGGTAAGGCTAAAGTTAAGGTTAGGTTTTAGTTAAGGTTAAGTTAAGATTAGGGTTAGGTTATAGTTAAGGTCAAGGTTAAGGATATGTTAAGGTTAAGTTAAGGTTAAGGTAAAGGTTAGAGTTAGGTTATAGTTAAGGGCAAGGTTAATGATAGGTTAAGGTTAAGGTCAAGGTTAGGGTTAGGTTATAGTTAAGGTTAAGGTTAAAGTCAAGGTTAAGGATTTGGTCAAGGTTAGGGTTAGTTTATACTTAAGTTCAAGGTTAAGGTTAGGTTAAGTTTAGGGTTTAGGTTAAGGTTAAGGGTTTGGTCAAGGTTAGGGTTAGGTTATAGTTAAGGTTAAGGTTAAGTTTAAGGTTATGGGTTTGGTCAAGGTTAAGGTTAAGGGTTTGGTCAAGGTTAGGTTTAGTTTATAGTTAATGTTAAGGTTAAGGTTAAGGTTAAGTTTAGGGTAAAGTTAAAGTTAAGGTTAAGGTTAGGGTTAATGGTTTGGTCAAGGTTAGGGTTAGGTTAAGGGGGTAAGGTTAATGTTAAGGTTAACGTTAAGGTTAAGTGTTTGGTCAAGGTTAGGGTTAGGTTATAGTTAAGGTTAAGGTTAGGGTTAGGTTATAGTTAAGTTCAAGGTTAAGGTTAGGTTAAGGTTAAGATTAGGTTTAGGGTAAATTTAAGGTTAGGGTTAGGGTAAGGTTAAGGTTAAGGATAAAGATAAGGTTATGGTTAAGGTTAAAGGTAAAGGTTAAGGTTGAGTTAGGTTAAGGTAACATTAAGGTTACGGTTAGGTTAAGGTTAAGGTTAGGTTAAAGGTAAATAAGGTTAGGGGAAGGTTAAGGTTAAGGTTAAGTTTACAATTAAGTTTAGGTTAAGGTGAAGGTTAAGGGTTATGGGTTATGGGAAGGTTAAAGTTAAGGTTAAGGGTAATGGTTTGGTCAAGGTTAGGGTTTTGTTATAGTTAAGGTCAGGTTAAGGTGAAGGTTAAGGGTAAATATAAGGTTATGGTTAAGGTTAAGGTTAGGGTTAGGTTATAGTGAAGGTTAAGGCTAAGGTTAAGGTTAGGTTAAGGTTAAAGTTAAGGTTAAGGTTAAGTTTTTGTCAGGTTAAGTTTAAGGTTATGGTTAAGGTTAAGGTTGAGGGTAACATTAAGGTTAACGTTAAGGCTAGGTTAAGGTTAAGGTTAAGGGTTTGTTCAAGGTTAGGGTTAGGTTATATTTAAGGTTAATGTTAAGGTTATGGTTAAGATAGGGTTAATATAAGGTTAATGATATGGGTTTAGTAAGGTTAAAGTTAAGGTTAAGGTCAATGTCAAGGTAAGGCTAAGGGTATAGTTAAGGTTAACCTTGACCTTGACCTTAACCTTGACCTTGACCTTAACATTAACCTTAACCTTAACATTATCCTAACCTTAACTTTAACCTTAACCTTAACCTTGACCTTAACGTTACCTTGACCCTAACCTAAACCTAAACTTAACCTAACCTTAACCTTAGCCCTAACCTTAACCTTTACCTTAACATAACCATTAACCTTAACCTTAAACATTACTTGACCTTAACCTTAACCTATACCCTTAACCTTAAACTTAACCTTAACCACAACCCTAACCTTAACCTTAACCGTAATCTTAAGCTTGAATTTACCCTTAACGTAACCTTAACCTTGACCTTAACCTTAACCTTAACCTTAACCTGACTAAACCCATAACCTTAACCTTAATTATAACATAAACCTAACCTTGACAAAACCCTTAACCTTAACCTTAACTTTAACCTTAACCTTCCCATAACCTTAACCCTAACCTTAACCTTAACTTTACCCTTAACCTAACCTTAACCTGAACTTAACCCTTAACCTAATATTAATCTTAACCTAACCTTAACCTTAACTTAACCTAACATTAACATTAACCTTAACTATAACCTAACCCTAACCTTGACCAAACCCTTAACCTTAACCTAACCTTAACCTTAACCTTAACCTAATTATAACCTTACCCTTAACCTTAACCTTGACCTTAACTATAACCTAACCCTAACCTTGACGAAACCCTTAATATTAACCTTAACCTTACCCTAACCTTGACCAAACCCATAAAATTAACCTTAACCTTAAGCTTAACCTAATCTTAATCTTAACCTAACAGTAACCTTAACCTTACCCATAACCTAACCCTAACCTTGACTAAACCTTAACTATAACCTTAACTTAACCTCAACCTTAACCTTAACCTTCCCATAACCTTAACCTTGACCTTAACTATAACCTAACCTTAACCTTGACCAAACCCTTAACCTAAAATTATCCTTAACCTTCACCCTTAATCTTAACCTTGACCTTCCCATAGCCTTCACCTTAACCTCAACCTTAACTACAACCTATTCCTAACCTTACCCTAACCATAACCTTAACCTTAACATTCCCATAACCTTACCCCTAACCTTAACCTTAACCTTAACCTTATCCTTATCTTAACCTTGGCCTAAATTTAACGTTAAACCTCACCTTAACCCTAACCTTAAGGTTAAATTTATGGGTAAGGTTAGGGTTAGATTATAGTTAAGTCAAGGTTAAGGTTTCAGGTTTAGTCAAGTTAAGGCTAAGGTTAAGGTTAGGTTAAGGGTAAAGTCAAGGTTAAGGTTATGGTTATGGGAAGTTTAAGGTTAAGGTTGTAGTTAAGGTTAAGGTTAGGTTAATGTTAAGGGTAAGGTTAAGGTTAAGGTTAAGGTTACATTAAGGGTAAAGTCAAGGTTAAAGTTAGGTTAAGGTTAAGATAAGGTTAAGGTTAAGGTTAAGATTAAGGGTAAAGTTAAGGTTAAGATTAGAGTTATAGTTAAGGTTAGGTTAAGGTTAAGGTTAAGGGTAAGGTTATAGTTAGGTTAAGGTTAAGATTAAGGTTAGGTTAAGGTTAAGATAAGGTTAAGGTTAAGGTTTAGGTTAGGTTAAGGTTAAGATAATGTTATGTTAAGGTTAAGGTCAGGTTAAGGGTAAAGTCAAGGTTAAGGTTAGGTTAAGGTTAAGGTTATGGTTAAGGTTACAGGCTTAGTCAGGTTAAGGTTAAGGTTAAGATTATGGTTATGGGTAAAGTTAAGGTTAAGGTCAAGGTTAAGGTTTGGTAAGGTTAAGGTAAGTTTAAGATAAGGTTAAGGGCATGGGTTTAGTACGGTTAAAGTCAAGGTTAAGGTTATGTTAAGGGTAAATTCAAGGTCAAGGTTAGGTTAATGGTAAGGTTAAGGTTAAGGTCAAGGTTAAGGTTAGGTTAATGTTAAGTAAAGGTTATGGTTAGGGTAAGGTTAGGGTTAGATTAAAGTTAAGGTTATGGGTTTAGCTAGGTTAAGGTTAAGGTTAAGGGTAAAGTCAAGGTTAAGGTTAGGTTAAGGTTAAGGATAGGGTTAAGTTCAAGGTTAAGGTTAAGTTTAAGGTTATGGGACGGTTAAAGTTTAGATTAAGAGGTTAAGGGTTAGGTTAAGGTTAGGCTATAGTTAAGGTTAAGGTTAAGGTTAAGGGTAAAGTTGAGGTCAAGGTTAGGGTTAGGTTATAGTTAAGGTTAAGGTAAGGTTAAAGGTAAATTCAAGGATAAGGTTAAGGTTAATGCTACGGTTTAGTAAGGTTAAGGTTAAGGTTAGGTTAAGATTAAGGGTGAAGGTTAAGGTTAGGGTTAGGTTATAGTTAAGGTTACAGGTTTAGTAAGGTTAAGGTTAAGATTTAAGGTAAAGTCAAGGTTAACGTTAGGGTTAAGGTCCAGGTTAAGGTTAAGTTTAAGGTCCAGGTTAAGGTTAAGGGTAACTTTAAGGTCAAGGTTAGGGTTAGGATATAGTTAAGGTCAAGGTAAGGTTAAGGGTAAATTCAAGGTTAAGGTTAAGGTTAACATTATGGTTTAGTAATGTTAAGGTCAAGGTTAAGATTAAGGTTGAAGGTTAAGGTTACGGGTCTTAACCTTAACCTTAACCTAACCTCAACCTTGACTTTAACCTTAACCCTAACCTTGACCAAACCCTTAACCTTAACCTTGACCAAACCCTTAACCCTTAACCTTAACCTAACCTTAACCTTAACCTGACTAAACCTATGACCTTAAACTTAACCTAATATTAACCTTGACTTTACCTTTAACCTAACTTTAACCTTAACCTTAACTTAACCTTAACCTTATCTTAAGGTTAGGTTAAGGTTTAGGGTAAGGTTAAGGTTAATTTTAGCTAAGGGTAAGGTTAAGGTTACGGGTTTAGTCAGGTTAAGGTTAAGGTTATAGTTAAGGTCAAGATTAAGGTTAAGTTTACATTAAGGTTAACCTTAACTTTACCTTAACCTTACCCTTATCCTTAACCTTAATCTTAGCATTGACCCTTAACCTTAACTTTAACGTTACTAAACCTGTACCCTTAACCTTACCTTAACCATAACCTTAATCTTAAACCTAACTATAACCTAACCCTAACCTTGGACAAACCCTTAACGTTAACCTTAACCTAACCTTAAACTTATCTTTGACCTTACCCTTAACCTTAAACCTTAAACTTACCTTAACCTTAACCTAACCTTAACCTTTACTTAACCGTAACCTTAACCTAACCTTGACCTTAACTGTAACCTAACACGTAACCTTAACCTAACCTGAAGGTTACGGGTAAATTTAACTTAACCTTACCTTAACCTAATCTTAAACTTTGCTTAACCTAACCTTAACCTTAAAATTAACCTTGACCTTAACTATATCCTAACCCTAACCTTGAACAAATCCTAAACCTTAACCTTAACCATAACCATAACCTTAACCTTCCCATAACCTTAACCTTAACCTTAACCTTGACCTTACCCTTACCCTTAACCTAACTTTAACCTTAACTTTAACCTTTACCGTAACCCTAACCTTACCCTAACCATAACCTTAACCTTAACCCTCCCATAACCATCACCTTAACCTTAACTTTAACCTTAACTTGATTAAACCCGTAACCTTAACCTTAAGGTTAAGGTAAAAGTTAAGGTTAGGGGAAGGTTAAGGTTAAGGTTAAGGTTAGGGGAAGGTTAAGGTTAAATTCAAGGTTAAGGGTAAATTTAAGGTTAAGGTTGGGTTAAGGTTAGGTTTAGGTTAAGGGTAAGGTTAGGGTCAAGGTTAGGGTAAGGTTATAGTTAAGGTTAAGGTTAAGGTTAAGGTTAAGGATAAGGTTAAGGTTAAGGTTAGGTTAAGGGTAAAGTTAAGGTCATGGTTAAAGTTAAGGTTAGGTTAAGTTAAGGTTAAGGTTAAGGTTTGGTTAAGGTTAAGGTTAGGTTATAGTTAAATTTAAGGTTAAGGTGAAGGTTAAGAGTAAGGTTAAGGTAAGGGTAAGGTTAAGGTTACGTTAAGGTTAAGGTTATGTTAATGTTAAGGTTACAGGTTTAGTTAGGTTAAGGTTAAGGGTTTGGTGAAGGTTAGGGTTAGGTTATAGTTAAGGTCAATGTTAAGGTTAGGTTTTGGTTAAGGTTAAGGTTATGGGTAAGGTTACGGTAAGGGTAAGGTTAACCTTAACCTAACCTTAACCTTAACCTTGACCTTAACTATAACCTTAACTTAATTGTTGTTAAACCAACTCCAAAAATAGAAGAAAAGAGATATCAATGCCTTAGAAATAACCCACTTCGAGGGGGAAACATCCAATACATTACTTGAGTTAACAATTATTGGATTCTTTAAGACAAATGACCACAACCCCCTTCTATATATAGGAGTCCATGGGGCCACAATATAATCCTAGTGGGGCCATAATGTAATCCTAGCTGACCTAACAATAATAATGTAAGGACACAATAATAACAATATGGGGGTTACAGGGGTATAAAAGTAACAATAAGGGGGGCTACACTAATATAATAGGGAACTACACTATTAATATAGGGACGTAACATGCCCCTCTCCTTCAAACAAGTTTTGTCCTCAACGCTTGATTATTTCTTGATGCTTCTGTATAAAATTCTCATCCTCCCATTTGGAATCTTCTACAAGAAAGTACTTCCACTTGCTGAGATACTCTGAAATTGATAGTACTTGTCGATTTCATGTTTTTGTGACTGCTTCAGAATTTCTTTCGATGTGATGTTGATATTTCTGTTGTTTCATTAGATTCTACACCAAAGTTAGGTTATCCTTTGAGAGTTGGAAAACTTGTTGTTGATGCTCAATGTGATATTCCACTAATTTATCATCCATATTAGCTATTATTTGATCCTTCAAACCATCCAAATTAGCCTCCATTTCTACTTTTAAACCATCTATGTCATCTTTGGTTTCTCTTCGTAAGATCGAAATTTGTTGCACTTGGTACTGTAATTTTGATATCTCATACTGCAATTCTTCCTCTTCATGCGTCATAGTATAGATTTTTGAGACCTTAATGGGTATGGAATTATTTTTTGGAGGCATTATAGAACCCAATATTGATAAAAATTATAAAATAAGCCCTTGGAATCACTTCAAACGTCTTTTTGAAACAAACGTTATGCAATTTTAAGAACCAAATACACACCTTTTTCTTTCTTTTGAGGAGATCAATATTGAAACTAAATTATCTATGTGATTTCAGATCTTAAATATCTAAAAAAATTCGCTGAGGTAGCCCTATGAATCCTCTTTCAAATTCCATAGGTATGACCTGATTTGGATTCTTTAAGACAAAGTTGTACCCAATCTCCTACGATGACCTAATTATGGACTGGTTCAGTAGAGCAAACTTGTACGACTTGCCACATGTCAAAGTTTCTGCCTTCGGCTCTAAAATTTATTGAAAGGAAAATATAGTTTGTGTACTTGCGGCCACTTTTTACAGAATTTCAATCCGATTCTTAGAGAGAGAGAGTATTGAAGATTTTCCCACAATCACCTCTTTGAGATTAAATTTTGGAGCCTGCAAAAGACCTAATTTCCACAAACTATATCTCCGAAACTATTTCGAACCAAGCTCTGAAATTTTGTGAGGATGTTCCTCTGCATTCTCGCTTCACTTTATAAAAATTTCAGCTTCTAAAACTTTGTAGAAAAAAATCTATAGTGAAAATTCGTTAATGACCTGTTTAGGTTAAATTCAGGAGCCTGCAAAACGTCCTAACATCCACAGATCATATCTATGGAAATATTGTGAATCAAGCTCTGAAATTTTGCAACAATGTTCCTAAGGATTTTGGCTTCGCACTCTAATAATTTTAGCTTCTGAGCCTTCATAGAAAAAATGTTATAGCAAAAATTCCACGATGACCTGTTTGGAGCAGCGAAACCCTAGAATCCAATTGTGAAACCAGCTCCAAAAATAGAAGAAAAGAGATATCAACACCTTATAAATAAGCACCTTCGAGGGGGAAACCTCCAATACATTACATGAATGAAAAATTCTTGGATTCTTCAAGACAAATGACCAAAACCTCCTTCTATATACAGGAGTCCACAGGGCCACAATATAATCCTAGTGGGGCCACAATGTAATCCTAGCCAACCTAACAGTAATAATGTAAGGGAATAATAATAAAAATATGGGGGTTACAGGGGTACAAAAATAACAATAAGGGGGGATACACTAACATAATAAGGGACTACACTATTAATATAGGGACTTAACACTGACTAAACCCGTAACCATAACTTTTACCTTGACCTTACACTTAACCTTGAACTTAACCTTAACAATACCCTAGTCCTAACCTTGACCAAACCCTTAAACTTAAACTAACCTTCCCATAAGAGTACCCTTAACCTTAACCTTGACCTTACCCTTAACCTTAACCTTACCCCCTTAACCTTAACCTTAACCTTAACCTTACCCTTAACATGACTGTTGGGACTCAGAAATGTCATATTTTCATCCACCTTTCCCTTCACTATTCCTTACATTTCATCATCCCATTAACCTTTCATCATATCATTTTCATAAATACATTTGGGTTTCACCTTCTTATTTTCCACTTTATTCATTTTTGTATTATAAGTGAATTTATGATTAAATATGAGAAAATATACATGTTTTTATATATATCTCTCAAGAGTGTGTGAGCTTTGTAATGTGTAGGAGATATATGAAGAATTAATTCCAAGAGACTTCTCAAATATCTCCTCCACCATATTAAGGAGATAATTATGCAAGCGTATTCCTAAGGAGAATATCATGGAGGATTTGGTTGGCATATCTTATCCAAGATATGTGAGAGATGTGTGGAGGATTCAAAGGGATCATATTTTGTAATAATGGGAAAGTAGTTGAGAGTGCTTGAGAGAATAGTGGATATGTCATTATGAGATGGTTATCTTCTTCATGTATATAAGAGAGTGCTCTCTCTTCATTTTCATAAGTTGATAAGTTTTGAGTTTGGAGAGATAGTCTTGTAATTAAGAGAAGGGGATTCTTAGCTTTGATTCATATTCTCTTACTATTACGCTTTCATGATTTTTCATTTGATTCTTGTAATATAATTTGAGATAGCTTTATTGTTGTGAGCTCACATATGTTTTTTTTCATTCAACTCTTCACATGTTGTATTGTTTTTCCCTTATGCAATTTCCTTCTTTCCTAGTTAGTGTTTCAATGCCTTCCTAGATTAATTTGATTTCAGTAATTTAGATTAAATTAGTTCCACTTCAGTCCTGCATATATAGTGCATGTTCCTTGTAAGCCTATGAACCTCGGATTGAGAAATTAAATATTTGGGCAAGTACTACAACAGAATTAAACGAACATATTTTCACCCAACATTTTGGCGCCATTGCCGGGGAGGCACGATGGATTGAAGTTTAGTTTGATTTTTCATGCAAGTGTGTTTAGACATGTTCCTAACTCCGAGGTGTTAAGGCAGTAAGACGTGGGGAACATCCTACGCATCGCATTCGAGATACCGTAACGGGCTTGACCTCTTATGGATTAGGGCATGTAGGGTGTGTTTACATTTATGCAAGTGTGAATTTCAATTTCTGCAAGTGTGTTTGATTTTCACAACTGTGAAGAGTGTTTGATTAAGTTGTGTTTATGAATTCATGGTTCATGGTTGTAATTGAATAATTCAATTACTAAATTAATGAGCAGTCCTTGTAAGAGGGTTTAATTGAGTATTGAATTCAAGATTATCTCTGTGGTCTTTGTTTTTAATAAATTCAATTTTTAGTGTGCTGATTTGAAAGAATTTTTGTGAACTAAAACCTTGTAAAAGGATTAAAATCTCAGACAATTATTAGCACTCTATTTTTAGTATGTAAGAATTCCTTTTTCAACATGGTTTAACAATGAGTTTCATCTTGGAACTACTCACTCAGATCCTAGCAGAAATCGGGATCTCTTCTTCCTTGGAAGAGGAGATCTTGACAAGAATTAAAGGTTCAACTACTCCCCAAGAAACAAACGAAGATTCAACATCTGAAGAATCCTGCATATCTGATGGCGAACAATCATTCGAACAGGAGATTGAGGAAGAACAACAGGAGTTACAACATGATCTAAGTGAGAGAAACTGTGCCTATCAAAGCTTTATAGAACAATGGTTCCAGGTAAGTACTAGATTAGATTCATCTTTTTATTTTTTAGTTGATTTGCAGTTAAAACAACTAGACTCATTCACTCTCGAATATTTTCATCCATCATTTAAAAAATTGCTACTAGATATATTGTTGTTACTACTACGTGAATGGCTTCATTGGAGGTTTAATTACACGTAACTAATTTTTTCTAATTAGTATAGAGTACGTAGGCTTTCATTTTTAGTTTTTGCTTTCATTTTCAGTTTTTCTTTTACCTAGAATAAGTATTCTCTCCTCCGCGCTTAGTGCAATTGCGAGGATCAGAAAATAGGAATGATTTAGACTAATTTCAGGAAGAAATAAATTCATGTTTTGCAATATGCTTCATCAAAAACATCTTTCAATATGCAAATCATTGTGTCCATTTGTTAAAAAAAAATAAGTCTAGAAGAAGTTTAGTTTCTTTCTAAATTTTAGTTTTTCATTGATTTAAAAAAAAAAAATTAAAATTAAAAACTAACCATTTTTGTAAAGATAGGGTTAATTTCATTTTTTTTAGACTTTAAAAAAAATAAAAATAAATAAATAAATAAATTTCATGACTAACAATAAAACAAATCATATAAAAAATTTTAAACAACAAAATAAAAACAATTAACAATAAAACAATCGAATAAAACAAACACAAATAAAAAATAAAAATAAAAAATAAAAAATAAATAAAAGAGCCAACCAAAAGTCTCGAATTACAAACCTGTTGCAGGTTTCTCATCGAGGAATCTTGACATATTTGAACAAAACCTCCTCAAGCCAGAGATAAGTGCACCCGGCATTGCTTGATATTTGCAAGAGTTCGGAAATTTTATATCAACACCAAACCTCATGGCCTCCCTCATTCGAATACCTGCTAATCCATGGCATGATGAGCATCCGCGATTTAGTGGTAACGGAAGTCGATTTACAGTTAAGCTCTCTTCTTATGAGCTCCTATTTCGTGAGCAAAAAGGCGTCCCAGCTGTAGATTGTTCCACGTTTTCTGGATTGTAACTACTTCCACGAGGCTGACTGCATAAACCCTAGCATAAATAAAAAGAAGCGGAGCTGGCGTAGTTATTAATAAAAACATTTTTTTTGTTACGATTGTCAGGAGAAGAAAAATGCACATTGTGAGCAGAAGGGAACAAAATCTTGACAATCCGAACTTTTTATGAGGAAGAGATCACACCAAGATACACAAAATGAGGAGGAGATAACAATTTGATTTTGCAGTTATTAATCCAAGAATGGAGAAGGCAGTTTAGCCAGATTTCAGGAACTAACTCCCGATTTCTCTGCATGCACAGATTTGATACCTAATTTTTTCTATTAAAAGCATGATCTGGGCGTAGAAGGCAGAGGGATGCTTTTGGTCAACCATTTTGAAATGCACATTTGGAGCGATTACATGGACAGATGGACCGCACAGCAGCATCCAGACTCCCTTTACCATTAACGCAGAAGATGCAGGGAATCAGTCACCACTTTAGTTGTCGTCGGATAGCCAGCGATGCACGGAGAGATTAAATGTTTTTGTATTCAATATTGAGACTGACGTCGATCTAAGTTCAATGCGGTGGGAATCATTCTATATCTCCATCAACAGGGTTTATACAATGACAGATATACAAATCAATGAAGCTTGGAAGCCTCTCAATTGCTACATGCATTGGTCTTCTACTTCCGATCCTTGCAATCCACAATGATCCATTGTTGTGGGGATATGATGCAAACGAGTTTAACCCATCATGTTTTGGTGAAGGAATTGCAAAAGCCACAAAGCATCCATTCACATTCATGTCGTTTGAGATTGGTCCAATGATATGCGTGCGTCAAAATTTTACAAGTTGATAGATTTATTCTGGATATTCTACAGCTCCCAAATGCACACGGTCATAAAAGAAATATTGAAGCAGTTGATGAAGACATTAAAGAACTTCGTTTTAATGCAAATTTCAGTGTCAGATCCGAGAAAATGTCGGTACAGTGCACAACTCCAAGAGGAGTCCTACTCCAGAGCAATAATATTGAGAAGTTGCCGTGACAATTTACCACTTATATCTATTTCTGCACATTAATATTTCGACATCAATTACTCAAAATATTTATCATGATCTCATTGCAGATTTATATCTAGGTTGTCATTGTATTCGATGTTCCATAAAAGTTTTGATGTACTATTAGACCCTGGCATGATCACAGAATTTATTCTGCAGATGCAAGTTACAGGAATCTGGTTCACATGGAGACCTGGAGAGAAGGATAATCGACCTATTTTGAAGGAATATTATATGAGTTCGATGCATTAAAAGCAGTGCCCATGGATAGAAAAATATGTGTTCAATGATGCGTTCAAAGTCTTGGACAATAAAATGTTAATCTCTTGTCATGGTGAAGGTTAGTTCGACTTTTAGTTTTATTATTTCGAATGGTAAAGGTTAGTTACAATTTTAGTTTTACATTAGTTTAAATAAAAATAATAAAAATAATAAAATTGTTTTAATTTATTTTTTGGTTTAAAAAAATCAACATAAATAATAAATTTAAAAAAAAATGCCCTCATTCATTTACATCAAAATTCATAACACCAACTACTTCTTTCCAAAAAAATAAAAAAATAAAAATACAAAATACAAAAGCCTTTTCGAATGTTTTAAATCAATTTTCCTGCAAACCAGTAAAAACATTTTGAAAAAGTATTGCACAATCAATGATTACATTGCATGAGGACATGCAATAATTCTAGTTGGGGGAAATAAAAGTATGTTGGGTTTTTAGAATTGTCATTTATATTAAAGTGAATTTGTGGGCAAGAGTTAGGATGCATATACTAACAAGTGAAATGAGATTGGTGTTATGTGTAGGTCAACAAGAAGCTTATGCAGAAAGCTCAACATTATGATGCGACACCCTTTTCATCCACAATTAGTGTAACTTCGAAAAATAATTTAAAAAAAAGGACATTTCATAAATTCTTGAAAATGAGCTAATTTGTTTTCGAGTCACTTCATACAGGAATGATCGATGGAGATGGCACACAAAGGTGACAATTTTTATGCAGGAATGGTGCTAAGTTTTTCAGAGTTGAAGACAATCTAATGCAAAAGTGATTTTTTGAAATCACAATGAAACATGCATCATTGGACGCTTGATTACTCACTTTTTTTCCTTTTTCCTTTTTCCAAGCGCCTAAATCATTCCTATGTTGCAGCCCATCTTCCATTACCTTATCTTTCACAACTTCATCCATGCCTATTTTTTTGAATCGCATACATTCCTTTATCCTTTTCAGTTTATTTTTGCCTTCTAGTTTTCCTTCTGAATAAAACTCATTCCCTTTCCATGATTACATTGCCTTGTTTTCCTCGCCATGCCGATCCACACTGCTTGCCCGTGAGTTCTTTCCATTTATAGTCCTACCAAATCTCTTTGTACAAACTCGCGTTGACTGATGTGGGATTCCTTAAGGCCCACCTTTCAACAAGTATTGCCCCATAGACCTCAGCACCTTATCTGGGAAATAGACTAGAGTTCCTTTTGGGTACCTTGAGACTTGCATGCCTCAATGGCAAGTTCTCTCGCTGACCATTAGGGGAATTTTGAGGTCTAAAATGGGCCTCCTAAGAAAAATGTACAAAAAAAAAAAACTTTATAACAACCAATAGGATTCAAGATGATGATGTCAACCATGGGGGATAATTTACCATTTTTTAAATAAAAGGGTAAAAATATTAAAAAATAATAAAATAATAAAACTACTTTTTCAACTCGTATTTTCAACTTATCTCCCACAATTTTTGCTCAAATTTCGAGTGGGAGTACTCATTGGATGCAAAATTTAATTCCTCATCCAAGGAGTACCCATGTTGCATACTTTCAATGAACCCTGCTACATGAAAAATGGGAAATACATAAAAAAAACGTGATTACAATCACGTTTTTTATGTATTTCTCATTTTTCGTGTAGTAGGACCCATCGAAAGTATGCAACATGGGTACTCCTTGGATGAGGAATTAAATTCTGCATCCAACGAGTACTCCCGCTCGAAATTTGAGTAAAAACTTTGGGAGATAAGTTGAAAATATGAATTGAAAAAGTAGTTTGTTCATTTTTCCCTCTAAAATTTGATGATGTCATCAAATCTTATTTGATTTTTTCCACTATTATTTTATAATTTCCTTAGGAGGCCCATTTTAGACCTCAAAATTCCCCTAATTAATCATGGGAATACATCAATATCCCTTGATCTTCAGATCCTTCAAATGGCTCGACGTCAACCCCTCTATTCGCATTTTGCAAGATGTACCCGGGTACCTTGGCACTCATTGACATCAATGGTGAGTTTTCCTCGCATTGGTTAACGGCATGCATCAATGGCCGGTAATCCAATGATTTCTCTTCATGCTCGACATAAAAACATTCTTTCGCATGATTAGACTTGTACCAAGAAGTTTTGTAGTAGGTGAAGATTATGCACTCTTACACGACTCCCTCAGCAGTTACAGCAGCATGAATTATGATCTATGAGAGTACCACAGTTCCACTTTCAGTGTTTATCTTTTGCATGATTCAGCATCAGCAGTTCAGATTCCTTAATTTCCCAGGATCCAGTTACAACAACATCAGTCACATTTTCCTGATCCAGCAGCAGCAGCAGCTACATTCCTATTGCATAGTTCATCATTCTTGGGTAAGTAGAGGTATGTTGTTTTCTAATCTTTAATCATGCAATTCCTTATATGCTAACTTGAATATTTTGGAAAATTCCCTCACCATGCTACATTTCCTTTCATGCGCCATGTCAAGTTGCATGAGGACATGCAACCAATTCAGTTGGGGGGGGGGGAACTATATTCACTACATATTCGCTACCATGATTCCATTTCTCCACCACTATCACTCCATTTTTTTTATCTCATTTACCATTCACCAACATTTATTTTCCAACGATACTTTGTTGCACTTTGCTTCATACGCATTAATATACATATTGGCATGTTTCATGAATATTACAAAAAGGGCTTTCTTATGCACATTGATAGCTTATGATTTCCATTGAGTGTTTACATTATTATTGTAGCAAGAGAACAGAAAACGAAATGAATGTTGCTAACACAAGAACCAACATTCTTTGTATTCATGGTTGTCACACAAGAACCAACCATAAGAAAATGTAAGTTGTTACTCATGTCTTTCACATATCCTGGAAACATTCATTATTAAAAGACATCATCATGTAAAGCCAAAGTTCAAGATGCCAAATGTTCTTAAAGAGACCCATGCATGGTTGCATGAGAACATGCAACAAGTTCAGTTGGGGAGGATGTTGGGACTCAGAAATGTCATATTTTCATCCACCTTTCCCTTCACTATTCCTTACATTTCATCATCCCATTAACCTTTCGTCATATCATTTTCATAAATACATTTGGGTTTCACCTTCTTATTTTCCACTTTATTCATTTTTGTATTATAAGTGAATTTATGATTAAATATTAGAAAATATACATGTTTTTATATATATTTCTCAATAATGTGTGAGATTTGTAATGTGTAGGAGATATGTGAAGAATTAATTCCAAGAGACTTCTCAAATATCTCCTCCACCATATTAAGGAGATAATTATGAAAGCCTATTCCTAAGGAGAAGATCATGGAGGATTTGGTTGGCATATCTTATCCAAGATATGTGAGATATGTGTGGAGGATTCAAAGAGATCATATTTTGTAATAATGGGGAAGTAGTTGAGAGTGCTTGAGAGAATAGTGGATATGTCATTATGAGATGGTTATCTTCTTCATGTATATAAGAGAGTGCTCTCTCTTCATTTTCATAAGTTGATAAGTTTTGAGTTTGGAGAGATAGTCTTGTAATTAAGAGAAGGGGATTCTTAGCTTTGATTCATATTCTCTTATTGTTACGCTTTCATGATTTGTCATTTGATTCTTGTAATATAATTTGAGATAGCTTTATTGTTGTGAGCTCACATATGTTTTTTTTCATTCAAATCTTCACATGTTGTATTGATTTTCCCTTATGCAATTTCCTGCTTTCCTAGTTAGTGTTTCAATGCCTTCCTAGATTAAATTGATTTCAGTAATTTAGATTAAATTAGTTCCAGTTCAGTCCTGCATATATAGTGCATGTGCCTCGTAATCCTACGAACCTCTGATTGAGAAATTAAATAATTGGGCAAGTACTACAATAGAATTAAACAAACATATTTTCACCCAACAATGACTTTAACCTTAACCTTTACCCTAACCTTACCTTAACCTTAACCGTAACTTCACCCTTAATGTCACCTTAAAATTAACCTTATCTTAACCTTAACCTAACCCTAACCTTAGCATTAACCTATCTATAACCTTACCCTTAACCTTAACCTTACCCTTACCCTTACCCTAACCATAACCTTAACTTTACCCTTAACCTAACCTTATCCTTAACCTAACTTTAACCTTAACCTTGACTTTAACATTAACCTTCCCCTAACCTTAAGCTTAACCTTAACCTTCCCATAACCATAACCTTAACCTTTACTTTACCGTTAACCTAACCTTAAGGGTCAAGTCAAGGTTAAGGTTAGGTTAAAGTAAAGTCAAGGTTAAGGTTAAGGTTAAGTTAAGGTTAAGGTTTGGTCAAGGTTAGGGTTAATTTATAGTTCAGGTTAAGGTAAAGTTAAGGTTCGGTTAAGGTTAAGGTTAAGATTATGGGTAAAGTTAAGGCTAAGGTTAGGGTAAGGTTAGGGTAAGGATAAGGTTAAGGTTAAGGTTAGGGTTAGGGTCAAGGTTTACGTCAAGCTTAAGGGTAATTTTAAGGTTAAGGTTAAGGTTAGTGAGGTTAAGGTTAAGGTTAAGTTAAGGTTAAGGTTAAGGTTAATGTTAAGGGTTTGTTCAAGGTTAGCGTTAGTTTATAGTTAAGGTCAACGTGAAGGTTAGGTTAAGGTTAAGGTTACAGGTTTAGTCAGGTTAAGGTTAAGGTTAAAGTCAAGGTTAAGATTTTGGTCAAGGTTAGGGTTAGGTTATAGTTAAGTTCAAGGTTATGGTTAGGTTATGGTTAAGGTTAAGGTGAAGGTTATGAGAAGGTTAAGGTTAGGGCTAAGGTTAAGTTAAGGTTAAGGTTAAGGTTAAGGTTAAGGGTTGGTCAAGGGGTTAAGATTAGGTTAAGGTTAAGGTTAAGGTTAAGATTAAGGTTAATGTTAAGGTTAAGGTCAAGGTCAAGGTTAGTGTTAAGTTATAGTTAAGGTCAAGGTTAGGTTAAGGTTAGGTAAAGGTTAAGGTTAGTTTAAGGTTAAGGTAAGGTTAAGGGTGCAGGTTAAGGGGAAGGTCAAGGTTAAGGTTAAAGATAGGTTAAGGTTAAGGTTAAGGTTAAGGTAAGGTTAAGGGTGCAGGTTAAGGGGAAGGTCAAGGTTAAGGTTAAAGATAGGTTAAAGTTAAGGGTAAGGTCAAGGTCAAGGTTAAGGTTATGGTTATGGGAAGGTTAAGGTTAATTTTAAGGTTGGGGGAAGGTTAACGTTAAGGTTAGGTTAAGGTTAATATTAGGTTAAGGTTAAGGTTATGGGTTTTGTCAAGTTAAGGTTAAGGGTGAGGTTAAGGTTAAGGTTAAGGGTTTGGTAAATCTTAGGGTTAGTTTATGGTTAATGTTAAGGTTAGGTTATAGTTAAGGTTATGGTTAGGCTAAGGGTGAGGTTAAGGGTAAGGTTAAGGGTAAAGTTAAGGTTATGGTTAAGGTAAGGTTAAGATAAGGTTAAGGGTAAGGTTAAGGTTAAGGTTAGGTTAAGGGTTAGGTTAAGGTTAAGGTTAAGTTTAAGGGTTTGGTCAAGGTTAAGGTTATGTTAAGGTTACGGGTTTAGTCAAGTTAAGGTTAAGGTTAATGGTGAACCTTAACCCCTTAAACTTAACCTTAACCTAACTAAACTCGTAACAGTAACCTTGACCTTAACTATAACTTAATCCTAACCTTGACAAAACCTTAACCTTAACCCGATCCTTAACCTTAACCTTCTCATAACCTTAACCTTAACCTTAACCATAACCTAACCTTAGCCTTAACATTACAAAACCCGTAACCTTAACCTTAACCTTAACTTTACCCTTAACATTGACCTTACCCTTAACCTTCACTATAACCTAACCTTGACCTTAACCTTAAACCTAACCTTAACCTTAACCTAACCTTAACATTTAACCTTACCCTATCCTTAACCATAACCTTAACATTAATCTTAACCTTAACCTTACCCCCTTAACTATAACCTTAACCTTTACATTGACATTAACAATAAGCTCACCCTAACCTTGACCAAACCCTTAACATTAACCTTGACCTTAAACTTTACTTAACCTTAACCTTGACCTTAACCTTAACCTTAATTATAACCTTAAACTTACCTTAGCCTAACCTAACCTTAACCCTAACCTTAGACTTAACCTTGACCTTAACTATAACCTAACCCTAACCTTGACCAAACCCTTAACGTTAATCTTACCCTAATCTTAACCTTAACCTAACCTTAACCTTGATTTTTCCCTTAACCTTAACCTTTACCTTCACCTTGACTTTACCCTTAACCTTAACCTTAATCTTAACCAAACCCTTAACATTAACCTTAACTTAACCTTAACCTTAACATTAACCTAACTTTAACCTTGACCTTAACTATAACCTAACCCTAACCTTTACCAAATCCTTAACCTTAACCTTAACCTTAACCTAACCTTAACCTTGACTTTACCCTTAACCTAACCTTAACCTTAACCTAAACTTAACCTTAAATTTACGTTAACCTTGACTTTACCCTTAACCTAACCTTAACCTTAATCTTATCTTAACCTTAACCTAACCTTAACCTTAACATAACTATAACCTTACCTTAACCTAGCTTAACGTTAACCCTAACCTTAAGGGTTTCGTCAGGTTAAGGTTAGTCAGGTTAAGGTTAAGGTTAAGGTATAATTAAGGGTAAGGTTAAGGTTAGGACCTATAACGGTTAAGGTTAAAGTTAAGGATAAGGTTATAGTTAAGGTCATGGTGAATGTTAGGGTTATGGTTAAGGTTAAGGTTAAGGTTAGGTAAAGGTTAACGTTAAGGGTAGGTTATAGTGAAGGTTAAGTTTAAGACCCATAACCTTAAACCTTAAGCTTAACCTAACCTTAAACTCAACCTTAACCTAAATATAACCTTACCTTATCCTAACCTTAATCTTTACCTAACCTTAACCTACCTAACCCTTAACCCTAACCTTAACCTTAACGTTAACCTTAACCTTAACCTTACCTTTAACCTAATCTAACCTTAAGGTTAACCTTAACCTTCAAATAACCATAACCTTAACCTTAAACTTAACTATACCCTAACCCTAACCTTGACCAAGCCATAACCTTAAACTTCCCATAACCATAACCTTAAACTTAACCTTGACCTTACCCTTAAACTAACCTTAACCATATCTTAACCTTAACCTAACCTTAACCTTAACTTTACATTAACCTTGAATTTACCCTTAACCTAACCTTAACCTTAACCTTAACCTTAACCTTATCTTAAATTTAGCCTAACCTTAACCTTAACCTGACTAAACCCTTAAGGTTAGGGTAAAATTAATGTTAAGGTTAAGGGCAAGATCAACGTTAGGGTTAAGTTAGGTTAAGGTTAAGGTTAAGGTTAGGTTAAGGTTAAGATAAGGTTAAGTTTAAGGTTAGGTTAAGGTTAAGTGTATAGTTAAGGTTAAGGTTATGGTTATGGTTATGGGAAGGTTAAGGTTAAGGTTAAGGTTAAGTTAAGGTTCAAGTTAAATTTAAGGTTAGGTTAAGGGTAAAGTTAAAGTTATGGTTAGGGTTAAAGTTAGGGATAAGGTTAGGGGAAGGTTAATGTTAGGGTTAAGGTTAGGGTTACCTTATAGTTAAGGTTAATGTTAGGGTTAGGTTATAGTTAAGGTCAAGGTTAAGGTTAGGGTTAATGTTAGGTTAAGGTTAAGGGTAAGATTAAGACCTTAACCTTCCCATAACTATAACATTAATCTTAACCTTAACCTTAACCTTACTGTTTGGGCTTTAAAATTTCATACAAATATCACTCATTACCATACATTTTTCACCTATGCTTCCATTATATTACCCATTATTCACCACCATGTCACTTCATTTTCCCTATTATGGGTCTAATTTATATTTTCCAAATATTATTTATTTTTAAGCATTTTTAAGAGAAATTCTTGATTAGATATTAGAAAATAATATATTTTACTTTATATATGGAAAGTGGGTTGTTTTTGTGACATGTTTAGGTGCCAAGGAAGCTTCCAAGACACCTTTATGTGGCCTTGAATGATCAAATTCGAATTTGAAGAGATAAACCTCATGGAGAAGATCAAGGACAAAAGGGGGTTATGTGTCTAGATGGTTGAGAGATGTATGGAACTAAAGAGAGATTAGTGGATGATCATTATGAGTTTGTTACTCATCCCATTGTATAAATAGAAGTACAATCTCCTCCATTTGCAATATTGAAGTTTTGTAATCTTAGAATTTTGAAGTATGTAATCTTAGAAGCTTAGAGTTGGTTTGTAATGGAGATTTTGAAATAAAGGATCATACTTCGATTTTTCTTCTACATCTGAGTCTCCATTGAAATGGTGTGCTTGTGGAGTTATGGAGGGCCCCCATGGCCTCACTTGCATGCTTATTTTCTTATTTTAGTTATAACTTAATTTATGTTTTTGTTTGATTTCATCTTTTAAGTTTTGTTAAATGTTCTAGTATTGGAAGGATCTTATTTGAAAGTGTTTTTGTAAGAGAACCATAAGATCTCAGACAATTATTAGATTTAGGTTTGTTTCATTTCAGCTTTTAAGTTTTGTTAAATTTTCTAATATTGGAGGAGATCCTAAAATTCAAGTGTTCTTGTAAGAGAACCTTAGGATCTTGACAATTGTTAGATCTAGGTTTTATTAGTTGTTGAAAGAGATCTTGATGAATATGTTCTTGTAAGTGAGCTTTAAGATCTTGGACAAATTAAAAAAATTTCTAGATCTATATATTTTAGATAAGCACTTCTAAGTTTACCTTCTCAAGTTGACATTAAATTAAATTCTAATTGACATCATCAATTAGAACCAAACACTTACCTTAACCTAACCTAACCTTAACCTTAACCTTACCTTAACCTAAATTTAACCTTCCCCTAACCCTAACCCTAACCTTACCCTTAACCTTCAGCTTAACCTTAACGTAACCTTAACCTTAACATTACCCTTAACCTAACCTTAACCTTAACCTAAACCTAAACCTAACCTTGAACTTAACTTTAACCTTAATCTTAACCTAACCCTAACCTTGACCTTAACCTTAACCTTAACCAAGCCCTTAACCTTAACCTTAACCTGACTAAACTCGTAACCTTAACCATAACCTTACCCTTAACCTAACCTTAACTTTGTCTTTACCCTTAACCTAACCTTAACCTTAACCTTAACCTAACCTTAACCTTACCTTAAGGTTAGGTTAAGGTTAAGGTTAGGTAAGGGTAAGGTTAAGGTTATGTGTTTTGTCAAGTTAAGGTTAACGTTCAGGTTAAGGGGGTAAGGTTAAGGTTAAGGTTAAGGTTAACTTTAAGGTTAAGGTTAGGTTAAGGGGAAAGTTAAGGTTAAGGTTAAGGTTAAGGGTAAGGTTAAGGTTAAGGTTACTAGTTTAGTCAAGTCAAGGTTAAGGTTAAGGATTTGGTCAAGATTAGGGTGAGGTTATTGTTAAGGTTAAGATTAGCGTTAAGGTTAGGGTTAAGGTTATAGTGAAGGTTAAGGTTAAGTCCCGTAACATTAACCTTAACCTTAAGCTTGACCTTAACCTTAACTTTAACTATAGCCTAACCTTAACCTTTACCTTAACTATAACATTAACCTTAACTATGACCTAACCTTCACCTTAACCTTAACTTTACCCTTAACCTAACCTTAACCTTAACCTTAAACTTAACCTTAACATTACCCCCTGAACCTTAACTTTAATCTTAACCTTAACCTGACTAAACCTCTAAACTTAACCTTAGCCTTACCTAACTTGACCTTAACCTAACCTTAACCTTAACTTTACCCTTAACCTAACCTTAACCTTAACTATAACCTAACCCTAACCTTAACCTTAACCTTAACCTTATGTTAACCTTAACCTTCACTATAAACTAACCTTAACCTTGACCATAACTATAACCTACTCCTAACCTTGACCAAACACTTAACCTTAACCTTAACCTAACTAAAGCCGTAACACCTAACCCTAACCTTGACCAAACCCTTTACCTTAACCTTAAATTTAAGGGCTTAGCCTAATCTTATCCTCAACGTAACCTTAACCTTGGATTTACTCTTAACCTAACCTTAACCTTGACGTTAGTTGTAACCTAACCCTAACCTTGAACAAAACTTAACCTTAACCTTAACCTTAACCTTAACCTTCCCATAACCATAACCTTAACCTTAACGTTACCCTTACCTAACCTTAACCTTAACCTAACCTAAACCTTAACTTTACCCTTAACCTAACCTTAACCTTGACCTTAACTATAACATAACCCTAACCTTGACCAAACCCTTAACCTTAACTAGACCTAACTTAACTTTAACCTTATCTTAACCTTAACCTTACCCCCTTAAGCTAACCTTAAACTTCCCCTAACCTTAACTTTAACCTTAACTTTACCTTAACCCTGACTTTACCCTTAACCTAACCTTAACCTTAACATTATCTCACCCTTAACCTAACCTTAGGGTTTGGTCAGGGTAAGGATAAGGTTAAGGTTAGGTTATAGCTAAGGTTAGGTTAAGGTAGGGTTAGGTTATAGTTAAGGTCAAGGTTAAGGATATGTTAAGGTTAATTTAAGGTTAAGGTAAAGGTCAAAGTTAGGTTATAGTTAAGGTCAAGGTTAAGGATAGGTTAAGGTTAAGGTCAATGTTAGGGTTAGGTTATAGTTAAGGTTAAGGTTAAATTCAAGGTTAAAGGTAAAGTCAAGGTTAAGGGTAAATTCAAGGTTAAGGTTAGGTTAATGGTAAGGTTAAGGTTAAGGTCAAGGTTAAGGTTAGGTTACTGTTAAGTAAAGGTTAGGGTTAGGGTAAGGTTAGGGTTAGAATATAATTAAGGTTATGGGTTTAGTCAGGTTAAGGTTAAGGTTAAGGGTAAAGTCAAGGTTAAGGTTAGGTTAAGGTTAAGGTTAGGGTTAAGGTCAAGGTTAAGGTTAAGTTTAAGGTTATGGGAAGGTTAAGGTTTAGGTTAAGAGGTTAAGGGTTAGGTTAAGCTTAGGATATAGTTAAGGTTAAGGTTAAGGTTAATGGTAAAGTTAAGGTCAAGGTTAGGGTTAGGTTATAGTTAAGGATAAGGTAAGGTTAAGGGTAAATTGAAGGTTAAGGTTAGGGTTAAGGTTACGGTTTAGTAAGGTTAAGGCTAGGGTTAAGGTTAAGGTTAGGTTAAGATTAAGGGTGAAGGTTAAGGTTAGGGTTAGGTTATAGTTAAGGTTACAGGTTTAGTCAAGTTAAGGTTAAGATTTAGGGTAAAGTCAAGGTTAAGGTTAGGGTTAAGGTCCAGGTTAAGGTTAAGTTTAAGGTTAAGGTTAGGTTATAGTTAAGGTTAAGGGTAAAGTTAAGGTTAAGGTTAAGGGTAAAGTTAAGGTCAAGGTTAGGGTTAGGTTATAGTTAAGGTCAAGGTAAGGTTAAGGGTAAATTCAAGGTTAAGGTTAAGGTTAAAGTTATGGTTTAGTAAGGTTAATGTCAAGGTTAAGATTAAGGGTGAAAGTTAAGGTTACAGGTCTTAACCTTAACCTTAACCTAACCTCAACCTTGACTTTACCCTTAACCCTAACCTTGACCAAACCCTTAACCTTAACCTTAACCTGACTAAACCTGTGACCTTAACCTTAACCTAACCTTGACCATGATTTTACCTTTAACCTAACTTTAACCTTAACCTTAACTTAAACTTAACCTTACCTTATGGTTAGGTTAAGGTTTAAGGTAAGGTTAAGGTTAAGGTTAGCTAAGGGTAAGGTTAAGGTTATGGGTTTAGTCAGGTTAAGGTTAAGGTTATAGTTAAGGTCAAGATTAAGGTTAATTTTACGTTAAGGTTAACTTTAACCTTACCTTAGCCTTACCATTATCCTTAACTTTAACCTTACTAAACTTGTACCCTTAACCTTACCTTAACCTTACGTGTACCCTTAACCTTACCTTAACCTTACCTTAACCATAACCTTAACCTTAACCTTCACTATAACCTAACCCTAACCTTTGCCAAACACTTAACGTTAACCTTAACCTAAAATTAAACTTATCCTTGACCTTACTCTTAACCTTCACCCTTAACCTTACCTTAACCTTAACCTTAACCTTTACTTAACCGTAACCTTAACCTAACCTTGACCTTAACTGTAACCTAACACATAACCTTAAGGTTATGGGTAAATTTAACTTAACCTTACCCTAACCTTGTCTTAACCTAACCTTACCCTTAATATTAACCTTGACCTTAACTATAACCTAACCCTAACCTTGACCAAACCCTTAACCATAACCATAACCTTAACCTTAACCTTCCCATAACCATAACCTTAACCTTAACCTTGACTTTACCCTTATCCTTAACCTAACCTTAACCTTAACGTTAACCTTTTCCGTAACCCTAACCTTACCCTATCCATAACCTTATCCTTAACCCTCCCATAACCATCACCTTAACCTTAACCTTAACCTTAACTTGATTAAACCCGTAACCTTAACCTTAAGGTTAAGGTAAAATTTAAGGTAGGGGAAGGTTAAGGTTAAGGTTAAGGTTAGGGGAAGGTTAAGGTTAAATTCAAGGTTAAGGGTAAATTTAAGGTTAAGGTTAGGTTAAGGTTAGGTTTAGGTTAAGGGTAAGATTAGGGTCAAGGTTAGGGTAAAGTTAAGGTTAAGGATAAGGTTAAGGTTAAGGTTAAGATTATGGTTAAGGTTAAGGTTAAGTTAAGTTAAGGTTAAGGTTAAGGTTTGGATAAGGTTAATTTTAGGTTATAGTTAAAGTTAAGGTTAAGGTGAAGGTTAAGAGTAAGGTTAACATAAGGGTAAGGTTAAGGTTACACTAAGGTTAAGGTTATGTTAATGTTAAGGTTATGGGTTTAGTCAGGTTAAGGTTAAGGTTAAGGGTTTGGTGAAGGTTAGGGTTAGGTTATAGTTAAGGTCAATGTTAAGGTTAGGTTTTGGTTAAGGTTAAAGTTAGAGGTAAGGTTATGGTAAGTGTAAGGTTAACCTTAACCTAACCTTAACCATAACCTTGACCTTACCTATAACCTTAACCTAGCTGTTGTTAAACCAGCTCCAAAAATAGAAGAAAAGAGATATCAATGCCTTAGAAATAACCCACTTCGAGGGGGAGACGTCCAATAAATTACTTTAGTTAACAATTCTTGGATTCTTTAAGACAAATGACCAAAACCCCCTTATATATATAGGAGTCCATGGGGCCACAATATAATCCTAGTGGGGCCACAATGTAATCCTAGCTGACCTAACAATAATAATGTAAGGACACAATAATAAAAATATGGGGGTTACAGGGGTGTAAAAATAAAAATAAGAGGGGCTACACTATCATAATAGGGAACTACACTATTAATATAGGGACGTAACATGCCCCTCTCCTTCAAAAAAGTGTTGTCCTCAACGCTTGATTATTTCTTGATGCTTCTGTATAAAATTCTCATCCTCCCTGTGGAATCTTCTACAAGAAAGTTCTTCTACTTGCTAAGATACTCTGAAATTGATAGTACTTGTCGATTTCATGTTTTTGTGACTGCTTCAGAACTTCTTTCGATGTGATGTTGATCTTTCTGTTGTTTCATTAGATTCTGCACCAAAGTTACGTTATCCTTTGAGAGTTGTAGAACTTGTTTTTGATGTTCGATGTGATATTCCACTAATTTATCATCCATATTAGATATTATTTGATCCTTCAAACCATCCAACTTAGCCTCCATTTCTACTTTAAACCATCTATGTCATCTTTGGTTTCTCTTCGTAAGATCAAAATTTGTTGCACTTGGTACCGTAATTTTGATATCTCATACTGCAATTCTTCCTCTTCATTCGTCATAGTATAGATTTTTGAGGGCTTAATGGGTATGGAATTATTTTTTGGAGGAATTATAGAACCCAATATTGATAAAAATTATAAATAAGCCCTTGGAATCACTTCAAACTTCTTTTTCAAACAAACGTTATGCAATTTTAAAAACCAAATACACACCTTTTTCTTTCTTTTGAGGAGCTCAATATTGAAACTAAATTATCTATGTGATTTTAGATCTTAAATATCTGAAATTTGGCCCTGAGGTAGCCCTATGAATCCTCTTTCAAATGCCATAGGTCTGACCTGATTTGGATTCTTTAAGACAAAGTTGTACCCAATCTCCTACGATGACCTAATTATGGACTGGTTCAGTAGAGTAAACTTGTATGACTTTCCACATGTCAAAGTTTCCTCCTTCGGCACTAAAATTTATTAAAAGGAAAACATATTTTGTGTACTTGCGGCCACTTTTTACGGAATTGCAATCCGATTCTTAGAGAGAGAGTTATGAATATTTTCCCACAATCACCTCTTTGAGATTAAATTTGGGAGCCTGCAAAAGACCTAACTTCCACAAACTATATCTCCGAAACTGTTGCAAACCAAGCTCTGAAATTTTGTGAGGATGTTCCTCTGCATTCCCACTTCTCTTTATAAAACTTTCAGCTTCTGAAACTTTGTAGAAAAAAATTTATAGTTCAAATTCTGCGATGACCTGTTTAGGGTAAATTCAGGAGCCTACAAACCGTCCTAACTTCCACAGATCATATCTCTAGAAATATTGTGAATCAAGATCTAAAATTTTTCAACGATGTTCCTAAAGATTTCCGCTTCACACTCTAATAATATTAGCTTCTGAGCCTTCATAGAAAAAAATTTATAGCGAAAATTCCACGATGACCTGTTTGGAGCAGCGAAACCCTAGAATCCAACTGTGAAACCAGCTCCAAAAATAGAAGAAAAGAGATATCAACGCCTTATAAATAAGAAACTTCGAGGGGGAAACCTAAAATACATTACATGAATGAAAAATTCTTGGATTCTTCAAGAAAAATGACCAAAATCTCCTTCTATATATAGGAGTTCATAGGGCCACAATATAATCCTAGTGGGGCCACAATGTAATCCTAGTCGACCTAACAAAAATAATGTAAGGGCACAATAATAAAAATATGGGGGTTACAGGGGTACAAAAATAACGATAAAGAGGCTAAACTAACATAATAAGGGACTACACTATTAATATATGGACTTAACACTGACTAAACCCGTAACCATAACTTTTACCTTGACCTTACACTTAACCTTGAACATAACCTTAACAATACCCTAACCCTAACCTTCACCAAACCCTTAACCTTAACCTTAACCTTAACCTTCCCATAAGCATACCCTTAACCTTAACCTTGACCTTACCCTTAACCTTAACCTTAACCTTACCCCCTTAACCTTAACCTTAACCTTAACCTTACCCTTAACATGACCTTAAGCTTAGCCTTTACCCTAACCTTACCTTAACCTTAACCTTAATCATAACTTTACCCTTAATGTCACCTTAACCTTAACCTTATCTTAACCCTAACCTAACCCTAACCTTAACATTAACGTAACTATAACCTTACCCTTTACCTTAACCTTAACCTAACCTTACCCTTAACCTTACCCTAACCTTACCCTAACCATAACCTTAACTTTACCCTTAACCTAACCTTAACCTTAACCTTGAATTTCACATTAACCTTCCCCTAACCTTAAACATAACCTTAACCTTCCCATAACCATAACCTTAACCTTGAATTTACCCTTAACCTAACCTTAAGGGTCAAGTCAAGGTTAAGGTTAGGTAAGGTAAAGTCAAGGTTAAGGTTAAAGTTAGGATAAGGTTAAGGTTTGTTCAGGGTTAGGGTTAGGTTATAGTTCAGGTTAAGGTAAAGTTAAGGTTAGGTTAAGGTTAAGGTTAAGATTATGGGTAAAGTTAAGACTAAGGTTAGGGTAAGGTTGGGGTAATTATAAGGTTAAGGTTAAGATTAGGGTTAGGGTAAAGGTTTAGGTCAAGCTTAAGGGTAAGTTTAAGGTTACGGTTAAGGTTAGTGAAGGTTAAGGTTAAGGTTAAGGTTAAGGTTAATGTTAAGGGTTTGTTCAAGGTTAGCATTAGGTTATAGTGAAGGTCAACGTGAAGGTTAGGTTAAGGTTAAGGTTACATGTTTATTCAAGTTAAGGTTAAGGTTATGGTTAAGGTTAAAGTCAAGGTTAAGGGTTTGGTCAAGGTTAGGGTTAGGTTATAGTTAATTTCAAGGTTATGGTTAGGTTATGGTTAAGGTTAAGGTTAAGGTGAAAGTTATGGGAAGGTTAAGGTTAAGGTTAAGGTTAAGGTTAAGGTTAAGTTAAGGTTAAGGTTAAGGGTTGGTCAAGGGGTTAAGATTAGGTTAAGGTTAAGGGTTGGTCAAGGGGTGAATATTAGGTTAAGGTTAAGGTTAAGGTTAAGGTTAAGATTAAGGTTAAGGTCAAGGTAAAGGTCAAGGTAAATGTTAGGGTTATCTTATAGTTAAGGTCAAGGTTAGGTTAAGGTTAAGGTTAGGTAAAGGTTAAGGTTAGTTGAAGGTTAAGGTAAGGTTAAGGGGGAGTTCAAGGTTAAGGTTAAAGATAGGTTAAGGTTAAGGTTAATGTTATGGGAAAGTTGAGGCTAAGGTTAAGGTTAAGGGTAAGGTAAAGGTCAAGGTTGAGGTTACGGTTATGGGAAGGTTAAGGTTAAGGTTGGGGGAAGGTTAAGGTTAAGGTTAGGTTAAGGTTAATATTAGTTTAAGGTTAAGGTTATGGGTTTAGTCAAGTTAAGGTTAAGGGTGAGGTTAAGGTTAATGTTAAGGGTTTGATCAAGCTTAGAGTTAGGTTATGGTTAAGGTTAAGGTTAGGTTATAGTTAAGGTTATGGTTAGGTTAAGGGTGAGGTTAAGGTTAAGGTTAAGGGTAAAGTTAAGGTTATGGTTAAGGTAAGGTTAAGATAAGGTTACAGGTAAGGTTAAGGTTAAGGGTAAGGTTAAGGTTAATGCTAGGTGAAGGGTTAGGTTAAGGTTAAGGTTAAGTTTAAGGGTTTGGTTAAGGTTAAGGTTACATTAAGGTTACGGGTTTAGTCAGGTTAAGGTTAAGGGTCAACCTTAACCCCTTAAAATTAACCTTAACCTAACTAAACTCGTAACAGTAACTTTGATCTTAACTATAACTTAATCCTAACCTTGACAAAACCTTAACTTAACCTTAACCTTAACTTTAACCTTAACATTGACCTTACCCTTAACCTTCACTATAACCTAACCTTAACCTTAAACCTAACCTTAACCTTTAACCTTACACTATCATTAACCATAACCTTAACATTAAGCTTAACCTTAACGTTACCCCCTTAACCATAACCTTAACCTTAACCTTAATCTTAACAATAAGCTAAACCTAACCTTGACCAAACCCTTAACATTAACCTTAACCTTAAACTTTACTTAACCGTAACCTTGACCTTAACCTTAACCTTAACCGTAACCTTAAACTTACCTTAGGCTAACCTAACCTTAACCTTAGACTTAACTTTGACCTTAAATATAACCTAACCCTAACCTTGACCAAACCCTTAACCTTAACCTTACCCTAATATTAACCTTAACCTGACCTTAACCTTGAGTTTTCCCTTAACCTTAACCTTTACCTTCACCTTGACTTTACCCTTAACCTTAACCTTAACCAAACCCTTAACATTAACCTTAACTTAACCTTAACCTTAACATTAACCTAACCTTAACCTTGACCTTAACTATAACCTAACCCTAAAATTTACCAAATCCTTAACCTTAACCTTAAGTTTAACCTAACCTTAACCTTGACTTTACCCTTAAACTAACCTTAACCTTAACCTAAACTTAACCTTAAATTTACCTTAACCTAACCTTAATCTTAATCTTAGATTAACCTTAACCTAACCTTAACCTTAACCTTAACATAACTATAAACTTACCTTAACCTAGCTTAACCTTAACCCTAACCTTAAGGGTTTCATCAGGTTAAGGTTAGTCAGGTCAAGGTTAAGGTGAAGGTAAGATTAAGGGTAAGGTTAAGGTTAGGACCTATAACAATTAAGGTTAAAGTTAAGGATAAGGTTATAGTTAACGTCATGGTGAAGGTTAAGGTTATGGTTAAGGTTACGGTTAAGGTTAAGGTTAGGTAAAGGTTAATGTTAAGGGTAGGTTATAGTGAAGGTTAAGTTTAAGACCCGTAACCTTAAACCTTAAGCTTAACCTAACCTTAAACTTAACCTTAACCTAACTATAACCTTACCTTAACCTAACCTTAACCTTAACATTAACCTTAACCTAGCTGACCCTTAACCCTAACCTTAACCCTAACCTTAACCTTAATATTTACCTAACCTTAACCTTAACATTAACCTTAACCTAGCTGACCCTTAACCCTAACCTTAACCCTAACCTTAACCTTAACCTTAACGTTAACCTTAACCTTAACCTTAGCCTTACCCTTAACCTAGCCTAACATTAAGGTTAACCTTATCCTTCAAATAACCATAACCTTAACCTTAACCTTAACTATACCCTAACCCTAACCTTGACCAAACCATAACCTTACCTTCCCATAACCATAACCTTAAACTTAACCTTGACCTTACCCTTAACCTAACCTTAACCATATCTTAACCTTAACCTTAACTTTACCTTAACCTTGACTTTACCCTTAACCTAACCTTAACCTTAACCTAACTAAACCCTTAAGGTTAGGGTAAAATTAAAGTTAAGGTTAAGGACAAGATCAACGTTAGGGTTCAGTTAGGTTAAGGTAATGTTATAGTTAGGTTAAGGTTAAGGTTGGGTTAAGGTTAAGGTTAAGTTAAGGTTAAGGGTATAGTTAAGGTTAAGGTTAAGGTTATGGTTATGGGAAGGTTAAGGTTAAGGTTCAAGTTAAATTTAAGTTTAGGTTAAGGGTAAAGTTAAAGTTATGGTTATGGTTAAAGTTAGGGATAAGGTTAGTGGAAGGTTAAGGTTAGGGTTAAGGTTAGGGTTACCTTATAGTTAAGGTTAAGGTTAGGGTTAGGTTATAGTTAAGGTCAAGGTTAAGGTTAGGGTTATTATACGTTAAGGTTAAGGGTAATATTAAGACCTTAACCTTCCCATAACCATAACCTTAACCTTGACCTTGACCTACAAAGTTGTACCCAATCTCCTACGATGATCTAATTATGGACTGGTTGAATAGAGAAAAATTGTACGACTTGCCACATGTCAACGTTTCCTCCTTCGGCTCTGAAATTTATTGAAAGGAAAATATAGTTTGTGTACTTGCAGAAAATTTTTACAGAATTTCAATCTGATTCTCAGAGAGAGAGTTATGAAGATTTTCCCATGATCACCTCTTTGAGATTAAATTTGGGAGCCTGCAAAAGACCTAACTTCCACAAACTATATCTCTGAACTATTGTGAACCAAGCTCTGAAAGTTTGTGAGGATGTTCCTATGCATTCCCGCTTCGCTTTATAAAATTTTTAGCTTCTGAAACTTTGTAGAAAAAAAGTTATAGCGCAAATTCCGCGATGACCAGTTTAGGTTAAATTTAGGAGCCTGCAAAATGTCCTAACATCCATAGATCATATCTCTGGAAATATTGTTAATCAAGCTCTGAAATTTTGCAATGATGTTCCTAAGGATTTCGGCTTCACACTCTAATAATTTCAGATTTTGAGTCTTCGTAGAAAAAAAATTATAGAAAAAATTCCATGATGACCTGTTTGGAGCAGCAAAACCCTAGAATCCAATTGTGAAACTAGCTCCAAAAATAAACGAAAAGAGATATCAATGCCTTATAAATAAGCAACTTCGAGGGGGAAACCTATAATACATTACATGAATGAACAATTCTTGGATTCTTCAAGACAAATGACCAAAACCTCCTTCTATATATAGGAGTCCACAGGGCCACAATATAATCCTAGTGGGGCCATAATGTAATCCTAGCCGACCTAACAATAATAATGTAAGGGCACAATAATAAAAATATGGGGGTTACAGGGGTACAAAAATAACTATAAGGGGGGCAACACTAACATAATAAGGAACTACACTATTAATATAGAGACTTAACACTGACTAAACCCGTAATCATAACTTTTACCTTGACCTTACACTTAACCTTGAACTTAACCTTAACAATACCCTAACGCTAACCTTCACCAAACCCTTAACCTTAACCTTAACCTTAACCTTCCCATAAGTATACCCTTAACCTTTACCTTGACCTTACCCTTAACCTTAACCTTAAACTTACCCTCTTAACCTTAACCTTAACCTTAACCTTACCCTTAACATGACCTTAACCTTAACCTTTATCCTAACCTTACCTTAACCTTAATCTTAACCATAACTTTACCCTTAACGTCACCTTAACCTTAACCTTATCTTAACCTTAACCTAACCCTAACCTTAACATTAACCTAACTATAACCTTACCCTTAACCTTAACCTTAACCTAACCTTACCCTTAACTTTACCATAACCTTACCCTAACCATAACATTAACTTTACCCTTAACCTAACCTTATCCTTAACCTAACCTTAACCTTAACCTTGACTTTAACATTAAATTTCCCCTAACCTTAACCTTAACCTTAACCTTCCCATAACCATAACCTTAACTTTGAATTTACCCTTAACCTAACCTTAAGGGTCAAGTCAAGGTTAAGGTTAGGTTAAGGTATAGTCAAGGTTAAGGTTAAAGTTAGGTTAAGATTAAGGTTTGTTCAAGGTTAGGGTTAGGTTATAGTTCAGGTTAAGGTAAAGTTAAGGTTAGGTTAAGGTTAAGGTTAAGATTATGGGTAAAGTTAAGGCTAAGGTTAGGGTAAGGATAAGTTTAAGTTTAAGGTTAGGGTTAGAGTAAAGGTTTAGGTCAAGCTTAAGGGTAAGTTTAAGGTTACGGTTAAGGTTAGTGAAGGTTAAAGTTAAGGTTAAGGTTAGGTTAAGGTTAAGGTTAAGGTTAATGTTAAGGGTTAGATCAAGGTTAGCGTTAGGTTATAGTTAAGTTCAATGTGAAGGTTAGGTTAAGGTTAAGGTTACAAGTTTAGTCAGGTTAAGGTTAAGGTTATGGTTAAGGTTAAATTCAAGGTTAAGGGTTTGGTCAAGGTTAGGGTTAGGTTATAGTTAAGTTCAAGGTTATGGTTAGGTTATGGTTAAGGTTAAGGTGAAGGTTATGGGAAGGTTAAGGTTAAGGCTAAGGTTAAGTTAAGGTTAAGGGTTGGTAAAGGGGTTAAGATTAGGTTAAGGTTAAGGTTAGGGTTAAGGTCAAGGTCAAGGTTAGGGTTAGGTTATAGTTAAGGTCAAGTTTAGGTTAAGGTTAGGTAAAGGTTAAGGTTAGTTTAAGGTTAAGGTAAGGTTAAGGGTGACGGTTAAGGTGAAGGTCATGGTTAAGGTTAAAGATAGGTTAAGGTTAAGGTTAAGGTTAATGTTATGGGAAGGTTGAGGTTAAGGTTAAGGTTAAGGTTATGGTTATGGGAAGGTTAAGGTTAAGGTTAAGGTTAAGGTTGGGGGAAGGTTAAGGTTAATATTATGTTAAGGTTAAGGTTATGGGTTTAGTCAAGTTAAGGTTAAGGGTGAGGTTAAGGTTAAGGTTAAGGGTTTGGTAAAGCTTAGGGTTAGGTTATGGTTAAGGTTAAGGTTAGGTTATAGTTAAGGTTATGGTTAGGTTAAGGGTGAGGTTAAGGTTAAGGTTAAGGGTAAAGTTAAGGTTATGATTAAGGTAAGGTTAAGATAAGGTTAGGTTAAGGGTCAGGTTAAGGTTAAGGTTAAGGGTGAACCTTAACCCCTTAAACTTAAACTTAACCTAACTAAACTCGTAATAGTAACCTTGAACTTAACTATAACTTAATCCTAACCTTGACAAAACCTTAACCTTAACCTTATCCTTAACCTTAACCTTCCCATAACCTTAACCTTAACCTTAACATTACAAAACCCGTAACCTTAACCTTAACCTTAACTTTACCCTTAACATTGACCTTACCCTTAACCTTCAATATAACCTGACCTTAACCTTAACCTTAAACCTAACCTTAACCTTAACCTAACCTTAACCTTTAACCTTACCCTATCCTTAACCATAACCTTAACATTAAGCTTAACCTTAACCTTACCCCCTTAACCATAACCTTAACCTTAACCTTAACCTTAACATTGGCCTTAATAGTAAACTAACCCTAACCTTGACCAAACCCTTAACATTAACCTTAACCTTAAACTTTACTTAACCTTAACCTTGACCTTAACCTTAACCTTAACTGTAACCTTAAACTTACCTTAGCCTAACCTAACCTTAACCTTAACATTAGACTTAACCTTGACCTTAACTATAACCTAACCCTAACCTTGACCAAACCCTTAACCTTAACCTTTCCCTAATCTTTACCTTAACCTAACCTTAACCTTGACTTTGCCCTTAACCTTAATCTTTACCTTCACCTTGAGTTTACCCTTAACCTTAACCTTAACCTTAACCTTAACAAAATCCTTAACATTAACCTTAAATTAACCTTAAACTTAACCTTAACCTTAACATTAACCTAACCTTAATCTTGGCCTTAACTATAACCTAACCCTAACGTTTACCAAATCCTTAAACTTAACCTTAACTTTAACGTAACCTTAACCTTGACTTTACCCTTAACCTAACCTTAACCTTAACCTAAACTTAACCTAAACTTAACCTTAACCTTGACTTTACCCTTAACCTAACCTTAACCTTAATCTTATCTTAACCTTAACATAACCTTAACCTTAACCTTAACATAATTATAACCTTACCTTAACCTATCTTAACCTTAACCTAACCTTAAGGGTTTCGTCAGGTTAAGGTTAAGGTTAAGGTAAGATTAAGGGTAATGTTAAGGTTAGGACCCATAACGGTTAAGGTTAAAGTTAAGTATAAGGTTATATTTAAGGTCAAGGTGAAGGTTAAGGTTATGGTTAAGGTTAAGGTTAAGGTTAGGTAAAGGTTAATGTTAAGGGTAGGTTATAGTGAAGGCTAATTTTAAGACCCAGAACCTTAAACCTTAAGCATAACCTAACCTTAAACTTAACCTTAACCTAACTATAACCTTACCTTAACCTAACCTTAATCTTTACCTAAACTTAACCTTAACATTAACCTTAACCTAAGTAAACCTTAACCCCAACCTTAACCCTAACCTTATTAACGTTAGCCTTAACCTTAACCTTACCCTTAACCTAACCTAACCTTAAGGTTAACCTTAACCTTCAAATAACCATAACCTTAACCTTAACCTTAACTATACCCTAACCCTAACCTTGACCAAACCATAACCTTAACCTTTCCATAACCATAACCTTAAACTTAACCTTGACCTTACCCTTAACCTTAAGCTAATCTTAACCATATCTTGACCTTAACCTAGCCTTAACCTTAACTTTACCTTAACCTTGAATTTACCCTTAACCTAACCTTAACCTTAACCTTATCTTTAAATTAGCCTAACCTTAACCTTAACCTGACTAAACCCTTAAGGTTAGGGTAAAATTAAAGTTAAGGTTAAGGGCAAGATCAACGTTAGGGTTAAGTTAGGTTAAGGTAACGTTATAGTTAGGTTAAGGTTAAGGTTAAGGTTAGGTTAAGGTTAAGGTTAAGGTTAAGGTTAGGTTAAGGTTAAGGGCATAGTTAAGGTTAAGGTTAAGGTTATGGTTATGGGAAGGTTAAGGTTAAGGTTAAGGTTAAGTTAAGGTTCAAGTTAACTTTAAGGTTAGGTTAAGGGTAAATTTAAAGTTATGGTTAGGGTTAGAGTTAGGGATAAGGTTAGGGGAAAGTTAAGATTAGGGTTAAGGTTAGGGTTAGCTTATAGTTAAGGTTAAGGTTAGGGTTAGGTTATAGTTAAGGTCAAGGTTAAGGTTAGGGTTAATGTTAGGTTAAGGTTAAGGGTAAGATTAAGACCTTAACCTTCCCATAACCATAACCTTAACCTTAACCTTACCTTAACCTAACCTAACCTTAACCTTAAGATTACCTTAACCTAACTTTAACCTTCCCCTAATGTTAACCCTAACCTTACCCTTAACCTTCAACTTAACCTTAACGTAACCTTAACCTTAACATTACCCTTAACATAACCTTAACCTTAATCTTAACCTAAACCTAACCTTGAACTTAACTTTAACCTTAATCTTAACCTAACCCTAACCTTGACCTTAACCTTAACCTTAACCTAACCTTAACCAAACCCTTAACCTTAACCTTAACCTGGCTAAACCCATAACCTTAACCATAACCTTAACCTTAACCTAACCTTAACGTTGACTTTACCCTTAACCTAACCTTAACCTTAACCTTAACCTAACCTTGACCTTACCTTAAGGTTAGGTTAAGGTTAATGTTAGGTAAGGGTAAGGTTAAGGTTATGCGTTTCGTCAAGTTAAGGTTAAAGTTGAGGTTAAGGGGGTAAGGGTAAGGTTAAGGTTAAGGTTAAGTTTAAGGTTAAGGTTAAGGTTAGGTTAAGGGTAAAGTTAAGGTTAAGGTGAAGGTTAAGGGTATGGTTAAGGTTAAAGTTAAGGATTTGGTCAAGATTAGGGTGAGGTTATTGTTAAGGTTAATATTAGGGTTAAGGTTAGGGTTAAGGTTATAGTTAAGGTTAAGGTTAAGTCCCAGAACCTTAACCTTAACCTTAACCTTAAGCTTGACCTTAGCTTTAACTTTAACTATAGCCTAACCTTAACCTTTACCTTAACAATAATTGTAATCTTAACTATTACCTAACCTTCACCTTAACCTTAACTTTACCCTTAACCTAACCTTAACCTTAACCTTAAACTTAACCTTAACCTTACCCCCTGAACCTTAACTTTAATCTTAACCTTAACCTGACTAAACCTGTAACCTTAACCTTAGCGTTACCTAACCTTCACCTTAACCTAACCTTAACCTTAACTTTACCCTTAACCTAACCTTAACCTTAACTATAACCTAACCCTAACCTTAACCTTAACCTTAACCTTAACTTTAGTTCCTTAACCTAATCTTATCCTCAACCTAACCTTAACCTTGACTTTACTCTTAACCTAACCTTAACCTTGACCTTAGTTGTAACCTAACCCTAACCTTGAACAAAACTTAACCTTAACCTTAACCTTCCCATAACCATAACCTTAACATTTAATTTACCCTTAACCTTAACCTTACCCTTACCTAACCTTAACCTTAAATTTACCCTTAACCTAACCTAAACCTTAACTTTACCCTTAACCTAACCTTAACCTTGACCTTAACTATAACCTAACCCTAACCTTGAACAAACCCTTAACCTTAACTAGACCTAACTTAACCTTAACCTTCACTATAACCTAACCTTAACCTTGAAATTAACTATAACATAAACCTAACCTTGACCAAACCCTTAAACTTAACCTTAACCTTACCCCCTTAACCTAGCCTTAAACTTCCCATGACATTAACCTTAACCTTAACCTAACCTTAACCTTAACTTTACCTTAACCTTGAATTTACCCTTAACCTAACCTTAACTTTAACCTTATCTTACCCTTAACCTAACCTTAGGGTTTGGTTAGGGTAAGGCTAATGTTAAGGTTAGGTTATAGTTAAGGTTAAGTTAAGGTTAGGGTTAGGTTATAGTTAAGGTCAATGTTAAGGATATGTTAAGGTTAAGTTAAGGTTAAGGTAAAGGTTAGAGTTAGGTTATAGTTAAGGTCAAGGTTAAGGATAGGTTAAGGTTAAGGTCAAGGTTAGGTTTAAGTTATAGTTAAGGTTAATGTTAAATTCAAGGTTAAGGATTTGGTCAAGGTTAGGGTTAGGTTATAGTAAAGGTCAAGGTTAAGGTTAGGTTAAAGTTAAGGGTTGGTCAAGGTTAGGGTTAAGTTATAGTTAAGGTTAATGTTAAGTTTAAGGTTATGGGTATGGTCAAGGTTAAGGTTAAGGGTTTGGTCAAGGTTAGGGTTAGTTTATAGCTAATGTTAAGGTTAAGGTTAAGGTTAAGGTTATGGTAAAGTTAAAGTTAAGGTTAAGGTTAGGTTAAGGTTAAGGTTAGGATTAAGGGTTTGGTCAAGGCTAGGGTTAGGTTAAGGGGGTGAGGTTAATGTTAAGGTTAACATTAAGTGTTTGGTCAAGGTTAGGGTTAGGTTATAGTTAAGGTTAAGGTTAGGGTTAGGTTATATTTAAGCTCAAGGTTAAGGTTAGGTTAAGGTTAAGATTAGGCTTAGGGTAAAGCTAAGGTTATGGTTAGGGTAAGGTTAAGGTTAAGGATAAAGATAAGCTTATGGTTAAGGTTAAATGTAAAGGTTAAGGTTGAGTTAGGTTAAGGTAACATTAAGGTTACAGTTAGGTTAAGGTTAAGGTTAGGTTAATTTAAGGTTAAAGTTAAGGTTAAGGTTAGGTTAAGGGTAAAGTTAAGGTTAGGGGGAGGTTAAGGTTAAGGTTAAGATTACAGTTAAGATTAGGTTAAGGTGAAGGTTAAGGGTTATGGGTTATGGGAAGGTTAAGGTTAAGGGTAATGGTTTGGTCAAGGTTAGGGTTTTGTTATAGTTAAGGTCAGGTTAAGGTGAAGGTTATGGGTAAAGATAAGGTTATGGTTAAGGTTAAGGTTAGGGTTAGGTTATATTTAAGGTTAAGGTTAAGGTTAAGGTTAGGTTAAGGTTAAAGTTAAGGTTAAGGTTAAGTTTTGGTCAGGTTAAGGTTAAGGTTAAGGGTAACGTTAAGGTTAAGGTTAAGGTTAAGGATAAGGGTTTGGTCAAGGTTAGAGTTAGGTTATGTTGATCATTAATTAACATCAACCATTTTTTTGAATTAACCCTTGGATAGACAAGTATCGAATGTTATGACAGATGGTGAAACATTTAAATGATGGTTGAAGAGAAACGATGATAAGACAAGTCACGTGCCTAAAACGAAACATATGTTCAAAAAGGGGTCAAACATAAAGTGAAAGGGAAAAGGTAATGCAAAAAGGCAAAGATATGGTGTAAAGGATGCAAAACGAAATTATTATAAGGCTTGCCACTTTCATAATATGCACGTGAGGGAACTCTTCGTATGGGAAATTCTGAGGGGGTCAAGGAGCGGAAGGGGGAAGAGACCCATACCCGTGCAAAATTACGGTGACGTTCCACGGGGTAGGTAAGGGTGATGTGGCAGAGCGAAGTGCGGGTAAGCGTGATGTGGCAGAGTGAAGCGTGGGCCCTAGAGGTCTGTATGCTGTGTGTTTCACCAATTTTACGAAGAATATGTTTTGAAGACCGTGTGGTCTATGTGGCAGAAAGGTAAGGTAAGTCTATAGGTGAGCTAATACTGAGGCCTATACCAGTATTAAACTTGGCACGCGTTGTTCACCAACTCCCAGTTAGCACCCAATCCCTATACGCTGCGTGCTCCACTATCAGTGTCCTTACGAAACTCACCCCACTTACTTCACCTCTCTGCCTTTTACCTCAGAACTCTCAGTCTTAGATAACGGTCCTCTTGTATTTTACTGCAGTGAAATTTACAGGTTTTCCAGCTAGGGTATAAACTAAGTGGGAGCTAGTGCCCAGTCTACCCAGTCACTGTCAGTACCCCTGCATCGTTTTCCCGAGAAAATTTCCCACTGCACAGGTATTCCGTCCCTCATATTCCCTCTGCTTTCCTTTCGTTTTTAAAAGTTTTTTATGTCATTCATGGGAAAGGGCACCCCCAAGAAAATTGAACCAGAGATGCCTCAGGTCCGTGAAACCAGAAACCCTTACCCTTTTCCCATCAGCAGCATAAAACCCGAGCTTTTTAGGTGACATGTCGAGAATAGGGATCGATATCGGGTGGTTGTATCAGGTTTATATCATCAGATTACCCCCCCAGTCTACCCATTGGTTGAGTTTATTTGCTGGCTCAGAGATGCCTATGATGAGCGTCGAGGCACGTTTTCCTCTGCTCAGGGGAATAATATTTTCTCTCTTTCTCCCGACATCATCAGGAAAGCCCTCCGCTTTCCCAGCAGTGCCAGCTATACCAGTTTCAGTGAAATGAATTTAACCTCACAGGTCACTAAATTTCCATGGGAGCAGCAAAGAGACTTCATTTCCTCTATAACCAACAACCAGGCTATGTCTCTTACTTCTGTAGAGCCGTTCCCGTTGAGTCTGTTCAAAGAATAAGTGCAGCCCATCCTTGCTCTCATCGCAGGTCTCTTAGGTGTAGGTAGTTTGGGGGAAGTTTCCAGGGCATGTGTTTATTTCTTGCGGTTAATGTCTCAAACAGGGGTAGTTCTGGATATTCCTGGCTTCTTGGCCACTAAAATTCAGACCAAGTTCCAAGAGCTTTCGGAAAACGATCACCTCCGCTTTTGTTCGATGGTCTTCTACCTCTTCTTATATCAGCATGCTAATAAGTTCAAGGGTTTTGGTTTAGATAGGGTATACGATGTAAATTCTCAACCCTAACCAGTTTTCGACTGGAACTTTGCAACACGCCAATTACCAAATGGGGTGGGTTATTCCAGGTTTCTAAACTAGTTCATGCCTATTGCCTATGCTATCATCCATGACTCACCCTCGCAGAACGTTTTTCCTGAAATGAAGAGTTAGCTACAAGCTATTAAAACCCAGAGCACTAGGGATTGGTATCTATTTGAAAATTACACTAAGATTCCGGTCTATGGAGTTGAGGTTCCCCCTTACTAGCTGCCTGTGTTTCCTACTCGACAAGTCTATGCTCTGGAGTATATTCGGTAGACTCTCAAATCTAACCAACTCCACTTTGTCCCTGCAAAGAAGGGTTTCATCCTGAAGCTCCCTATCACTATTGGCCCATTTATTGTAAATTCAAGACACACCCTTCCCATTCTTGAGAAGTTGTTGCAAGGCATGGACCTGAGACAGGGGAAGACTTGACCCTATGATCCATGGGAGATTATCTCTAACAGAAGAAGGAGGAACAAGTCCACTCCTTATGCACATGAATCAAGACCGTTTATAGAGTGGAGGGCTAACCTTGAAACTTGGCCTTTGATTTCGCAGATGGAGACACATTCATCTGCCACAGGGGAAGGAGGAGAAGTCAGTAGAGGCCAAGAAGAAGAAGAAGTGGGTCCCTCAGGGACAGGTTCCCCCCTTCGCAAAAAGTAGAAAACAGTCTCAAGCAAGGTAGAGGTCATAGGGGAAGAACAACTGCTTGAGCCGTTTACACCATATGGCCAACCTGATGGGAGCAAAGCTGGGCTCAAAGTGCTGAGAGACAGTATCACCTCCTCCGACTACTCTGAAGTCTCACAGGCCATTGGAGATAATGCCTCACCAGCTGTAATTGAAAGGAGCCTGAAAAATAGAGCAATAAGGGATAAATACAAGGCTAAACTGGAAGGTTACGTGGAAAAATATCATACCAGGGTTGCAGATTCCACGAATGTGGACACAGAACACCTGGTATTGTCTATGGCTGAGACCATCTTGGATCCTAATGCAGGTACGACTAGTTACAGGGTGCTTGAGTATGCAATTGACATGGCCAAGGTACCAGCACCCGACAAATGCAACCTGTTCCAGGTGGTGGGTGATATGTTGAAAGACAAGATAATGTGGGTCACCATTGCACTGAGAAAATTGGAGAAAAAGCATGAATAGGTGAGGGTGACCCTAAAGAATGAACAGGAAAATTCCTGTGCTCTTTCAAATCAAGTACGCGGTCTCCTAGAGTCAATCAAAGGTAAAGAAACTAGAGACTCAAATCTGTAGCGCTATGTGATTGAGCAATTGCAGAGAGAGGTCGCGGCTCTGAAACACAGGTTAGCATACTGGCATCCCACCATGTTCAGACGACTGAATTAGTGCAGGTAGAGAGAGAAAAAGCAGACCTGGCTAACTCACTGGCGAAGGAGAAAGAGGAAAAAGAAAAAATGGCCACTCTTCAGAGCAAGCTGACGGAGCTACAGACTACCTAGGACACGCACAGTTGTGTGCCAACTACAACCCTACCAGAGACTAGTTCCATGTCTGAGCAACCGACCACAGCGAAGGCCGCAAATGATGTACTAGAAAAGCAAGCTTCCACCGCGAGGCTGAGAATCACCGAGTTGGAAACCTCCTTGGATGAGAATACAAAAAAAATAGAGATATTGCAGAAAGATATTGAGCAGGAAAGGAAGGCAAAAGCCGACTAGTAGAAGACCATCACTGATCTTAACAGCCGCCTGAAAGGTAATATCACCCTTAGGGACGGAAGAAGGATAATTTGGTCAGAGATCATTTCGGCAGTAACAGAGCAGTGGGATTTCCTGAAAATAATCGAGGCAAAAAAATCTTCTTTACTCTATCTCAAAAGGAAGTTTCACAAGGGAGATCTCAACCTGTCCAGTAGATCCCAGCACGCCAGGAGATATGTTTCTTTCTTGAAAGGGTTGAAAGCTGGTGAGGCGAAGCAGCATGACACAACGAGTCGGTTCAAGGAAGCTGTTGAATGCCAGAAGATTATTGATAAGGAGTCGGCCCACGTTATAGCTTCGAGGGCCCTACAACAAGTGGCAGCCAGCATGGACCGGTTCGATACAGTTTGGGTCGAGATTACCACGGCGAGACTTCCATCATGCTAGGATCCTACCACTCCTTCCATGCTATGATCATTACCAGAGTATGAAGCACGTCTCTAGGAAGAAAGGGACCAGACGGATATCTTGTCAGATAAAACCGCTCAGTTAAAAGCTAAGACAATTGTTTCATCTCTCTGCCTAGAATTCGTTCTCCTTCATCTGATAAAACATAAGATCCCCACCGAGGGAATTTTTGATGACCTTACTGAGGCCTACATCAAGGTGGAAGGATTCGCATCGATGCCTAAACCTTCAGTGGACAGTCAGCAAAGGTGCACCCAATTTACCAGCCAGATCGCTAGCTCGTCAACAAATGTGCCGCCACGAGTGTCAGCGACCGCCTCAACCCCTTCTCATCAATTAAATATTGTCAATTCATGATTCAGCCCTAGTGGCCTCTTTATTTTTACTTTATTTAATTAATTTTAAGTTTCAAGTGGAATTCATATTCCACTCCAGCATTTTACTTTCTGCCAAGACTGCTATTTAATATTGTGTTTCAAAATGGCCGAGTGCCTAACTGAAAATGATGAGAGGCCTTTATTCCTCATCATAAGTTTTGGTTATTCCGATAAACACCTCTAACTAATTTTTGGCATGCGAGGAATATATTTTTCCCAAAAATATCTTCGGGCTCATGTTCGGAGGCCTCTATATAAGCAAGATCTGAAGAGAAAAACAGGTTCCAGATTTTCAAAAGAATTTTGCTATGAAAGAATTTTTGTATGCTTGTTGAAATATTAATAGAAATGCGAAGATCCCGTTGGGTCTCAGCAAGAAGGAGTTTTACTTTAAGTGAGGATTCTGGTCTTAATGTTTTATAGTGTGTAACTCTTCCTTATGTGATATTGTTTTACTGTTCATTTTGTTTTTTCCACTTCTTTTATATCATGTTCTGGAATGCGAGTGGCTCACTAGTTTTGGTATAAATTTATCACCACTGATACTTATACTAAGCTTTTCAAGTGCTTTAAATATGGCTCAGGCATGGTATGTTGTTTCACTTTCCACTTCACTCATTATTCATCTATATTAAATACTGTGAGATGTTATTCTTTCGAAGCTATTGACATGTATGGATTCTTATCATTTTAAGCCCATCTCATGTTTAGATGTGTTTATGGAATTCCCTCTCATTAGTAGTTAATATCCTTTCTGTACTTTCTACGCAGCAAACTTCATCCGATTTTTAAATCTCTGTAAAGCATTTTAGAATCCAGCCCTCCTTAAAGAAAGCTGTCTTTGAGTTTTTGATGCATCTATATTGAGGACTCGCTCCTTGCCTCTGCAGCATCTTGTTATTTTGTTGACTCTGAGAATATTCTAGTTCCATTTATATTACATACCCTTGTAAAAGTTGAAGTAGTAAAGAGCCTCATTCTGTTAAAAGTCTTGAATTATACTTTATGCTCCTTACTGTATAAGATGTCATAGGCACTGGTCTTTCAAAACTCAAGGATGTCTCTAGGATTGAAAACATATTTTTAGTGCCATTTCCAGGGAACAAAGTTAAGAAAATTTAAATCCCTGGGCCTCGAAAAAATCTATATTCACTCTTCAGAAAGGTGAGCATGAAGAGTTGAGAGTTGTAGACCCCTCACCTTGGCGACTCCATAGTCATCTATTAGGAAAAATTACTTGCAGTCCTGGCTCCTCAGAAGCCACACCCGAAGTCAGATACGTCTCAGCCAAAGACACCTTCTGTGTCTGACCCAGAGAGAATCCTACATAGAAGAAATTGGAGGGGAAGGAAATTCATCCATACTGAGATCCCACAATTTTCCTTAGAAGAATTTCCGTCCTCTTCTTCTCAAGTAGCCCAAGTGCAAGGTTCTGACACCACTATGGGAGAAACCGGTTGTTACTCAAACAATCTACCTCTGGGAAACATCCAAATCAAAGACAAGGCATAATTAATAGATACCACTGGTTACACATTCTATCCCACTCTAGAAACCGAAGAAGTTAAAGAAGTCACTGAAGTATCTGCTGTAAATATTTCGCCTTCTTCGTTAGCATCCCTGTTAGTATGAATCCTTTGTCGAAGTGTACGAAAAATGACCATTTTAGCTACGCATAACTAATAGCCCTAACAACAAAAGTGGCTGCCAATATCTTCAGATCTGCGGTTAGTTGAACATAAAAGAGCTGCAAAAACCAGATCTCTGCATGGAAAGACATTAAGCAGAAAAAACAAGGGTTTGCTCCATATACCAATAGACAAGACAAGAACAATTTTTGAAAGAATTTTTATATTAATTGGGCACCTGGGAGGAAAAAAAGAAGGCGTATCCAATTCTCCTCAGTGGGATGGGTTCTTGGAAGTCCTCAGCACTTCAGATCTAAGATTTCTCTCTCTTGTTGGTGTAGAAACCCCAATGCGAAGAATAGAGCTCAATGGGAGCTCACACAACAAATGATGGAAAAATGGGACCAAGTGTATAGATCCAGAGTGATCTAATAGGCAACAAAAGGTGAAGAGTGGCAGGAAAAACCCTCCTATTTATAACAAAACATTGGGTCATTCTAGATCTTGGTGCATGGGTTAACCAGATCTAGATCCACTTTTTATGGAATATTTTATTATATTTGTTGGAGGGAAAAGGTGTTTGACTTGGGTCAAATCCCTTGATTTGTCAAAAATAAATAAATAAATGATTTATTTATCTTTTTAAGGAAGCGGTTAGAAGATAATCAAATAAATAATGATTTATTTAATTATTTGTGGGTGATTTGGTCATATTTAACAAGGAATATTATCTAAATAAGATTTAAATAATTATTCCTAGAAAATAATAAGATAAATAAAGGTTTATCTAATTAATTTCTTTGTTTTTGGGTTAAACATGACTGGGAATAATAATTAAATTATGGTTTAATTAATTATTCCATGAGGAAAATTAAACAAAATAGGTTTGTTTAATACTTCCTTTTGGGGTTTCCTGTTTAGACCATAAAAAACCTAATAAATGTGGTTTATTAAGTTATTTTACACAGTGAAAGCAATTTTACTTAGGGTAAAATTTGTCTTATATGGTGTACTTGGGTCCATTTAATGATAATAGGTTAGATGACCAAAAAATGGTGTAACAGATTGCCCCCCAGCGTGCGAGTGTCAGGAGCAAATCGTATGACCGAAGTACGTTGTAAGAGCTCAATCACTAGACAACAAAAGGGAAGTCAGAGAGAGAAATGCAAGGTAGATAGTGTGCTGAAGAACTAGACCCTGAGGAGATGAGACTCGCAGGTGCAACAAGTCTCTTTTTATGAGAGGGTACCTGTGCTGAAGGCGGCGGGGGAGGCATACCTATGCCCGCCGAGACAAAGTACAAAAGAATAGTGTGTCCAGTAAACAAGGGACCGAACCATAAAGTACAGCCGGCATAATCATGAGCCAGATAAAAATACAATGAGAAATCCCATATACATGCTGTGCCTGGGATAACAGTCAGGACTTGTACAATAATATCCGAGTACATGAGATACAAATACAACCCAAATGCCCCCTGTACATGGGGAAGGGCTCACAAAATCTAACTGATACATGCAAATCAAAGAGGCGCTGCAAGTGGCTAAGGCCAACATCATCAAATATCTGGAGCTGCATCGAAGGCTGCAAAGAGGAGGTCATCCGGGCATGTGGGGGGCTACCTGCAGGGCCACCCCCTCATGAGGGTTGAGACATCTCACACACACCCGGGAATCATCAAGAGCTGCTGCTGTATCACTGAACCATCAAGTATACGGATCTCGGTCATGCTGGAAGGAGCTGGCGTGGAGAAACAACCAAGTCAAAGGGAAATGAGAGATCCCTTTGCCTGATCCGAGGCACCGAACAAGAGTGGAAGCTGGAACCAAGGTACACCGCCCTCTAGACTTGGCTTCTGGAATGAATGAGCTGATGTCGACAGAAGAAGGTCCGCCATAGGTGAGGTGATGAGAGATCCTCAACTAAGGCACAAGAGAAAATAGTAGAGCGACGGACAGACTGACACTAATGGTGATAGTGAAGTGGAAAGGACTGAGTAGCGAATGGACGACTTCCCTTGTTAGAGCATAAAGGGCATGAATGACCTGGCAGCGACTGACACAATATCATAAGGGATAGGGGACAGTGGGACTGAAGGTCATAATGTGTGACACAAGAGAGAGACCAAGAATGAAGGATGGAGGGCTATGGCGGGGTACAAAGGGACTCGGGATAGACTCCATGAATGCGATGATGACTCAACTTGGATGCGCTAAACAAGGGAGACTCGATGGTGCTGCCACACAGTAAAGGCCCAATGGGGGACCATGAAAACATGAGTACAAGATGGGAACTCATGACGAAAATCGACATGAACATGGACAAGTATGGAGGCGAAGTGGTGCCCCAAGTACAAGTGTCGTAAGTGAGGAAATTCGATTTAAAGTGGAGGTAAAGTGGCCCTTCTTGGAAAAAATAGGTCCTGGCGAAGGATGAAAGTACAAAAAAGATGTTGGCTATCTAACAGAAAATAAAACACGCATCTCAGAAGGGAAATGCTAAGGGTAATATTTCTTAAGATAGAGTGCATTGCAAGGATTAGGAAGAGGATTGCCTTCGAAGTCCTCTAAAAAGTATGCCCCCTTACCAAGATCCTTACTGATGACGTAAGGGCCTAGCCATAATGAGTCGAACTTCCCGTGACCAAGGACATCATGGGCCTGGTCATATACTAGAACAAGGTCGCCTTCGTGAAAAGGACGAGGAGGGACTTTTCGGTCATATTGAGCTTTGGTGCATTTCTTGGCCGCTTCTATGGTTTGCAATGCAACACAGCGGTCTTCAAAGGCATGCTCAAGCAGGATAAGTCGTTGTTCTAGAGGTTGGGTGTCAGGGAGAAGTTCAACAGCCAGATGAAGGGAAGGGATTTCACACTCGATCGGTAAGACAACCTCCTCTCCAAAAACGAGGTGAGGAGGGTTATGGTTGAGGGGCATGGGTTCCCCCGAGCATGGTGTGGTCATGCCAAAATGTATTTAGAAAAAGGGTAATCTAAACACATTTTAATGATGTGGTGTGCCATTTGTTCTTGTTATGGTTATGTAGTTTGAGAAAGGAAATGGAGGATTACCAATCTCTTTTGGTACTACATATAGGGATCAAATGGACTTTAAGTTTCCGAGTTGGCATACCTGGTGTCACTATCCCAAAAAGAGGATTTGGAGATAATGAACTGATGCTCTCGTAGAAAAGTTATAGGTTGGTCAACAATAATGTCTAAGAGACTGGGTTGCTGATGTAAGATGAGGGAACGATAAGGGGTATCATCCCTAGAGTGATCTGAAGTGGTATGGGACTCTAGAGGTTCTTCTAAATGTGGAAGAATATTGGGACTAAAGTCAACACGACCAGATACACTAGGAGAGTGGTGGAGAATTGCTTCTCTTGGTCTCTCAAATGTGGGTGCCCCCTTACCCAAACATTGGGTTTCAATGTAATGGCCACAAGGTGGATGTGGTGTGAATGCCTGGGTTCGATGTAAGGGGGAATAGATAACGTCAGGGGTGGGGATTTTTTCCATAATGTCATCATCGCGATAGAAGATGGGGTGACTGGTGGAAGAAAGACCACCTGATGTGGAGAAGTGACCTGAATCATCATCATGAGAAGAGAGGTTCACATGCGCATCGTCACAAGGGGTGACTGAAGAGTAAGTAGATAAAGGATCTACCGATGTTGAGCCCAAGATGATCGTTGAAGGAAGGTCAAGCGAAACAACAGGGGAGTATTCAGATGGAATGTTCCTCGAGGGTCTCATGGATGATGATAGGTAAAAAATGCTGGACAAAGGCTCCGTCATCTCGACATCAGGGGGGGAATGTCAATGGGAGCAGTCATATCTGGTAGTTCTGCTGAAGCAGAATGCGCAAATAGGGGAGAGGTGGACTCATTGCGCTTGGCCTCGAATTGGTGGACCACGACGATAGAGGTGTGGAAGTCCTCGAGGCAGGGACAAAGATGGGTGTAATGGCCATGGAGATCACACAAAGCACAGGGGTGGTTGGTGTGAATAGTCTTGGGGTTCTTGGCCGCGGTCGCAGAAGGAACAGAGGCTTCTAGGACCGCGGACTCAGGGAACGTGACATTAACCATGGGCTTGAGATGAAGCAATTTAGGACAGGTATGGAAGGCGTGACCGAAAACATCACACAAAGCACACTGGATGGTATGCTTTGGAGGCTGAGGAGGAGCAGGGTTCGTCGGGGCAGCCTTGTCCTTTGATGCCCCCTTGCGAGCTTTTCCCTTCTTACCCGAAGCGGTCGCAACAGGAGGTGGTTCCTGTTGAGGTGACTGAGGCACTGATGCAGTGGGAGAATTCATGGGGACCGGTTGAACCGGGGTCAAAGCAATATAAGATTTGGGTTGAAAAGGCAAAGTGGGGGCTAGAGGATCAAGGTACCAAACGAGAATCCCAAGGGTCAAGTTAGGAAGAGAGAGGGTGGCCATGACCGGTACCGTGTACACTCCTGGTGGGGGAGCTAGGAACGGTATCTGACCAGAGGGGTAATGGCCAGGTGGGATGGCTCCTAAATGGCTAAGGCTTGGAGGGACCATGCCAGGAGGATAAAGAGGCTCATGACTACCAACTGCAGGTGAAGGGCTAGGAGCAGGTTGCGGAGGGCAAGGTTGCTGACTAGCCGAAGCAGGTTGCTTAAGAGCAACCCGAGACGATTGCATCATGCAAACATTCAATGAGCTGGGGTCAGAGATAGGATGAGGAGGAAGACCAGGGAAGGTTTCGAGCAAAGAGGAGTCTTTGTAGATGCCAGGAGAGACACTGGTCAAGGAATCGACGGTTTGCTTGTTGGCTACGGAAGAGATGGTCGTCTCAGGTGAGGTCTGAGATTTTGGCTCATGATATGTCAACTGGTCAATGGTGACTATCTTTCCATTATGAGGGAAAGAAATCTTGTGGAAAACCGTATATGGGACAGTAGACATAGCATAGGTGTAGCTTCACCCCAATAGAATGTTGTAGTCTAGCGGGGCGTCGATGACTTCGACGTCAACGAAAACAGTCTTACCGGCAAGGGTGATAGGACAATTACGGAAGAGGCCAATGGGCTGGGAGGCGTGGCCATCCCACGCTCGAAGGGTGATCGTGGAAGGGGCCAGCTCAGGGGATCCGAGTTGCTTCCAAACCGAAGCGGACATCACGCAGGTGGATGCCCCCTCATCAATTATACACCAGGAAACGATGGCGTTCCGAATTTTGACTGGGATTTGGAAGGTGATGGAAGGAGGAAGAGGAGGATGGTCCGATTGAGTGGCGTCGAAAACAATCATTTGGTCATCAGCAGGATCTACAACGCCCACGGCAGATAGTAGAGCCTTCTTTTGGGAAGGGCACGACTGGAGGAGATCCAGTGTGGAAATGGTAGCAGGAGATTGCGCCAAATCATCGACTATGCTATACGAATGAGAAGCTTGACCAGAAGCAGCGTTTCGACGTAATGGTCCCTTAGGAATCTTGGTATGAACCTCAACTTTGGGTTGAGGGATATGTAAGGGGCCACTGGATGTCGAAAAAGGCTCTGTAGAACCTGAAGAAGGAGGCTCGAGGGTAGACTGAGCAGGAGGCTTGGGGTACTGGCGAGATCGAGTTTGAAGGTGAAGGTCGACGGTTGGGAATGGATCAGAGTTCATCATGAGGATCTGGTAATCAGAAGAACCAGAAATGGAAGGTGGAGTGGAGACTCGCCCGTCAGGTGGTTGGGTAGCCACGAATCCTTGCTGAGGGAAAGGATCAGTAAACACAGCTTGTTGAGTAGAGGCCACATTAGGGGGAGCATGAGGGGAGGCATGTTGTCCTCGCAATGTGGCTTGAGACTCCCACATCTGCCGCATATGTGGTAAGAGGGGACAATCGTGGGTATAATGACTGTAAACACCACAACACGAACAAGGTTTATTGGTGCGAAGAGGCCTGTCCGGCTTGGGCTGAGTGCCCTGTTGCTGGTTAGCAGTGTTAGGGTCAAAACCATAGGGATTGGGTCCACGAGTACCAGGGGCAGATTTATTTGGATTTCCTCTCCACCTTCTTTGAGAAGAAGGGGGATTAGTCGCGCCCTGTTGTGCAATTAATTGCCCTGGAGGGGGCTGTAAGTGCTATTGCGGGTTTGGAGGAGGCAAGGGAGATGGAAGCGCATACGCTGGAGGAGATGGCGCACCAGGCTGCGGATAAAGGTAATGGTTAGGTTGGGAAACATTGAGGTAAGCAGGAGGTTGGGCAAAAGGAGGAGGCATGTCGTATCCTGGATACATGCTACCGGGAGGGGGAAGAGTGCTAGAGGTACTGGCCCCTCCCTGAGGGAGACCATAGCCCCTAGGAGGTTGAGCGTACAGATGGGAAAGGGCTCCAACGATACCGTCGGCGGAATGAGATGCCCCCGGGGTGTTAGCGTCGTCGGGCCTAGGGAGGTCAGGAAGAACGGTATAAACATAACCAGATTGAGCGTAGATCAGGTCATATTTCAAGGCTATTTGAAGGGGGTGGCTCGACATAAGCTCCGTCTTCGTCGCCATTCCTGAACATGGGCGGAAAGGCGGGTCGAAGAGGTTTTCTTGAATTAAGTCAAGAGCTCCGTGCCAGTATCGTATCGGAGAGGGAGCTAGAAATAAGATAAAAAGGCTTGGGCAATGGTCGCAAAGGTGGTATGGGAAGAGGTGGCTTGGTCGACATACCATTTAGAAGCTTCACCGGTAAGCGTGCATTAGAATAAATGAAGACGGATGGAGTCATCGGTAATGGAATTGGAGGAACACCACATGTGGAAAGATCGGACATGATTGGTTAGATCTTCTCCAGCAAGGCCTTCGAACTTAGGGATTTCGGAGGGGAGCTTGGTTGGCATAGAAGGCCAACCAACATCGTGGCGGATAGGGTCATTGATCAACTGATTGAAATCGGGGAGGCTGAGGCCTGCAATGTACGACAACAAGGGTATGGCCGAGGTAGTTCCTGTGGCGGTTCCGCTAGTAGTAGGTCCGGCATTAGGGCCTGGAGCACCACCAGTGTTAGGCCCTGGACCAGACATAGTGAAGGTGACAGGGGGAGAACCAGGAGGAGAAGGAGAACCCGATGAATTAGGAGAGGAGTCGGAGTGCAGACTCGGAGGAGGACGGGCTCGAAGACGGCGGGGCGGAGCAGGTCGATTGATCGGAAACTGAGGGTGAAGGCCAAGAAGTCACCGGGAAAGGTGCCTTGGGGGCGCAATGATGACGGGGAGAAGGAAACCGACAAGGGAAGAAAGGGATAGAATCAAGGGAGGTCAAGGGCAGAAAAGGTGCAGTGACAATTGATTTTAGAGTCTTTGCCAGGCGGTGTTAACCAGGTGCTTCTTCACTTAGGGTCAGTGTGTGGTGTGCGTTAATTTTAATTTTTAAACCCTTTCTGTTTTGAGAGCAAGAAAAAAGTGTGATGCGTAACTGAAAATAAATCTACAGAGAATAGTATATAATGCTGAAATAACATAAAATTAACAGCTACTTGTGCATCTATCTAACCCAAGAAGGCGGGTCTCTCAAAACTAATCTAAAAAAGGGGAAAAATCTAGGCAAAACACAAGGAAAAGAGGCCAATAGATCTAAGTTCAAAAGGGACAGGGATCTATAGGATAAAAGCTGCTGAAAAGAGGCGCAGATCACAGCCAAGAGATAGAGGCAAGGTGGCTGGAAAAAGGGAGGAAATCAGAAAAAACCGAAAAGGAGAGGGAGGAGGTCCTAAAGAGAGGTCCAAAAAAAATGACAAGAGGTGATTTGAAAGGAAGAAAGGCTGATTTGAAGGGATCTGAAGAGGAGGTTTCAGATCTGAAAAAGGGAAGGCTGAAACTCTGAAAAATAGACGGCTAAAACAAATAAACTCTTCCACAAAAGGTGGAGGGTACTAAAGCCCTAGGGGGCTAGGTTCCCACTTAGATGAGTAAAAATAGATCAGAACTAGGTCAAAGCGGGTTGAGACAGAGGCTGGAAAACCCTGACAGAAGCTTCAGCAAAACCCAGAAAAAATGCAGAAAAATCACTGAAAAATTGGCAGGTCGCAGGTTCTGACCTGTTTTCAGTGCAAGTCACAGAAAATAGGCTGAAAAGTGCGACCTAGAGGTCCAAGTCGCAGGTTATGGGCCAAAAATTACGACCCCCCGTTCCGGTTGTCTCGGCGGTATATTTTCAGAAAAGTTGCCGTCTCAGTTGCGGCTGGTGTCGCTTACCTGCGCAATAGGGCTAGAAACACATGGAAGTTAGAAATTTTAATGTTTTAGGGTTTTATGTGAGAAAATCAACATAAAAATAGGGAAAATATTCAGCTTAAAAGAAACCCTAGGGTCTGAAGTAGCTGGATATGCAGGAATATGAAAAACGACAGCAGTCGTAATTTAAAACCCATGTGGAGTCGCCATTTGTTAGTATGAATCCTTTGTCGAAGTGCACGAAAAAGGACCACTTTAGCTACTCATAAATAATAGCCCTAACAACAAAAGTGGCTGCCAATATCTTCAGACTTGCGGTTAGTTGAACAAGAAAAGAGCTGCAAAACACCAGATCTATGCATAGAAAGACATTAAGCAGTAAAAACAAGGGTTTGCTCCATATACCAATAGACAAGACAAGAGCAATATTTTTGAAAGAATTTTATATTAAGGGCACCTGCGAAGAAAATAAGAAAGGTGTTTCCAATTCTCCTCAATGGGATGGGTTCTTGAAAGTCCTCCGCATTTCAGATCTATAATTTCTCTCTTGTTGGTGTAGAAAACCCAGCCAAGCATAGAACTCAAAGGGAGCTCACAAAGCAAATGATGGAAAAATGGGACCAAGTGTATAGATCCAGAGTGATATAATAGGCAAAAAAAGGTGAAGAATGGTAGGAAAAAACCTCCTATTTATAACAAAATATTGGGTCATTCTAGATCTTGGTGCATGGGTTAACCAAATCTAGATCCACTTTTTATGGAATATTTTATTATATTTGTTGGAGGGAAAAGGTGTTTGACTTGGGTAAAATCCCTTGATTTGTCAAAAATAAATAAATAAATGATTTATTTATCTTTTTAATAATGTGGGTGAGTAATACTTAAATAAACAGTGATTTATTCAATTATTTATAAATGATTTAGTCAAATTTAACAAGGAATATTATTTAAATAAGGTTTAAATAATTATTCCTAGAAAATAATAAGATAAATAATTTTTTATCTAATTAATTTCCCTGTTTTGGGTTAAATATAACCCGAAATATTAATTAAATTGTTGTTTAACTAATTATTCCTTGAGGAAAATCAAACAAATGTAGATTTATTTAATATTTCCTCATGGGGTTTCATGTTTAGACCACAAAAAACTTAATAAAGTTGGTTTACTAAGTTATTTTTATAGTGAAAGCGATTTTACTTATGGTAAAATTGTTCTTACATGGTGTACTTGGGTCCATCTAATAATAATAGGTTAGACATCTAAAAATGGTAAAAATCCCAAACTTCCGTTCAATATCTTCCTATTGGTTATCGACACATTAAGTTCACTTAATCTTCCTCCTCTTACACATCAAACCTCCCTTTTTCCTCCACCACCTCCTCCAACGGCCAATGTCCCTGCATTACAAGTTGAATAAATATGCCTCCGGCATTACCTCAAGTGTCGAATGATAGCACAGGACTATCTAAAGATCCGCCCCGATTCAATGGGGAAAATGAGGTCGAAGCTCAAAACTCGCAGAAGGTAATGGAGCTGGGGTATTATTGATTTCTCCCGTAGGCCAATGGGTCCCTTTGTCCTTCAAGCTAGAGTATGAAGCCACCAATAATGTGGCCGAGTATGAAGTACTTTTATTGGGGCTACAAACACCCGAGAGCATGAACATACAAAGTCTAAAGGTTTTGGGAGATTTGGAACTAGTGGTCAGACAAGTGAAGAACCAGTGCCAAGCCAAACATCCTAGGCTAAGGGCTTATAGGAACGAAGTTTGGGATCTGGTGGAGAATTTCTTCTTAGCATTCAATATCCAGTTCATGCCCTGGGAGCAAAATAGGATGGCATATTTCCTTGCAGTGGCTACCAGTACTTTCTGTCCACCTCAGAAATCCTCTCTTGAGATATGAAATTGAGGTATGAAATTGAGGTATGTTATCGGCCATCAATCCCACACAACATCAAACACTGGCAAGTGTTCCAACACGAAGAACAGGTGAAGAGATTCTTGGAAAAAGTTGGGGAATTTCCCAACATGAAGATTGATACTTGTGAAGAAGAGGAGGCTGAAAACACTTCAGGAGATAAATGTGAAGAAAAGGTGGTTGGCCACAAATTTCTGCAGCTGAAAGGGAATGTCATTCCCGAAGGACTAGTGCCATTAGAAAGGCTATTTAACAAGAATTATGTTCCACTACAGCCGAATAAAGTTGTGAAGGAGAATCAGGTAGAAGATCTAAGTCTTGGCATTGAGGCTGACTCCAAGATCGTGAAGTTGTCCAAGAAGGTCCTGGAAGAATATAAAGAGCTCTACTAGAAATTATTCCACTCATACAAAGATGTGTTTGCATGGTCTTATCAAGACCTAAAAACCTTCGGTGTCAACATCATGAAGCATAAAATTCCACTGAAGGGAGATGCAAAACCACATAAATAGAATCTTAGACAGATAAATCCCCTGCTGCTGCACGCTATTGAGAAAGAAATTAAGAAACTGTTGAAGGAAAAAATCATTGTACCATTGAGATATTCTGAGTGGGTAGCAAAATTAGTCCCTATACGGAAGAAGAACGGAGAAATAAGGTTATGTGTCGATTTTAGGAATATGAACAGAGCATCCTTAAAGGATAATTATCCACTGCCAAAGATGAATCACATCCTGCAGAAAGTGGTAGAAGCTTCTCGAATTTTGATGATGGACGGATTCTCTGGGTACAATCAGGTGGATGTACTACCAGAATATCAGAAGAAGGTTTCCTTTACCACTCCATGGGGGACGTTTATGTATGCCAGGATGCCTTTTGGGTTTATTAACGCAGGGGCCACTTTTCAGAGGGCCATGGATATTAATTTTGTTGGGGAGATAGATAAGTTTGCGGTGGTATACCTTGATGACATTACTGTGTTTTCAAAAGATGATGCAGAGCACATTGAACACTTGTGCAAAATTTTCGAAAAGCGCAGAAGGTATGGCCTCTCCCTCAACCCACAGAACTCTTTGTTTGCACTGGAAGAGGGCAAGATTTTGGGACATATTGTAGCAAAATATGTAGTAAAGATAGACCCTAAGAGAGTAGAAGTTATAAATGGCATTTCCCTTCCCAGAAATAAAAAGGAACTTCAGGTGTTCCTAGGCCATATAAAATTTCTGAGGAGGTTCATCCCTAACTATGCTGAGATAGTTAGGCATATAACTGACATGCTGAAGAAGAATAATGAGGTAGAGTGGTCACAAGAATCACGAGAGGCCTTTGCCAGGATTAAAAATGCATTCGATGAAGCCCCTGTGCTAGTGAGACCAGTTATGCCAAACCTTTTATGATCTTTTCCTTTGCATCACCTCACATAGTGGCAGGGGTTATATTGCAAAAAAATGAAGAAGGGTATGAGCAGCCTATCGCCTTTTTCAGTCAGGCGCTCCGTGATGCTGAGCTAAAATATAACATATTGGAAAAGTAGGCATATGCTCTGGTAAAGTCCATTAAAGCATTTTGTATGTATATCTGGCAGTCCCATATCACTGCATTTGTGCCTACAGCAGCTGTTAAAGATATTCTTATCCAGGTAGATAGCAAAGGAAAAAGAGGGAAATGGATTGCCAAAATACAAAAGTATGAGCTAGACATCCACCCTACCAAACTAATCAAAGGAAAAGGGTTAGCCAAAATCCTGTCTGAATCAAACTGCCAGGCTCTGGGTATAAATCTGTCCATGATTGAAAACAAGGAGTCTGAGAAGAAAGAAGAGTCACAGGGAGTAGAGATAGCTTCCCAGAAGACACATATGAAGTACCTCATCAGCCCGTAGTAAAAAGAGATAGTGGAATATCTTCTAACACTCAGTTCCCCACCCAGTTGTGACAAAGCTAAATACAGATCACTAAGGTTGAGATCACAGAATTACATTGTTGCAAATGGTCGGATGTATTGGTGAGACCCCTCAGGAATCCTGCTCCTATGTCTCACAGAAGAAGAGGTGGAGAGTATAATGGTTGAGTTTCATGAAGGAATCTGTGGGGGTCATTATAGCTGGATGGCCACTGCTGACAAAATCCTGAAAGCTAGTTTCTACTGGCCTAAAATATTTGGGGATGTGTTTGCCCGGGTCAGAGCTTGTGAGAAATGCCAAAGATTTGCTGAAAGACAAAAGCTAGCACCTCTGCCCATGATTCCTGTTCATGTGGATGAAACATTTCAGTAGTGGGGAATTGACTTTATCGGTGAAATACATCCCCCATCGAGTGGTCAACATAAGTGGATACTAACTGCCATGGATTGTTTCACAAAGTGGGTGGAAGCTATACCCACTAGGAATGCAACAGATACTGTGGTAATAAAATTCATGGAAGAAAATATCATATCCAGATTTGGCTGCCCTGCCAAGATAGTGACCGACAATGCATAGGCCTTTAAATCTGCAAAGTTCATTAGTTTCTGCCAAAAATATAATATTGCACTAGGTCACTCTACAGCCTATTACCCACAAGGAAACGGCCTGGCAGAGTCTTCAAATAAAACGCTGGTGAGATCACTGAATAAGGCTATCAATGAAAACTAGAAAAATTGGGATTCCTAGCTAAAATTCACTCTGTGGGCCAACAAGATTACCAGCAAGAGAGAAACCGAGAAGTCCCCGTATGAATTAGTATATGGGAGGGAAGCAGTTTTCCCTGTACATTTAGCATTACCAGTGGCTTGATTCATGCAAGAAAGCCAGGAAGAACCCGATAATGTGACCAGGAGGATCAACCAGCTGGTGGAAGTAGAAGAAACATGGAACCAGGTAAGTCAGAGGCTAATTGAATATCAGGAGAAAATGAAGGATCTTTTCGATGAACATGCCAAGGATAGGAAATTGCAGATTGTGGATTTAGTGCTTAGAGGGACATTCGAAGAGCTGAAAAAGGGAAACATGGTAAATTCGACCCCCTCTAGTTCGGCCCCTTTAAAATTGTGGAACAAGGGGGCAACAATACTTTTAGCTTGGAAAATTTACAGGGAGACTTGCTTGATGCCCCTGTAAATGGTCAGTTCCTCAAACCTTACTTCCAGTTCTGAGTCAGGCCGAGAGAGCCTGATGTATCATATTTTATATTAGTTTCTGTTTTCATCTTTGTTTGAATAATGTGTGTGTCATGATGGATCATGAAGAGGAAAACTAAAAGTGCTGAAGAATGGTGTCCATAGAAGATAAAAAGGTGGTCTGCAAAGTTCTTGACACACTTAAGTATGAACGTGCCGTCCCCAGGTGGAGCCAATGTTGATCATTAATTAACATCAGTCATTTTTTTTGAATTAACCCTTGGATAGACATGTATCGAATGTTATGACAGATGGTGAAACATTCGAAGGATGGTTGAAGAGAAATGATGATAAGACATGTCACGTGTTCAAAAAGGGTCCAAACATAAAGTGAAAGGGCAAAGGTAATACAAAAAGGCAAAGGTATGGTGTAAAGGATGCAAAATGAAATTATTAAAAGGCTTTCTTCTTTCATAATATGCACGTGAGGGAACTCTTCGTATGGGAAATTCTGAGGGGGTCAAGGAGTGGAAAGGGGAAGAGACCCATACCCCCGCCGAATTACGGTGACATGCCACAGGGTAGATCCCAGGTAAGGGTGATGTGGCACAACGAAGCGTACGTAAGCGTGATGTCGTAGAGTGAAGTGTGGGCCCTAGAGGTCTGTATGTTGTGTATTTAACCAGTCTTATGAAGAATATGTTTCAAGAACCGTGTGGTTTATGCGGCAAAAAGGTAAGGTAAGTCTCTAGGTGAGCTGGTACCGAAGCCCATACCAGTATTAAACCCGGCATGCAGTGTGCACCTACTTCCGGCTGACACCCAATCCCTATACGCGTGTTCCACTGTCAGTGTCCTTATGACACTCACCCCGATTATTTCACCTCTCCGCCTTTTACCTCAGAACTATGAGTCTTAGATAACGGTCCTCCTGTATTTTACTGCAGTAAAATTCACAAGTTTTCCAGCTACAATTTAAACTAAGTGGGAGCTAGTGCCAGGTCTACCCAGTCACTATCAACACCCCCCGCGTTGTTTTCCCGATCAGATTTCCCTACTGCACAGGTACTCCGTCCTTCATATTCCCTCTTCTTTCCTTTCGTTTTTAAAATTTTTGTATGTAAGTCATGGGAAAGAGCACGCCCAAGAAAACTGAACTAGAGATTCCTCAGATCCGTGAAACCAGAAACCCTCCCAGGTTTGAGCCTTTCATTGACCTGCAAGCCGAAATCTATGATCCCCAATACCCTTTTGCCATCAGCAGTATAAAACCCGAGATTTTTAGGCGACATGTCAAGGATAGGGATCGATATCGGGTGGTTGTATCAGGTTTATATCATCAGATTACCCCCCCAGTCTACCCAGTGGTTAAGTTTATTTCCTGGCTCAGAGATTCCTACGATGAGCATCGAGGCATGTTTACCTCTGCTCAGGGGAATAAGATTTTTTCTCTTTCTCCCTACATCATCAGGCAAGCCCTCCACTTTCCCACCAGTGCCAGTAATACCAGTTTCAGTGAAATGACTTTAACCTCCCAGTTCACTAAATTTCCATGGGAGCATCAAAGAGACTTCATTTCCTCTATAACCAGCAACCAGGCTAGTCTCTTCCTTCTACAGAGCCTTTCCCGTTGAGTTTTTTCAAAGAATAAGTGCAGCCCATCCTTGCTCTTATCGCGGGTCTTTTAGTTGTAGGCAATTTGGGGGAGGTTTCCAGGGCATGTGTTTATTTCTTGTGGTTAATGCCTCAAACGGGGTTAGTTCTGGATATCTCTGGCTTCTTGGTTGCTAACATTTAGACCCAGTTCCAAGAGCTTTCGGAAATTGGTCACTTCCGCTTTTGTTTGATGGTATTCTACCTCCTCGTATATCATCATGCTGATAAGTTCGAGGGTTTTGGTTTAGATAGGGTATACGATGTAAATTATCAACCCTGACCAGTTTTTGACTAGAACTTTACAATATGCTAATTACCAAATGGGGTGGGTTATTCCAGGTTTCTAAATGAGTTCATGTCCATTGCATACACTATCATCCATGACTCACCCTCACTTAGGGTTTTTCCTGAAATGAAGAGCTGGCTACAAGCTAGTAAAACCCAGAGCACCGGGTATTCGTATCTATTTGATAATTACACTGAAATTCGGGTCTGTGGAGCTAAGGTTCCCCCTTACCAGCTACCTGTGTTTCCTTCTTGATGATTTTATGCTCTGTAGTATATTCGGCAGACTCTCAAGTTTGACCAATTCCACTTTGTCCCTGCAAAGAAGGGTTTCATCCTGAAACTCCCTATTACTATTGGCCCATTTATTGTGAATTCAAGACACGTGCTTCCCATTGTTGAGAAGCTGATGCAAGGCATGGACCTAAGACAGGGGAAGAATTCACCCTATGATCCCCGGGATATTATCTCAAACAGAAGGAGGAACAAGTCCACTCCTTATGCACATGAATCAAGACCGTTTATAGAGTGGAGGGCTAACCTTGAAACTTGGCCTTTGATTTTGCAGGTGGAGACAGATTCATCTTCCACAGGGGAAAGAGGAGAAGTCAGTAGAGGCCAAGAAGAAGAAGAAGTGGGGCCCTCAGGAACAGGTTCCCTCCTTTGCAAAAAGTAGAAAACAGTCTCAAGCGAGGCAGAAGTCATAGGGGAAGAACAACTGCTTGAGCCGTTTTCACCATATGGCCAACCTGACGGGAGCAAAGCTAGGCTCAAAGTGCTGAGAGACAGTATCACCTCCTCCGACTACTCTGAAGTCTCACAGGCCATCGGAGATTATACCTCACCAGTTGTAATTGAAAGGAGCCTGAAAAACAGAATGATCAGGGATAAGTACAAGACCGAGCTGGAAGGTTACGTGTAAAAATATCATACCAGGGTTTTAGATTCCATGAATGTGGACACAGAACACCTGGTATTGTCAATGGCTGAGGCCATCTTGGATCCTAATGTAGGTACCACTAGTTACAGGGTGCTTGAGTATGCTATTGACATGGCCAAGGTACCAGCACCCGACAAATGCAACCTGTTCTAGGTGGTGGGTGATATGTTGAAAGACGAGGTAATGTGGGTCACCATTGCGCTAAGAAAATTGGAGAAAAAGCATGAATAGGTGAGGGCGACCCTAAAGAATGAACAGGAAAATTCTCGCACTCTTTTCAATCAGGTACGCGGTTTCCTAGAGTCAATCAAAGGGAAAGAAACTAGAGACTCAAATCCGCAGTGCTATGTGATTGAGAAATTGCATAGAGACATCGCGGCTCTGAAATGCAAGGTTAGCATACCGGCATCCCACCACGTTCATATGGCCGAATTATCGTAGGCAGAGAGAGAGAAAGCAGACCTGGCTGACTCACTGGCGAAGGAGAAAGAGGAAAAAGAAAAAATGGTAGAAACAATGGCCACTCTTCAGAGCAGACTGACGGAGCTACAGACTACCCAGGATATGCATAGCTGTGTGCCAACTACAACCCTACCAGAGACTAGTTCGTTGTCTGAGCAGCTGACCACAGCGAAGGCCGCAAATGATGTACTAGAAAAGTAGGCTTCCACCGCGAGGCTGAGAATCACCGAGTTGGAAACCTCCTTGGCTGAGAATACCAGAAAAATAGAGATATTGAAAAAGGAGATTGAACCGGAAAGGAAGGTGAAAGCTGACCAGCAGAAGACCATCACTGATCTCAATAGCCACCTGAAAGGTAATATCACCCTCAAGGATGGAAGAAGGATAATTTGGTCAGAGATCATTTCGGCAGTGACAGAGAAGTGGGATTTCCTGAAAATCATCGAGGCAACAAAATCTTCTGTACTCTATCTCAGAAGGAAGTTCCAGGAGGGAGATCTCAACTTGTCCTGCAGAGCCCAGCACGCCAGGAGATATGTTTCTTTCTTGAAAGGGTTGAAAGCTGGTGAGGCGGAGCAGCATGGCATAGCAAGTGTGTTCAAGGAAGCCGTCGAATGTCAGAAGATTATTGATAAGGAGTCTGCCAGCGTTATAGCTTCAAGGGCCCTAGAACAGGTGGCAGCCAACATGGATCGGTTCGATGCAGTTTGGGCCGAGATCACAACAGCTAGACTCCCATCATGCTGGGATTTTACCACTCCTTCCTTGCTCCGAGCATTAACAGAATATGAAGCACGTCTCCAGGAAGAAAGGGACCAAATGGATATCTTGTCAGATAAAACTGCTCGGTTAAAAGCTGAGACAATTGTTTCATCACTCCGCCAAGAATTCACTCTCCTTCATCTGATAAAACATAAGATCCCCACCGAGGCAAGTTTCGGTGACCTCACTGAGGCCTACATCAAGGTGGAAGGATTCACAGCGATGCCTGAACCTTCAGCAGACAGTTAGCAAAGGTGCACCCAGTTTGCCATCCAGATCGCCACCTCATCAGCAAATGTGCCGCCACCAGTGTCAGCGACTGCCTCAACCCCTTCTCATCAATGAAATACTGTCAATTCATGATTTGGCCCTAGTGGCCTTTTTACTTTTACTTTAGTTAATTACTTTTAAGTTTCAGGTGGAATTTATATTCCACTCCAGCATTTTACTTTCTGCCAAAATTGTTGTTCAATATTTTTTTTCAAAATTCCCGAGTGCCTAACTCCAAGTGATGAGAGGACTTTATTCCTCATCATAAGTTTTTCTTATTTTGATAAATACCTCTAACAAATTCCTGGCATGCGAGGAAGATATTTTTCCAAAAAATATCTTCTCGCTCATGTACTGAGGCCTCTATATAAGCAAGATCAGAAGAGAAAAACAGGTTCCATATTTTCAAAAGAATTTTGCTGTGAAAGAATTGTTGTATGCTTGTTGTTGAAATCTTAATAGAAATGTGAAGAGCCCATTGGGTATCAGCAAGAAGGAGTTTTACTTTAAGTGAGGATTCTGGTATTAACGTTTTATAGTGTGTAACTCTGCCTTATGTGATATTGTTTTACTGTTCATTTCATTGTTTCCACATCTTTTATATCATGTTCTAGAATGCGAGTGGCTCACTAGTTTTGGTATAAATTTATCACCACTGATACTTACACTAAGCTTGTCAAGCGCTTTAAATATAGCTCATGCATGGTATGCTGTTTCACTTTCCACTTCTCTCATTATCCCTCTATATTAAATACTGTGAGATGTTATTCTTTCAAAGCTATTGACATGTATGGATTCTTATCATTTTAAGCCCATCTCATGTTTAGATATGTTTATGGAGTTCCATCTCATTAGTAGTTAGTATCCTTTCTATATTTTCTACGCAGCAAACTTCATCTTATTTTTAAATTTCTGTAAAGCGTTTTAGAACCCATCCCTCCTTACTGAAAGCTGTCTTTGAGCTGTCTGATGCATCTATATTGAGGACTCACTCCTTGCCTCTGCAGCATCTTGTTATTTTGCTGACTCTGAGAATATTCTCGGTTCCATTTATATTACATCCCCTTGCAAAAGGAAGTAGTAAAGAGCCTCATTCTATTAAAAGTCTTTGAATTATACTTTACGCTCTCATCGTATAGGATGTCCTAGGCACCGGTCTTTCACAACTCAAGGTCATTTCTTAGATCAACAACAAGTTATATTTAAGGTTAAGGTTAAGGTTAATGATATGGGTTTAGTAAGGTTAAAGTTAAGGTTAAGGTCAATGTCAAGGTAAGGCTAAGGGTATAGTTAAGGTTAACCTTGACCTTGACCTTAACCTTGACCTTGACCTTAACATTAACCTTAACCTTAACATTATCCTAACCTTAACTTTAACCTTAACCTTAACCTTGACCTTAACGTTACCTTGACCCTAACCTAAACCTAAACTTAACCTAACCTTAACCTTAGCCCTAACCTTAACCTTTACCTTAACATAACCATTAACCTTAACCTTAAACATTACTTGACCTTAACCTTAACCTATACCCTTAACCTTAAACTTAACCTTAACCACAACCCTAACCTTAACCTTAACCGTAATCTTAAGCTTGAATTTACCCTTAACGTAACCTTAACCTTGACCTTAACTCCAACTCGACTAAACTCATAACCTTAACCTTAACCTCTAACTATAACCTAACCCTAACCTTGACCAAACCCTTAACCTTAACCTTAACTTTAACCTTAACCTTCCCATAACCTTAACCTCAACCTAACCTTAACTTTACCCTTAACCTAACCTAACCTAATCAACTCCCTTAACCTAATCTAACCTTTAACCTAACCTTAACCTACGCTTAACCTGATCTAACCTTAACCTAACCTAACCTAACATTAACCTTAACTATAACCTAACCTCTACCTGACCAAAACCCTCAACCTTCACCTTATCTTAACTCTTAACCTAACCCAACCTTAACCTTAACCTAACCATAACCTATTTCCTTAACTCCAACTTTTACCTTAATGATGTGTTGGGCCTAACTCAACGAAACCCCTAGAACATTAACCTTAACCTTAACCTTACCCTAACCTTGACCAAACCCATAAAATTAACCTTAACCTTAAGCTTAACCTAATCTTAATCTTAACCTAACAGTAACCTTAACCTTACCCATAACCTAACCCTAACCTTGACTAAACCTTAACTATAACCTTAACTTAACCTCAACCTTAACCTTAACCTTCCCATAACCTTAACCTTGACCTTAACTATAACCTAACCTTAACCTTGACCAAACCCTTAACCTAAAATTATCCTTAACCTTCACCCTTAATCTTAACCTTGACCTTCCCATAGCCTTCACCTTAACCTCAACCTTAACTACAACCTATTCCTAACCTTACCCTAACCATAACCTTAACCTTAACATTCCCATAACCTTACCCCTAACCTTAACCTTAACCTTAACCTTATCCTTATCTTAACCTTGGCCTAAATTTAACGTTAAACCTCACCTTAACCCTAACCTTAAGGTTAAATTTATGGGTAAGGTTAGGGTTAGATTATAGTTAAGTCAAGGTTAAGGTTTCAGGTTTAGTCAAGTTAAGGCTAAGGTTAAGGTTAGGTTAAGGGTAAAGTCAAGGTTAAGGTTATGGTTATGGGAAGTTTAAGGTTAAGGTTGTAGTTAAGGTTAAGGTTAGGTTAATGTTAAGGGTAAGGTTAAGGTTAAGGTTAAGGTTACATTAAGGGTAAAGTCAAGGTTAAAGTTAGGTTAAGGTTAAGATAAGGTTAAGGTTAAGGTTAAGATTAAGGGTAAAGTTAAGGTTAAGATTAGAGTTATAGTTAAGGTTAGGTTAAGGTTAAGGTTAAGGGTAAGGTTATAGTTAGGTTAAGGTTAAGATTAAGGTTAGGTTAAGGTTAAGATAAGGTTAAGGTTAAGGTTTAGGTTAGGTTAAGGTTAAGATAATGTTATGTTAAGGTTAAGGTCAGGTTAAGGGTAAAGTCAAGGTTAAGGTTAGGTTAAGGTTAAGGTTATGGTTAAGGTTACAGGCTTAGTCAGGTTAAGGTTAAGGTTAAGATTATGGTTATGGGTAAAGTTAAGGTTAAGGTCAAGGTTAAGGTTTGGTAAGGTTAAGGTAAGTTTAAGATAAGGTTAAGGGCATGGGTTTAGTACGGTTAAAGTCAAGGTTAAGGTTATGTTAAGGGTAAATTCAAGGTCAAGGTTAGGTTAATGGTAAGGTTAAGGTTAAGGTCAAGGTTAAGGTTAGGTTAATGTTAAGTAAAGGTTATGGTTAGGGTAAGGTTAGGGTTAGATTAAAGTTAAGGTTATGGGTTTAGCTAGGTTAAGGTTAAGGTTAAGGGTAAAGTCAAGGTTAAGGTTAGGTTAAGGTTAAGGATAGGGTTAAGTTCAAGGTTAAGGTTAAGTTTAAGGTTATGGGACGGTTAAAGTTTAGATTAAGAGGTTAAGGGTTAGGTTAAGGTTAGGCTATAGTTAAGGTTAAGGTTAAGGTTAAGGGTAAAGTTGAGGTCAAGGTTAGGGTTAGGTTATAGTTAAGGTTAAGGTAAGGTTAAAGGTAAATTCAAGGATAAGGTTAAGGTTAATGCTACGGTTTAGTAAGGTTAAGGTTAAGGTTAGGTTAAGATTAAGGGTGAAGGTTAAGGTTAGGGTTAGGTTATAGTTAAGGTTACAGGTTTAGTAAGGTTAAGGTTAAGATTTAAGGTAAAGTCAAGGTTAACGTTAGGGTTAAGGTCCAGGTTAAGGTTAAGTTTAAGGTCCAGGTTAAGGTTAAGGGTAACTTTAAGGTCAAGGTTAGGGTTAGGATATAGTTAAGGTCAAGGTAAGGTTAAGGGTAAATTCAAGGTTAAGGTTAAGGTTAACATTATGGTTTAGTAATGTTAAGGTCAAGGTTAAGATTAAGGTTGAAGGTTAAGGTTACGGGTCTTAACCTTAACCTTAACCTAACCTCAACCTTGACTTTAACCTTAACCCTAACCTTGACCAAACCCTTAACCTTAACCTTGACCAAACCCTTAACCCTTAACCTTAACCTAACCTTAACCTTAACCTGACTAAACCTATGACCTTAAACTTAACCTAATATTAACCTTGACTTTACCTTTAACCTAACTTTAACCTTAACCTTAACTTAACCTTAACCTTATCTTAAGGTTAGGTTAAGGTTTAGGGTAAGGTTAAGGTTAATTTTAGCTAAGGGTAAGGTTAAGGTTACGGGTTTAGTCAGGTTAAGGTTAAGGTTATAGTTAAGGTCAAGATTAAGGTTAAGTTTACATTAAGGTTAACCTTAACTTTACCTTAACCTTACCCTTATCCTTAACCTTAATCTTAGCATTGACCCTTAACCTTAACTTTAACGTTACTAAACCTGTACCCTTAACCTTACCTTAACCATAACCTTAATCTTAAACCTAACTATAACCTAACCCTAACCTTGGACAAACCCTTAACGTTAACCTTAACCTAACCTTAAACTTATCTTTGACCTTACCCTTAACCTTAAACCTTAAACTTACCTTAACCTTAACCTAACCTTAACCTTTACTTAACCGTAACCTTAACCTAACCTTGACCTTAACTGTAACCTAACACGTAACCTTAACCTAACCTGAAGGTTACGGGTAAATTTAACTTAACCTTACCTTAACCTAATCTTAAACTTTGCTTAACCTAACCTTAACCTTAAAATTAACCTTGACCTTAACTATATCCTAACCCTAACCTTGAACAAATCCTAAACCTTAACCTTAACCATAACCATAACCTTAACCTTCCCATAACCTTAACCTTAACCTTAACCTTGACCTTACCCTTACCCTTAACCTAACTTTAACCTTAACTTTAACCTTTACCGTAACCCTAACCTTACCCTAACCATAACCTTAACCTTAACCCTCCCATAACCATCACCTTAACCTTAACTTTAACCTTAACTTGATTAAACCCGTAACCTTAACCTTAAGGTTAAGGTAAAAGTTAAGGTTAGGGGAAGGTTAAGGTTAAGGTTAAGGTTAGGGGAAGGTTAAGGTTAAATTCAAGGTTAAGGGTAAATTTAAGGTTAAGGTTGGGTTAAGGTTAGGTTTAGGTTAAGGGTAAGGTTAGGGTCAAGGTTAGGGTAAGGTTATAGTTAAGGTTAAGGTTAAGGTTAAGGTTAAGGATAAGGTTAAGGTTAAGGTTAGGTTAAGGGTAAAGTTAAGGTCATGGTTAAAGTTAAGGTTAGGTTAAGTTAAGGTTAAGGTTAAGGTTTGGTTAAGGTTAAGGTTAGGTTATAGTTAAATTTAAGGTTAAGGTGAAGGTTAAGAGTAAGGTTAAGGTAAGGGTAAGGTTAAGGTTACGTTAAGGTTAAGGTTATGTTAATGTTAAGGTTACAGGTTTAGTTAGGTTAAGGTTAAGGGTTTGGTGAAGGTTAGGGTTAGGTTATAGTTAAGGTCAATGTTAAGGTTAGGTTTTGGTTAAGGTTAAGGTTATGGGTAAGGTTACGGTAAGGGTAAGGTTAACCTTAACCTAACCTTAACCTTAACCTTGACCTTAACTATAACCTTAACTTAATTGTTGTTAAACCAACTCCAAAAATAGAAGAAAAGAGATATCAATGCCTTAGAAATAACCCACTTCGAGGGGGAAACATCCAATACATTACTTGAGTTAACAATTATTGGATTCTTTAAGACAAATGACCACAACCCCCTTCTATATATAGGAGTCCATGGGGCCACAATATAATCCTAGTGGGGCCATAATGTAATCCTAGCTGACCTAACAATAATAATGTAAGGACACAATAATAACAATATGGGGGTTACAGGGGTATAAAAGTAACAATAAGGGGGGCTACACTAATATAATAGGGAACTACACTATTAATATAGGGACGTAACATGCCCCTCTCCTTCAAACAAGTTTTGTCCTCAACGCTTGATTATTTCTTGATGCTTCTGTATAAAATTCTCATCCTCCCATTTGGAATTGTTATTATTGTTATGTAAACTACCTCCAAAATAGAAGAAAAGAGATATCAACGCCTTAGAAATGAGCCACTTCGAGGGGGAAACCTCCAATACATTACATAAATGAACAATTCTTGGATGATACAATTTACCAAACCTCCTTTCTATATATAGGAGTCCATGGGGCCATAATGTAATCCTAGTGGGCCACAATGTAATCCTAGCCGACCTAACAATAATAATTTAAGGGCACAATAATAACATAATGGGGGTTACAAGGGTACAATAATAACAATAAGGGGGTTACACTAACAACAATAAGGGACTATACTAGTAATATAGGGACCTAACATGCCCCTCTCCTTCAAAAAAGTGTTGTCCTCAACGCTCGAGTAGCTCTGGGTGCTTCTGTATAAAATTCTCATCCTCCCATGTAGAATATTTAGTGGGTAAGTTCTTCCACTTGATGAGATACTCTGAAATTGATCGATTTCGTAGCTGTCGAGTTCTTGTTTCCGTGACCGCTTCAGGTTCCAATATGAATTTTCCTTCCTCATCAAGTTCTGGCAATATTGTTTGAACTGGAAGATTTTCACCTATAACCTTCTTTAAGCATGAAACATGGAAAACTGGATGCACTCACGAAGAAGCAAGAAGCTCCAATTTGTATGCCATAGTACCAATCTTTTGCAACACCTTGTAAGGACCATAGTACTTTGGCGATAATTTATTATCCTTCTTAGCTTGCTTGAGGGAAATTTGTTTGTATGGTTGTAGCCGTAAAAATACCCAATTTCCTACATCAAAACTTCTCTCGCTGCGATGTTGATCTGCCTGTTGTTTCATTTGATTTTGTGCCAAATTCAGGTTATCCTTTAAGAGTTGGAGAACTTCTTGTTGATGCTCGATGTGATCTTCCACCGCTTGAACCTTCAAATTTTCCCTTAAAGATGATGTGATCGATGGTGGATGATATCCATAAAGTGCCATAAATGGGGTCATTTTTGCTGCAGTATGGAAGGAAGTGTTATACCACCATTCAGCGAGAGGTAACCACTTGACCCATTGTGCTTGTTTATCAGATACAAAATAACGAAGATATCCTTCCAAACATTTATTTACTATCTCAGTTTGACCATCAGATTGAGGATGATAAGATGAGCTATGAGCTAATTGACTACCCAAACAAGAAAATAAATCCATCCAAAAATTTCCAGTAAAAATGGGATCTCTGTCACTCACAATAACCCTTGGGCTTCCATGTAGCTTTTGAATTCTGTCCATAAATGTAGTAGCAATTGTACTTGCTTTAAATGGATGAGATAATGCACAAAAGTGTGCATACTTGGTAAGTCTATCGACTACCACCATGATGACACTATTTCCTTGGGACTTAGGTAAACCCATGATAAAATCCATTGAAATCTCCTCCCAACATTGACTTGGAATGGATAAAGGTTGTAGAAGTCCCAGGGTCTTAATTGTCTCAACTTTATTCTGCTGGCAAACCAAACATTCCGCCACAAACTTTTGAATATCAGATTTAAGGCCATCCCAAAAAAATTCTTTCTTCACCCTGTGGTAAGTTTTTGAAAATCCTGAGTGTCCTCCTAAAGGAGAAGCATGAAATTCCAGAAGAATATTTTTTTTTCGTTGGAAATTCTTACAAAGATACAAGCGAATTGTGTACCATAAGTAACCATTTTTCCAACTAAATGTATTATATGTACTAGGATCTTGCTGCAACTTTTGAATGAGTTTCCATACATCTTTTTCCTTCTTCCATTCATCTATTGCTTCGGTTATCCAATCTGGTTGGATAATAGAAATGGCACAAAGCAATGCTTCCACCTCTTCATTCTTTCTTGAGAGTGCATCTGCAACAACATTAAGCTTTCCTTTTTTGTAGATTATTTCAAAGTCATAACCCAACATCTTTGTGACCCATTTTTGTCGCTCTTCTGAAGATAGTCTTTGTTCCAAAAAGTGTTTAAGACTATCATGATCAGTTTTTACCTTGAAGTGTCTTCCCATTAGGTAAGTTCGCCACTTCTTTAGTGCATGCAGTATTGCTAACATTTCCTTCTCATAAATAGGTTTTCGTAAATACTTTCCTTTGATTGGACGACTTTCAAAAGCAATGGGTCTTCCTTCCTGCATTAAAACAACACCAATTCCATTTCCTGAGGCATCACATTCCACAATAAAGGTTTTTGTGAAGTCTGGCGTAGCTAAGACCGGTGATAGGCACATTGCCTCTTTAAGATGTTCAAAGGCCTTAGTTGCTTCAGGAGTCCATGAAAATGCATCTTTCTTCAATAATGTTGTTAGAGGTGCTGCTATTCTCCCATAATTCTTTAAAAAATTGCGATAATACCCTATTAACCTGATAAATCCTTGCAACTGCTTTATGGTTGTGGGGACTTTCCATTCCTTAATGGCTTTAATTTTGTTAGGGTCTACTTTAACACCCTCGTGAGATACAATATGACCCAGATATTCCACCTCTTGTACTCCAAAGAAACATTTGGATTTTTTGCATATAATTGTTTCTCCTGCAATAGTTTGAGCACCCCGTCAACATGTTCAACATGATCCTTCCAAGACCTATTGTAGATTAGTATATCATCAAAAAATACTAGCACAAATTTTCTAAGGAAGGGTTTGAAAATGGAATTCATCAACCCTTGAAATGTATAAGGTGCATTGGTAGGGCCAAAAGGCATGACCAAAAATTCATAATGACCCTCATGAGTTCGAAATGTTGTTTTTGGAATATCTTCAGTCTTCATTCTAATTTGATGATATCCCGAACGAAGATCCAACTTGGTAAAATAAATTGCTCCATGTAATTCATCCAATAATTCATCAATCACAGGAATGGGAAATTTGTCTTTAATGGTGAGCTTATTGAGCTCCCTATAATCCGGACACATTCGCCATGATCCATCCTTCTTGTGTACCAATACTACAGGAGCAGAGAAAGAACTTTTACTAGGTTGAATTATACCTGCCTCTAACATTTCTGCAATCATACGTTCAATTTCACTCTTTTGGATGTAAGGATATCTATAAGGCCTGATGTTTGGAGGAACACTTCCTGGAATCAAATGAATAGCATGATCATGATCACGAATAGGTGGGATTCCTTTGGGAATTTCAAACACCTTGGAATGATTGTCCAAGACTTGTTGGATTTCTGCAGAAATAGATGATTTTGATGTCGGAACTTCTAGTGAGCATAATTGTGAAATTTGTTGCACTTGGTACCGTAATTTTGATATCTCATACAACAATTTTTCCTCTTCATGCGTCATAGTATAGATTTTTGAGGGCTTAATGGGTATGGAATTATTTTTTGGAGGCATTATAGAACCCAATATTGATAAAAATTATAAAATAAGCCCTTGGAATCACTTCAAACTTTTTTTTCAAAAAAACGTTATGCAATTTTAAAAACCAAATACACACATTTTTCTTTCTTTTGAGGAGCTCAATATTGAAACTAAATTATCTATGTGATTTCAAATCTTAAATATCTAAAATTTGGCCCTGAGGTAGCCCTATGAATCCTCTTTCAAATGGCACAGGTCTGACCTAATTTGGATTCTTTAAGACAAATTTGTACCCAATCTCCTACGATGACCTAATTATGGACTAGTTCAGTAGAGAAAAATTGTACCACTTGCCACATGTCAATGTTTCCTCCTTCGGCTCTAAAATTTATTGAAAGGAAAATATAGTTTGTGTACTTGCAGCCACTTTTTATGGAATTTCAATCCGATTCTTAGAGAGAGAGTTATGAATATTTTCCCACGATCACCTCTTTGAGATTAAATTTGGGAGCCTGCAAAAAACCTAACTTCCACAAACTATATCTTCGAAAATATTGCGAACCAAGCTCTAAAATTTTGTGAGGATGTTCCTCTGCATTCCTGCTTCACTTTATAAAAATTTCAGCTTCTGAAACTTTGTGGAAAAAAATTTATAGTACAAATTCTGCGATGACCTATTTAGGTTAAATTCAGGAGCTTGCAAAACGTCCTAACTTCCACAGATCATATCTCTGGAAATATTGCGAATCAAGCTCTAAAATTTTGCAACGATGTTCCTAAGGATTTTGGCTTCGCACTCTAATAATTTTAGCTTCTGAGCCTTTGTACAAAAGAAATTATAGCAAAAATTCCACGATGACCTGTTTGGAGCAGCGAAACCCTAGAATCGAATTGTGAAACCAGCTCCAAAAATAGAAGAAAAGAGATATCAACGCCTTATAAATAAGCAACTTCTGGGGGGAAACCTCCAATACATTACATGAATGAACAATTCTTGGATTCTTCAAGACAAATGACCAAAAACTCCTTCTATATATAGGAGTCCACAGGGCCACAATACAATCCTAGTGGGGCCACAATGTAATCCTAGCCAACCTAACAATAATAATTTAAGGGCACAATAATAAAAATATGGGGGTTGCAGGGGTACAAAAATAACAATAAGGGGGGCTACAATAACATAATAAGGGACTACACTATTAATATAGGGACTTAACACTGACTAAACCCATAACCATAACTTTTACCTTGACCTTACACTTAACCTTAACAATACCCTAACCCTAACCTTGACCAAACCCTTAACCTTAAACTTAAACTTAACCTTACCCTTAACATGACATTAACCTTAACCTTTACCCTAACCTTACCTTAACCTTAACCTTAACCATAACTTTACCCTTAACGTCACCTTAACCTTAACCTTATCTTAACCTTAACCTAACCCTAACCTTAACATTAACCTAACTGTAACCTTACCCTTAACCTTAACCTTAACCTAACCTTACCCTTAACCTCACCCTAACCTTACCTTAACCATAACCTTAACTTTACCCTTAACCTAACCTTATCCTTAACCTAACCTTAACGTTAACCTTAACTTTAACATTAACCTTCCCCTAACCTTAACCTTAACCTTAACCTTCCCATAACCATAACCTTAACCTTGAATTTACCCTTAACCTAACCTTAAGGGTCAAATCAAGGTTAAGGTTAGGTTAAGGTAAAGTCAAGGTTAAGGTTAAGGTTAGGTTAAGGTTAAGGTTTAGTCAAGGTTAAGGTTTGGCTATAGTTTAGGTTAAGGTAAAGTTAAGGTTAGGTTAAGGTTAAGGTTAAGATTATGGGTAAAGTTAAGGGCAAGGTTAGGGTAAGGTTAGGTTAAGGTTAAGGTTAGGGTTAGGGTAAAGGTTTAGGTCAAGCTTAAGGGTAAGTTTAAGGTTACGATTAAGGTTAGTGAAGGTTAATGTTAAGGTTAAGGTTAGGTTAAGGTTAAGTTAAGGTTAAGGTTAAGGTTAATGTTAAGGGTTTATTCAAGGTTAGCGTTAGGTTATAGTTAAGGTCAACGTGAAGGTTATGTTAAGGTTAAAGTTACGGGTTTATTCAGGTTAAGGTTAAGGTTAAATTCAAGGTAAAGGGTTTAGTCAAGGTTAGGGTTAGGTTATACTTAAGTTCAAGGTTATGGTTAAGTTATGGTTAAGGTTAAGGTGAAGGTTATGGGAAGGTTAAGGTTAAGGCTAAGGTTAAGTTAAGGTTAAGGTTAAGGGTTGGTCAAGGGGTTAAGATTAGGTTAAGGTTAAGGTTAAGGTTAAGGCTAAGATTAAGGTTAAGGTTAAGGTCAAGGTCAAGATCAAGGTTAGGGCTAGGTTATAGTTAAGGTCAAGGTTAGGTAAAGGTTAAGGTTAGTTTAAGGTTAAGGTAAGGTTAAGGGTGAAGGTTAAGGGGAAGGTAAAGGTTAAGGTTAAAGACAGGTTAAGGGTGAGGTTAAGGTTAAGGTTAAGGTAAGGTTAAGGTTAATGTTATGGGAAGGTTGAGGTTAAGGTTAAGGGTAAGGGTAAAGTCAAGGTTAAGGTTAAGGTTATGGTTATGGGAAGGTTAAGGTTAAGTTTGGGGGAAGGTTAATGTTAAGGTTAGGTTAAGGTTAATATTAGGTTAAGGTTAAGGTTATGGGTTTAGTCAAGTTAAGGTTAAGGGTGAGGTTAAGGTTAAGGTTAAGGGTTTGGTCAAGCTTAGGGTTAGGTTATGGTTAAGGTTAAGGTTAGGTTATAGTTAAGCTTATGGTTAGGTTAAGGGTGAGGTTAAGGTTATGGTTAAGGGTAAAGTTAAGGTTATGGTTAAGGTAAGGTTAAGATAAGGTTAAGAGTAAGATTAAGATTAAGGTTAGGTTAAGGGTCAGGTTAAGGTTAAGGTTAAGTTTAAGGGTTTGGTTAAGGTTAAGGTTACGTTAAGGTTACAGGTTTAGTCAGGTTAAGGTTAAGGTTAAGGGTGACCTTAACATTATGCTAACCCTAACCTTGACCAAACCCTTAACATTAACCTTAACCTTAAACTTTACTTAACCTTAACCTTGACCTTAACCTTAACCTTAACCGTAACCTTAAACTTACCTTAGCCTAACCTAACCTTAACCTTAACCTTAGACTTAACCTTGACCTTAACTATAACCTAACCCTAACCTTGACCAAACCCTTAAACTTAACCTTACCCTAATCTTAACCTTAACCTAACCTTAACCTTGACTTTGCCCTTAACCTTAACCTTTACCTTCACCTTGACTTTAACCTTAACCTTAACCTTAACCTTAACCTTAACCAAAGCCTTAACATTAACCTTAACTTAACCTTAACCTTAACCTTAACATTAGCCTAACCTTAACCTTGACCCTAACTATAACCTAACCCTAACCTTTTCTAAATCCTTAACCTTAACCTTAACTTTAACCTAACCTTAACCTTGACTTTACCCTTAACGTAACCTTAACCTTAACCTAAAATTAACCTTAACTTTACCTTAACCTTGACTTTACCCTTAACCTAACCTTAACCTTAATCTTATCTTAACCTTAACCTAACCTTAACCTTAACCTTAACATAACTATAACCTTACCTTAACCTAGCTTAACCTTAACCCTAACCTTAAGGGTTTCGTCAGGTTAAGTTTAGTTAGATTAAGGTGAAGGTTAAGGTAAGATTAAGGGTAAGTTTAAGGTTACGACCTATACCGGTTAAGGTTAAAGTTAAGGATAAGGTTACAATTAAGGTCAAGGTGAAGGTTAAGGTTATGGTTAAGGTTAGGTAAAGGTTAATGTTAAGGGATAGTTATAATGAAGGTTAAGTTTAAGACTCGTAACCTTAAACCTTAAGCTTAACCTAACCTTAAAATTAAGCTTAACCTAACTATAACCTTACCTTAACCTAACCTTAATATTTACCTAACCTTAACCTTAACATTAACCTTAACCTAACTAACCCTTAACCCTAACCTTAACCCTAAACTTAAACTTAACCTTAACCTTACCCTTAACCTAACCTAACCTTAACGTTAACCTTAACCTTCAAATAACCATAACCTTAACCTTCCCATAACCATTACCTTAAACTTAACCTTGACCTTACCCTTAACCTAACCTTAACCTTAAACTAACCTTAATCATATACTAACCTTAACCTAACCTTAACCTTAACTTTACCTTAACCTTTAGTTCACCCTAACCTTAACCTTAACCTTAACCTTATCTTAAAATTAGCCTAACCTTAACCTTAACCTGACTAAACCCTTAAGGTTAGGGTAAAATTAAAGTTAAGGTTAAGGGCAAGATCAACGTTAGGGTTAAGTTAGGTTAAGGTAACGTTATAGTTAGGTTAAGGTTAAGGTTAAGGTTAGGTTAAGGTTAAGATAAGGTTAAGGTTAATGTTAAGGTTAAGGGTGTAGTTAAGGTTAAGGTTAAGATTATGGTTATGGGAAGGTTAAGGTTAAGGTTAAGGCTAAGTTAAGGTTCAAGTTAAATTTAAGGTTAGGTTAAGGGTAAAGTTAAAGTTATGGTTAAGGTTAAAGTTAGGGATAAGGTTAGGAGAAGGTTAAGGTTAGGGTTAAGGTTAGGGTTACTTTATAGTTAAGGTTAAGGTTAGGGTTAGGTTATAGTTAAGGTCTAGGTTTAGGTTAGGGTTAATGTTAGGTTAAGGTTAAGGGTAAGATTAATACCTTAACCTTCCCATAAACATAACCTTAACCCTAACCTTAACCTTACCTTAACCTAACCTAACCTTAACCTTAACCTTACCTTAACCTAACTTTAACCTTCCCCTAACCTCAACCCTAACCTTACCCTGAACCTTCAGCTTAACCTTAATGTAACCTTAACATTAACCTTAACCATAACCTAAACCTAACCTTGAACTTAACTTTAACCTTAATCTTAACCTAACCCTAACCTTGACCTTAACCTTAACCATAACCTAACCTTAACCAAACCCTTAACCTTAACCTTAACCTGACTAAACCCGTAACTTTAACCATAACCTTAACTTTGACATTACCCTTAACCTAACCTTAACCTTAACCTTAACCTAAGGTTAAGGTTAAGGTTAGGTAAGGGTAAGGTTAAGGTTATGCGTTTCGTCAGGTTAAGGTTAAGGTTGAAGTTAAGGGGGTAAGGTTAAGGTTAAGTTTAAGGTTAACGTTAAGGGTAAAGTTAAGGTTAAGGTGAACGTTAAGGGTAAGGTTAAGGCTAAGGTTATTAGTTTAGCCAGGTTAAGGTTAAGGTTAAGGATTTGGTCAAGATTAGGGTGAGGTTATTGTTAAGGTTAAGAATAGGGTTAGGGTTAGGCTTAAGGTTATAGTGAAGGTTAAGGTTAAGTCCCGTAACCTTAACCTTAACCTTAAGCTTGACCTTAACCTTAAATTTAACTATAGCCTAACCTTAACCTTTGCCTTAACTATAACCTTAACTTTAACTATGACCTAACCTTCACCTTAACCTTAACTTTACCCTTAACCTAACCTTAACCTTAACCTTATACTTAACCTTAACCTTACCCCCTGAACCTTAAATTTAATCTTAACCTTAACCTGACTAAACCTCTAACCTTAACCTTAGCCTTACCTAACCTTGACCTTAACCTAACCTTAACCTGAACTTTAACCTTAACCTAACCTTAACCTTAACTATAACCTAACGCTAACCTTAACCTTAACCTTATGTTAACCTTAACCTTCACTATAAACTAACCTTAACCTTGACCTTAACTATAACCTACCCCTAACCTTGACCAAACCCTTAACCTTAACCTTAACCTAACTAAACCCGTAACACTTAACCCTAACCTCGACCAAACCCTTAACCTTAACCTTAACTTTAGGGCCTTAACCTAATCTTATCCTCAACCTAACCTTAACCTTGACTTTAATCTTAACATAACCTTAACCTTGACCTTAGTTGTAACCTAACCTTAACCTTGAACAAAACTTAACCTTAACCTTAACTTAACCTTAACCTTGACCTTAACCTTCCCATAACCATAACCTTAACCTTTAATTTACCCTTAACCTTAACCTTAACCTTACCCTTACCTAACCTTAACCTTAACCTAACCTTAACCTTAAATTTACCCTTAACCTAACCTAAACCTTCACTTTACCCTTAACCTAACCTTAACCTTGACCTTAACTATAACCTAACCCTAACATTGACCAAACCCTTAACCTTAACTAGACCTAACTTAACCTTAACGTTATCTTAACCTTAACCTTCACTATAACCTAACATTAACCTTGACCTTAACTATAACCTAACCCTAACCTTGACAAAACCCTTAACCTTAACCTTAACCTTACCCCCTTAACGTAACCTTAAACTTCCCCTAACCTTAACCTAACCTTAACCTTAACTTTACCTTAACCTTGACTTTACCGTTAACCTAACCTTAACCTTAACCTTATCTTACCCTTAACCTAACCTTAGGGTTTGGTCAAGGTAAGGCTAAGGTTAAGGTTAGGTTATAGTTAAGGTTAAGTTAAGGTTAGGGTTAGGCTATAGTTAAGATCAAGTTTAAGGATATGTTAAGGTTAAGTTAAGGTTAAGGTAAAGGTTAGAGTTAGGTTATAGTTAAGGTCAAGGTTATGGATAGGTTAAGGTTAAGGTCAAGGTCAGGGTTAGGTTATATTTAAGGTTAAGGTTAAAGTCAAGGTTAAGGATTTGGTCAAGGTTAGGGTTAGGTTATAGTTAAGGTCAAGGTTAAGGTTAGGTTAAGGTTCAGGTTTAGGTTAAGGTTAAGGGTTTGGTCAAGGTTATTGTTAGGTTATAGTTAAGGTTAAGGTTAAGTTTAAGGTTATGGGTTTGGTCAAGGTTAGGGTTAGTTTATAGTTAATGTTAAGGTTAAAGTTAAGGTTAAGGTTAGGGTAAAGTTAAAGTTAAGGTTAAGGTTAGGGTTAAGGGTTTGGTCAAGGTTAGGGTTAGGTTAATGGGGTAAGGTTATTGTTAAGGTTAACGTTAAGCTTAAGTGTTTGGTTAAGGTTAGGGTTAGGTTATAGTTAAGGTTAAGGTTAGGGTTAGGTTATATTTAAGTTCAAGGTTAAGGTTAGGTTAAGGTTAAGATTAGGTTTAGGGTAAAGTTAAGGTTATGGTTAGGGGAAGGTTAAGGTTATGGATAAAGATAAGGTTATGGTTAAGGTTAAAGGTAAAGATTAAGGTTGAGTTAGGTTAAGCTAAATTTAAGGTTACGGTTAGGTTAAGGTTAAGGTTAGGTTAATTTAAGGTTAAAGTTAAGGTTAAGGTTAGGTTAAGGGTAAAGTTAAGGTTAGGGGAAGGTTAAGGTTAAGGTTAAGGTTAAGGTTAAGGTTACGGATAAGTTTAGGTTAAGTTGAAGGTTAAGGGTTATGGGTTATGGGAAGGTTAAGGTTAAGGTTAAGAGTAATGGTTTGGTCAAGGTTAGGGTTTTGTTATAGTCAAGGTCAAGTTAAGGTGAAGGTTAAGGGTAAAGATAAGGTTATGGTAAGGTTAAGGTTAGGGTTAGGTTATAGTTAAGGTTAAGGTTAGGTTAAGGTTAAATTTAAGGTTAAGGTTAATTTTTGGTCAGGTTAAGTTTAAGGTTAAGGTTAAGGTTAAGGTTGAGGGTAATGTTGAGGGTAAGGTTGAGGGTAAGGTTAGGTTAAGGTTAAGGTTAAGGGTTTGGGAAGGTTAAGGGTTTGGTCAAGGTTAGGGTTAGGTTCTATTTAAGGTTAAGGTTAAGGTTATGGTTAATATATGGTTAAGATAAGGTTAACGATTTAGTAAGGTTAAAATTAAGGTTAAGGTCCATGTCAAGGTAAGGTTAAGGGTAGAGTTAAGGTTAACCTTAACCTTGACCTTAACCTTGACCTTGACCTTAACCTTAACCTTAACATTATCCTAACCTTAACTTTAACCTTAACCTTAACCTTGACCTTAACCTAAACCTAACCTTAACCTAACCTTAACCTCAACCCTAACCTTGACCTTGAACTTAACATAACCATTAACCTTAACCTTAACCTATACCCTTAACCTTAAACTTAACCTTAACCACAACATTAACCTTAACCTTAACCCTAACATTAAGCTTGAATTTACCCTTAACGTAACCTTAACCTTAACCTTAACCTTAACCTTAACCTGACTAAACCCGTAACCTTAACCTTAACCTTAACTATAACCTAACCCTAACCTTGACCAAACGCTTAACCTTAACCTTAACTTTAACCTTAACCTTCCCATAACCTTAACCCTAACCTTAACCTTAACTTTACCCTTAACCTAACCTTAACCTTAACTTAACCCTTAACCTAATCTTAACCTTAACCTAACCTTAACCTTACCCTTAGCCTTGACCTTAACCTTAACTTAACCTAACCTTAACATTAACCTTAACTATAACCTAACCCTAACGTTGACCAAACTCTTAACCTTAACCTAACTATAACCTTACCCTTACCCTTAACCTTGACCTTAACTATAACCTAACCCTAACCTTGACGAAAACCTTAACATTAACCTTAAACTTACCCTAACCTTGACCAAACCCATAAAATTAAACTTAACCTTTAGCTCAACTTTAATCTTAACCTAATATTAATCTTAACCTAACCTTAACCTTATCCATAACCTAACCCTAACCTTGACCACACCTTAACCGTAACCTTAACTTAACCTCAACCTTAACCTTAACCTTGACCTAACCTTAACCTTGACAAAACACGTAACCTAACATTATTATTAACCTTCACCCTTGATCTTAACGTTGACCTTCCCATAGCCTTAACCTTAACCTTAACCTTAACTATAACCTAGTCCTAACCTTACCCTAACCATAACCTTAACCTTAACATTCTCATAACCTTACCCCTAACCTTAACCTTAACCTTATCCTTATCTTAACCTTAGCCTAACTTTAATGTTAAACCTAACCTTAACCCTAACCTGAAGGTTAAAGTTATGGGTAAGGTTAGGGTTAAGTTATAGTTAAGGTCAAGGTTAAGGTTTCGGGTTTAGTCAGGTTAAGGTTAAGGTTAAAGTGAAGGTTAGGTTAAGGGTAAAGTCAAGGTTCAGGTTATGGTTATGGGAAGTTTAAGGTTAAGGTTAGGTTAAGGTTAAGGGTAAGGTTAAGGTTAAGGTTACATTAAGGGTAAATTCAAGGTTAAGGTTAGGTTAACGATAAGATAAGGTTAAGGTTAAGGTTAGGTTAAGGGTAAAGTTAAGGTTAAGATTAGAGTTATGGTTAAGGTTAGGTTAAGGTTAAGGTTAAAGGTAAGGTTATAATTAGGTTAATGTTAAGATTAAGGTTAGGTTAAGGTTAAGATAAGGTTAAGGTTAAGGTTAGGTTAAGGTCAAGGTTAAGGTTAGGTTAAGTTTAAGATAAGGTTAGGTTAAGGTTAAGGTCAGGTTAAGGGTAAAGTCAAGGTTAAGGTTAGGTTAAGGTTATGGTTAAGGTTATGGTTATGGTTAAGGTTAAGGTTATGGTTAAGGTTACAGGTTTAGTCAGGTTAAGGTTAAGGTTAAGATTATGGTTATGGGTAAAGTTAAGGTCAAGGTTAAGGTTTGATAAGGTTAAGGTAAGTTTAAGATAAGGTTAAGGGCACGAGTTTAGTAAGGTTAAAGTCAAGGTTAAGGTTATGTTAAGGGTAAAGTCAAAGTTAAGGTTAGGTTAATGATAAGGTTAAGCTTAAGGTTAGGTTAATTTTTAGTAAAGGTTATGGTTAGGATAAGGTTAGGGTTAGATTATAGTTAAGGTTACGGATTTAGTCAAGTTAAGGTTAAGGTTAAGGGTAAAGTCAAGGCTAAGGTTACGTTAAGGTTAAGGTTAGGGTTAAGGTCAAGGTTAAGGTTATGGAAAGGTTAAGGTTTAGGTTAAGAGGTTAAGGGTTAGGTTAAGGTTAGGCTATAGTTAAGGTTAAGGTTAAGGTTAAGCGTAAAGTTAAGGTCAAGGTTAGGGTTAGGTTATAATTAAGGTTAAGGTAAGGTTAAGGGTAAATTCAAGGTTAAGGTTAAGGTTAAGGTTACAGTTTAGTAAGTTTAAGGTTAAGTTAACATTAAGGGTGAAGGTTAATGTTAGGGTTAGGTTATAGTTAAGGTTAAAGGTTTAGTCAGGTTAAGGTTAAGATTTAGGGTAAAGTCAAAGCTAAGGTTAGGGTTAAGGTCCAGGTTAAGGTTAAGTTTAAGGTTAAGGTTAGGTTATAGTTAAGGTTAAGGGTAAAGTTAAGGTCAAGGTTAGGGTTAGGTTATAGTTAAGGTCAAGGTAAGGTTAAGGGTAAATTCAAGGTTAAGGTTAAGGTTAAGGTTATGGTTTAGTAAGGTTAAGGTCAAGGTTAAGATTAAGGGTGAAGGTTAAGGTTACGGGTCCTAACCTTAACCTTAACCTAACCTCAACCTTGAATTTACCCTTAACCCTAACTTTGACCAAATCCTTAACCTTAACCTTGACCAAACCCTTAACCCTTTGTTAGGTCCCTATATTAATAGTATAGTCACTTATTGTTATTAGTGTAAACCCCTTATTGTTATTATTGTACCCTTGTAACCCCCATTTTTTTATTATTGTGCCCTTAAATTATTATTGTTAGGTTGGCAAGGATTACATTGTGGCCCACTAGGATTACATTATGGTCACATGGACTCCTATATATAGAAAGGAGGTTTTGTAAATTGTATCATCCAAGAATTGTTCATTTATGTAATGTATTAGAGGTTTCCCCCTCAAAGTGGCTTATTTATAAGGCGTTAATATCTCTTTTCTTCTGTTTTTGGAGCTGGTTACACAACATTTGGAATCAGAGCTTTGGATTCTAGGGTTTCGCTGCTGCAAATAGGTCATCGTGGAATTTTCACTATAACATTTTTTCTATGAATTTTCAGAAGCTGAAATTTTTAGTGTGCAAAGACAAAATCTTGAGGAAGATGTTCTAAAATTTTTAGAGATTGGTTCAAAATATTTCTGGAGATATGATCTGTGGAAGTTAGGTCTTTTTTCAGGCTCTTAAAAAGGTCATCATGGAATTTGTGCTATAACTTTTGTTCTACGAAGGTTCAGAATCTAAACTTTTTGGGGTGCAAAGCTAAAATCCTAAGGAAACTTGTCACAAAATTTTAGAGCTTGGTTCACAAAATTTTTGGAGATATGATCTGGGGAAGGTAGTGTTTTTTCAGGCTCCCGAATTTCATCTCAAAGAGGTGATCGTGGGAAAAGTTCAATAACTCTCTCTCTGAGCATCGGATTGGAGTACCATAAAAAGTGTTCACAAGTACACGGCCTGTAGTTTCTTGGCTATCAATTTCAGAGGCGAAGGATGAAACAGTGACACGTGGAAAGTCATACAAGTTAGCTCTACTGAACGAGTCCATAATTAGGTCATTGTGGGAGATTGGACATAACTTTGTCTTGGAGAATCCAAATCAGGTCAGACCTATGGCATTCAAAAGAGAATTTAGAGGGCTACTTCAGTACTGAATGTTAGATATTGAAGAGTTGCAATCACAGAGATAATCCAATTTCAATATCGAGCTCCTCAAAAGCAAGAAAAAGGTGTGTATTTTTTTTTCCTGAATTACATAATTATTGTTTGAAAAATCAATTTGAATTGATTCCAAGGGCATATTGTAGAATATATATTATTATTGGGTTATAAAAAATTCCTTGTAAAAATAATTCAACACGCATTATGCCTTCAGAAGGCTCTACTATGACTCATGAAGATGAAGAATTGCAACATGATCTATCAAAATTACAAGAGCAAGTGCAGCAAATTTCGCTTTCGCAAAGAGCAGCAAAAAATGAAATGGAAGTTTTGAAGAAAGGCATGGAAGTAAAGATGGATGGTGTGAAGAATAATATGGATGGTTTTAAGAAAGGCATGGAATCTAAGATAGATGGCATGGAAGCTGGCATGGAATCTAAGATGGATGACATGGAAGCTAAAATGGAAAACATGAAGAATGATCTAAAAGAAGACATAGAAGGTTTGACAAAGTTGATACAAGAAATGTTTCCTAATGTTGAAAAGATAGTAGAGGAAACTCATGATGAGAACAAAATAAATTTTAATCGTGATTTCATAAACTCTAATGTTGGCGGGAAGAACCACCATATTCCAAAAATGGATATGAGGAAGTTTGATGGAAAGGATCCTGTAACATGGATACTACAGATGGAGCAATATTTTGATCTCCATAACGTGCAAAACACACAAAAGGTATGTATTGCAACTTTACATTTAGAACAAAATACATTTGTATGGTATCGATGGCTTTGCTCCCGTAAAAAAATTGTCACTTGGTCAATTTTTACCGAGGAAATGATAGCACATTATGAGGATACAAAGAGCAACACCTTCTTTAGCCAATTGATAAATCTCAAACAAAAGGGTTTAGTGGGGCAGCACATTGAGGACTTCCAAAAATTGAATATAAGGGTAACCGATATTCCAGAGGAACACAGGATTGATCTCTTCATAGGCACTTTAAAGGATAACATCCAACATGAAGTTCGCGTTTTGGAACCTGATTCATTGGAGAAGGCATTAAGGTTGGAAAGAAAAATTGAATGTAAAATTATGGCGACAAGGAAGCCTACCACTCACTTCTATAAAGAAGGAAGTGTTTCTATGCCTAGATTTCCACAACCTACAAGGTTGACATCACAACAATTGGAAGAAAAAAGAGCAAAAGGGCTTTGCTATAATTGTGATAGAAAATACACTAAAGGTCATAAGTGTGCTGAGAAGAAATTATTTTACATAGATTGTGAAGAGGGAGAAGAAAATGAACAAGAAGAGGATATACACCAGGAACCAGCCCCAGAAGAGGAAGAAATGAATCCAACCATATCGTGTAATGCACTGGCAGGAATTACCACTCCTCAAACTTTCAAGATAAAAGGACAAATCAAGAAGAAAAAGGTAATAGTGTTGATTGATTCAGGTAGCACCCATAATTTTATTCATTGTAAGGTAGCCAAGGAATTAAATTGTTTCCTATACCCAGCACCAGAATGTCAATTGATGGTTGCAAATGGAGGAACCATAAATTGCTCTGGAAAATGCCATAATATCAAGCTAACCATGGGGGAATATGTGTTGACTAGTCCAATGCTTTCCATTCCTATGGGAGGTGCTGATGTTGTACTAGGAGTACAATGGTTACAATCTTTGGGGACAGTAGCTTTTAATTTTTCAAGAACTTTTCTTGAAAATTTTTTCAGAAGGAAAGGAAGTCGAATTATGGGGTATTGAATGGAAGCCGGGAAGGATAATAAGCTCTAATGTCATGACAAAGCTTCTAAATAAAGAACAATGAGGCGTAATTGCACAATTATGCTCACTAGAAGTTCCGACATCAAAATCATCTATTTCTGCAGATCTCCAACAAGTCTTGGACAATCATTCCAAGGTGTTTGAAACTCCCAAAGGACTCCCACCTTTTCGTGATCATGATCATGCTATTCATTTGATTCCAGGAAGTGTTCCTCCAAACATCAGGCCTTATAGATATCCTTACTTCCAAAAGAGCGAAATTGAACGTATGATTGCAGAAATGTTAGAGGCGGTATAATTCAACCTAGTCAAAGTTCTTTCTCTGCTCCTGTAGTATTGGTACACAAGAAGGATGGATCATGGCGAATGTGTCCGGATTATAGGGAGCTCAATAAGTTCACCATTAAAGATAAATTTCCCATTCCTATGATTGATGAATTATTGGATGAATTACATGGAGCAATTTATTTTACCGAGTTGGATCTTTGTTTAGGATATCATCAAATTAGAATGAAGACTAAAGATATTCCAAAAACAACATTTTGAACTCATGAGGGTAATTATGAATTTTTTGTCATGCCTTTTGGCCTTACCAATGCACCTTCTACATTTCAAGGGTTGATGAATTCCATTTTCAAACCCTTCCTTAGAAAATTTGTGCTGGTATTTTTTGATGATATACTAATCTATAGCAGTTCTTGGAAGGATCATGTTGAACATGTTGACAGGGTGCTCAAACTATTGCAGGAGAAACAATTATATGCAAAAACATCCAAATGTTTCTTTGGAGTACAAGAGGTGGAATATCTGGGTCATATTGTATCTCACGAGGGTGTTAAAGTAGACCCCAACAAAATTAAAGCCATTAAGGAATGGAAAGTCCCCACAACCATAAAGCAGTTGTGAGGATTTCTCGGGTTAACAGGGTATTATCGCAAGTTTGTTAAGAATTATGGGAGAATAGCAGCACCTCTAACAACATTATTGAAGAAAGATGCATTTTCATGGACTCCTGAAGCAACTAAGGCCTTCGAACATCTTAAAGAGGCAATGTGCCTAGCATTGGTCTTAGCTACGCCAGACTTCACAAAAACCTTTATTGTGGAATGTGATGCCTCAGGAAATGGAATTGGTGTAGTTTTAATGCAGGAAGGAAGACCCATTGCTTTTGAAAGTCGTCCAATCAAAGGAAAGTATTTACAGAAACCTATTTATGTGAAGGAAATGTTAGCAATACTGCATGCACTAAAGAAATGGCGAACTTACCTAATGGGAAGACACTTCAAGGTAAAAACTGATCATGATAGTCTTAAACACTTTTTTGGAACAAAGACTATCTTCAGAAGAGCAGCAAAAATGGGTCACAAAGATGTTGGGTTATGACTTTGAAATAATCTACAAAAAAGGAAAGTTTAATGTTGTTGCAGATGCACTCTCAAGAAAGAATGAAGAGGTGGAAGCATTGCTTTGTGCCATTTCTATTATCCAACCAGATTGGATAACCGAAGCAAGAGATGAATGGAAGAAGGACAAAGATGTATGGACACTCATTCAAAAGTTACAACAAGATCCTAGTACATCTGATACATTTAGTTGGAAAAATGATTCCTTATGGTACAAAGATCGCTTATATCTTTGTAAGAATTCCCAACTAAAACAAAATATTCTTTTGGAATTGCACACTTTTCCTTTAGGAGGACACTCAGGATTTTTAAAAACTTACCACAGGGTGAAGAAATATTTTTTTTGGGATGGCCTTAAATCTGATATTCAAAAGTTTGTGGCATAATGTTTGGTTTGCCAGCAGAATAAAGTGGAGACAATTAAGACCCCGGGACTTCTACAACCTTTATCCATTCCAAGTCAACGTTGGGAGGAGATTTCAATGGATTTTATCACAGGTTTACCTAAGTCCGAAGAAAAGAGTGTCATCATGGTGGTAGTTGATAGACTTACCAAGTATGCACACTTTTGTGCATTATCTCATCCATTTAAAGCAAGTACAGTTGCTACTACATTTATGATAGAATTCAAAAGCTACATGGAAGCCCAAGGGTTATTGTGAGCGACAGAGATCCCATTTTTACTGGAAATTTTTGGACGGAGTTATTTTCTTGTTTGGGTACTCAGTTAGCTCATAGCTCATCTTATCATCCTCAATCTGATGGTCAAACTGAGACAGTAAATAAATGTTTGGAAGGATATCTTCGTTGTTTTGTATCTGATAAACAAACATAATGGGTCAAGTGGTTACCTCTTGCTGAATGGTGGCATAACACTTCCTTCCATACTGTAGCAAAAATGACCCCATTTATGGCACTTTATGGATATCATCCACCATCCATCACATCATCTTTAAGGGAAAATTCGAAGGTTCAAGTAGTGAAAGATCACATCGAGCATCAGCAAGAAGGATAACCTGAATTTGGCACAAAATTGAATGAAACAACAAGCATATCAACATCGTAGGGAGAGAATTTTTGATGTAGGAGATTGGGTATTTTTACAGCTAAAACCATACAAACAAATGTCCCTCAAGCAAGCTAAGAAGGATAATAAATTATCGCCAAAGTACTATGGTCCTTACAAGGTGTTGCGAAAGATTGGTACTATGGCATAAAAATTGGAGCTTCTTAATTCTTCGCGAGTGCATCCAGTTTTCCATGTTTCATGCTTAAAGAAGGTTATAGGTGAAAATATTCCAATTCAAACAATATTTCTAGAACTTGATGAGGAAGGAAAAATCATATTGGAACCTGAAGTGATCACGGAAACAAGAACTCGACAACTATGGAATCGATCAATTTCAGAGTATCTCATCAACTGGAAGAACTTACCCACTGAAGATTCTACATGGGAGGATGATAATTTTATACAGAAGCACTCAGAGCTACTCAAGCATTGAGGACAACACTTTTTTGAAGGAGAGGGGCATGTTAGGTCCCTATATTACTAGTATAGACCCTTATTGTTATTAGTGTAACCCCCTTATTTTTATTATTGTACCTTTGTAACCCCCATTTTTTTATTATTGTGCCATTAAATTATTATTGTTAGGTCGGCTAGGATTACATTGTGGCCCACTAGGATAACATTATGGCCACATGGACTTCTATATATAGAAAGGAGGTTTTGTAAATTGTATCATCCAAGAATTGTTCATTTATCTAATGTATTGGAGGTTTCCCCCTCAAAGTGGCTTATTTCTAAGGCATTGATATCTATTTTCTTCTATTTTTGGAGCTAGTTACACAACACCCTTAACCTTAACCTAACCTTAACCTTAACCTGACTAAACCTGTGACCTTAACCTTAACCTAACCTTAACCTTGATTTTACCTTTAACCTAACTTTAATATTAACCTTAACTTAACCTTAACCTTACCTTAAGGTTAGGTTAAGGTTTAAGGTAAGGTTAAGGTTAAGGTTAGTTAAGGGTAAGGTTAAGGTTATGGGTTTAGTCAGGTTAAGGTTAAGGTTATAGTTAAGGTCAAGATTAAGGTTAAGTTTACGTTAAGGTTAACCTTAACCTTACCTTAACCTTACCCTTATCCTTAACCTTAACCTTAACATTGACCCTTAAACTTAACTTTAACCTTACTAAACCTGTACCCTTAACCTTACCTTAACCTTAACTTAACCATAACCATAACCTTAACCTTCACTATAACCTAACCCTAACCTTGGCCAAACCCTTAATGTTAACCTTAACCTAATCTTAAACTTATCCTTGACCTTACCCTTAACCTTCACCCTTAACCTTACCTTAACCTTAACCTAACCTTAACCTTTACTTAACCGTAACCTTAACCTAACCTTTACCTTAACTGTAACCTAACATGTAACCCTAACATAACCTTAAGGTTACGGGTAAATTTAACTTAACCTTACCTTAACCTTATCTTAACCTTTTCTTAACCTAACCTTAACCTTAAAATTAACCTTGACCTTAACTATAACCTAACCCTAACCTTGACCAAACCCTTAACCTTAACCTTAACCATAACCTTAACCTTCCCATAACAATAACCTTAACCTTGACCTTACCCTTACCCTTAACCTAACCTTAATCTTAACCTTAACCTTTGCCGTAACCCTGACCTTACCCTAACCATAACCTTAACCTTAACCCTCCCATAACCATCACCTTAACCTTAACCTTAAACTTAACTTGATTAAACCCGTAACCTTAACCTTAAGGTTAAGGTAAAAGTTAAGGTTAGGGGAAGGTTAAGGTTAAGGTTAAGGTTAGGGGAAGGTTGAGGTTAAATTCAAGGTTAAGGGTAAATTTAAGGTTAAGGTTAGGTTAAGGTTAGGTTTAGGTTAAGGGTAAGGTTTAGGTCAAGGTTAGGGTAAGGTTATAGTTAAGGTTAAGGTTAAGGTTAAGGATAAGGTTAAGGTTAAGGTTAATATTATGGTTAAGGTTAAGGTTAGGTTAAGTTAAGGTTAAGGTTAAGGTTTGTTTAAGGTTAAGGTTAGGTTATAGTTAAAGTTAAGGTTAAGGTGAAGGTTAAGAGTAAGGTTAAGAGGGTAAGGTTGAGGTTACATTAAGGTTAAGGTTATGTTAATGTTAAGGTTACGAGTTTAGTCAGATTAAGGTTGAGGTTAAGGGTTTGGTGAAGGTTAGGGTTAGGTTATAGTAAAGGTCAATGTTAAGGTTAGGTTTTGGTTAAGGTTAAGGTTAAGGTTATGGTTAAGGTTATGGTAAGGGTAAGGTTAACCTTAACCTAACCTTAACCTTAACCTTGACCTTAACTATAACCTTAACCTAACTTTTGTTAGACCAGCTCCAAAAATAGAAGAAAAGAGATATCAATGCCTTAGAAATAACCCACTTCAAGGGGGAAATGTCCAATACATTACTTGAGTTAACAATTCTTGGATTCTTCAAGACAAATGACCAAAACCCCCTTCTATATATAGGAGTCCATGGGGCGCCAATATATAATTCTAGTGGGGCCACAATGTAATCCTAGCTGACCTAACAATGATAATGTAAGGACACAATAATAACAATATGGGGGTTACAGGGGTATAAAATTAACAATAAGGGGGGCTACACTAACATAATAGAGAACTACACTATTAATATAGGGACATAACATGCCCCTCTCCTTCAAACAAGTGTTGTCCTCAACGCTTGATTATTTCTTGATGCTTCTGTATAAAATTCTCATCCTCCCATGTGGAATATTGTACAAGAAAGTTCTTCCACTTGCTGAGATACTCTGAAATTGATAGTACTTGTCAATTTCATGCTTTTGTGACTGCTTCAGAAATTCTTTCGATGTGATGTTGATCTTTCTGTTGTTTTGTTAGATTCTGCACCGAAGTTAGGTTATCCTTTGAGAGTTTGAGAACTTGTTGTTGATGCTCGATGTGATATTTCACTAATTTATCATCCATATTAGCTATTATTTGATCCTTCAAAACATCCAACTTAGCCTCCATTTCTAATTTTAAACCATCTATGTCATAATTGGTTGCTCTTCGTAAGATCGAAATTTGTTTCACTTGGTATCGTAATTTTGATATCTCATACTGCAATTCTTCCTCTTCATGCGTCATAGTATAGATTGTTGAGGGCTTAATGGGCATGGAATTATTTTTTGGAGGCATTATAGAACCCAATATTGATAAAAATTATAAAATAAGCCCTTGGAATCCCTTCAAACTTCTTTTTCAAACAAATGTTATGCAATTTTAAAAACCAAATACACACCTTTTTCTTTCTTTTGAGGAGCTCAATATTGAAACTAAATTATCTATGTGATTTCAGATCTTAAATATCTGAAATTTGGCCTTGAGGTAGCCCTATGAATCCTCTTTCAAATGCCATAGCTCTGACCTGATTTGGATTCTTTAAGACAAAGTTGTACTCAATCTCCTACGATGACCTAATTATGGACTGGTTTAGTAGAGCAAACTTGTACGACTTGCCACATGTCAATGTTTCCTCCTTTGGCTATGAAATTTATTGAAAGGAAAATATAGTTTGTGTACTTGCAGCTAATTTTACAGAATTTCAATCTCATTCTCAGAGAGAGAGTTATGAATATTTTCCCACCATCACCTCTTTGAGATTAAATTTGGGAGCCTGCAAAAGACCTAACTTCCACAAACTATATCTCTGAAACTATTTCGAACCAAGCTCTAAAATTTTGTGAGGATGTTCCTGTGCATTCCCACTTCACTTTATAAATTTTTCATCTTCTGAAACTTTGTAGAAAAAATTTTATAGCGCAAATTCCGTGATTACCTGTTTAGGTTAAATTCAGGAGCCTGCAGAACGTCCTAACTTCCACAGATCATATCTCCGGAAATATTGTGAATGAACCTCTGAAATTTTGCAACGATGTTCCTAAGGATTTCGGCTTCGCACTCTAATAATTTCAGCTTTTGAGCCTTCTTAGAAAAAAATTTATAGCAAAAATTCCACAATGACCTGTTTGGAGTAGCGAAACTCTAGAATCCAATTGTGAAACCAGCTCCAAAAATAGAAGAAAAGAGATATCAACACCTTATAAATAAGAAAATTTGAGGGGGAAACCTCCAATACATTACATGAATGAACAATTCTTGGATTATTCAAGACAAATTACCAAAACCTCCTTCTATATATAGGAGTCCACAGGGCCACAATATAATCCTAGTGGGGCCACAATGTAATCCTAGCCGACCTAATAATAATAATGTAAGGGCACAATACTAAAAATATGGTGGTTACAGAGGTACAAAACTAACAATAAGGGGGGATAAAATAACATAATAAGGGACTACACTATTAATATAGGGACTTAACACTGACTAAACCCGTAACCATAACTTTTACCTTGACCTTACACTTAACCTTGAACTTAACCTTAACAATACCCTAACCCTAACCTTCACCAAACCCTTAAACTTAACCTTAACCTTAACCTTCCCATAAGCATACCCTTAACCTTAAACTTGACCTTACCTTTAACCTTAACCTTAACCTTACCCCCTTAACCTTAACCTTAACCTTAACCTTACCCTTAACATGACCTTAATCTTAACCTTTACCCTAACCTTACCTTAACCTTAACCTTAACCGTAACTTTACCCTTAACATCACCTTAACCTTAACCTTATCTTAACCTTAACCTAACCCTAACATTAACATTAACCTTACCCTTAACCTTAACCTAACCTTACCCTTAACCTTACCCTAACCTTACCCTAACCATAACCTTAACTTTACCCTTAACGTAACCTTATTCTTAACCTAACCTTAACCTTAACCTTGACTTCAACATTAACCTTCCCGTAACCTTAACCTTAACCTTAACCTTACCATAACCATAACCTTAACCTTAACCATAAATTTACCGGTAATCTAACCTGAAGGGTCAAGTCAAGATTAAGGTTAGGTTAAGGTAAAGTCAAGGTTAAGGTTGAGGTTAGGTGAAGGTTAAGTTTTGGTCAAGGTTAGGGTTAGGTTATAGTTCAGGTTAAGGTAAAGTTAAGGTTAGGTTAAGGTTAAGGTTAAGATTATGGGTAAATTTAAGGCTAAGGTTAGGGTAAGGATAAGGTTAAGGTTAAGGTTAGGGTTAGGGTAAAGGTTTAGGTCAAGCTTAAGGGTAAGTTTAAGGTTACGGTTAAGGTTAGTGAAGGTTAAGGTTAAGGTTAAGGTTAGGTTAAGGTTAAGTTAAGGTTAAGGTTAATGTTAAGGGTTTGTTCAAGGTTAGCGTTAGGTTATAGTTAAGGTCAACGTGAAGGTTAGGTTAAGGTTAAGGTTACAGGTTTAGTCAAGTTAAGGTTAAGGTTATGGTTAAGGTTAAAGTCAAGGTTAAGGGTTTGTTCGAGGTTAGGGTTAGGTTATAGTTAAGTTCAAGGTTTTGGTTAGGTTATGGTTAAGGTTAAGGTGAAGGTTATGGGAAGGTTAAGGTTAAGGATAAGCTTAAGTTAAGGTTAAGGTTAAGAGTTGGTCGAGGGGTTAAGATTAGGTTAAGCTTAAGTTTAAGGTTAAGGTTAAGATTAAGGTTAAGGTTAAGGTCAAGGTCAAGGTCAAGGTTGGGGTTAGGTTATAGTTAAGGTCAAGGTTAGGTTAAGGTTAAGTTTAGGTAAATGTTAAGGTTAGTTTAAGGTTAAGGGAAGATTAAGGGTGAAGGTTAAGGGGAAGGTCAAGGTTAAGGTTAAAGATAGGTTAAGGTTAAGGTTAAGGTAAGGTTAAAGTTAAGGTTAATGTTATGGGAAGGTTGAGGTTAAGGTTAAGGTTAAGGGCATAAGGTAAAGGTTATGGTTAAGGGTAAGGTCAAGGTCAAGGTTAAGGTTAAGGTTATGGTTATGGGAAGGTTAAGGTTGGGTAAGGTCAAGGTCAAGGTTAAGGTTAAGGTTATGGTTATGGGAAGGTTAAGGTTAAGGTTAAGGTTAAGGTTAAGGTTGGGGGAAGGTTAAGGTTAACGTTAGGTTAAGGTTAATATTAGGTTAAGGTTAAGGTTATGGGTTTAGTCAAGTTAAGGATAAGAGTGAGGTTAAGGTTAAGGTTAAGGGTTTGGTCAAGCTTAGGTTTAGGTTATGGTTAAGGTTAAGGTTAGTTTATAGTTAAGGTTATGGTTAGGTTAAGGGTGAGGTTAAGGTTAAGGGTAAATTTAAGGTTATGGTCAAGGTAAGGTTAAGATAAGGTTAAGGGTAAGGTTAAGGTTAAGGTTAGGTTAAGGGTCAGGTTAAGGTTAAGGTTAAGTTTACGGGTTTAGTTAAGGTTAAGGTTACGTTAAGGTTACGGGTTTAGTCAGGTTAAGGTTAAGGTTAAGAGTGAACCTTAACTCCTTAAAATTAACCTTAACCTAACTAAACTCGTAACATTAACCTTGAACTTAACTATAACTTAATCCTAACCTTGACAAAACCTTAACCTTAATCTTATCCTTAACCTTAACCTTCCCATAACCTTAACCTTAACCTTAACCATAACCTAACCTTAAATTAACATTACAAAACCCGTAACCTTAACCTTAAATTTACCCTTAACATTGACCTTACCCTTAACCTTCACTATAACCTAACCTTAATCTTAACCTTAAACCTAACCTTAACCTTAACGTAACCTTAACCTTTAACCTTACCCTATCCTTAACAATAACCTTAACATTAAGCTTAACCTTAACCTTACCCCCTTAACCATAATGTTAACCTTAACCTTAACCTTAACATTGACCTTAAAAATAAGCTAACCCTACCCTTGACCAAACCCTTAACATTAACCTTAACGTTAAACTTTACTTGACCTTAACCTTAACCTTAACCGTAACCTTAAAATTACCTTAGCCTAACCTAACCTTAATCTTAACCTTAGACTTAACCTTGACCTGAACTATAACCTAACCCTAACCTTGACCAAACCTTTAACCTTAACCTTACCCTAATATTAACCTTAGCCTAACCTTAACCTTGACTTTTCCCCTAACCTTAATCTTTACCTTCACCTTGAATTTACCCTTAACCTTAACCTTAACCAAACCCTTAACATTAACCTTAATTTAACCTTAACCTTAACCTTAACCTTAACATTAACCTAAAGGTTAATGTTAAGGGTAGGTTATAGTGAAGGTTAAGTTTAAGACTCGTAACCTTAAACCTTAAGCTTAACCTAACCTTAAATTTAACCTTAACCTAACTATAACCTTACCTTAACCTAACCTTAATATTTACCTAACCTTAACCTTAACCTTAATGTTAACCTTAACCTTAACCTTACCCTTAACCTAACCTAACCGTAAGGTTAACCTTAACCCTCAAATAACCATAACCTTAACCTTAACCTTAACTATACCCCAACCCTAACCTTGACCAAACCATAACCTTAACCTTCCCATAACCATAACCTTAAAATTAACCTTGAACTTACCCTTAACCTAACCTTAACCTTAACCTAACCTTAACCATATCTTAACCTTAACCTAACCTTAAACTTAACTTTACCTTAACCTTGACTTTACCCTTACCCTTAACCTTAACCTTATCTTAAAATTAGTCTAACCTTAACCTTAACCTGACTAAACCCTTACGGTTAGGGTAAAATTAAAGTTAAGGTTAAGGGCAAGGTCAACGTTAGGGTTAATTTAGGTTAAGGTAACGTTATAGTTAGGTTAAGGTTAAGGTTAAGATTAGGTTAAGGTTATGGTTATGGAAAGGTTAAGGTTAAGTTAAGGTTCAAGTTAAATTTAAGGTTAGGTTAAGGGTAAAGTTAAAGTTATGGTTAGGGTTAAAGTTAGGGATAAGGTTAGGGGAAGTTTAAGGTCAGGGTTACTTTATAGTTAAGGTTAAGGTTAGGGTTAGGTTATAGTTAAGGTCAAGGTTAAGGTTAGGGTTAATGTTAGGTTAAGGTTAAGGATAATATTAAGACCTTAACCTTCCCATAACCATAACCTTAAGCTTAACCTTACCTTAACCTATCCTAACCTTAACCTTAACCTTATCTTAACCTAACTCTAACCTTCCCCTAACCTTACCCTTAACCTTCAAATTAACCTTAACGTAACCTTAACCTTAAAATTACCCTTAACCTAACCTTAACATTAACCTTAACCTAAAACTAACTTTGAAATTAACTTTAAACTTAATATTAACCTAACCCTAACCTTGACATTAACCTTAACTTTAACCTAACCTTAACCAAACCCTTAACCCTAACCTTAACCTGACTAAACCCGTAACCTTAAGCATAACCTTAACCTTAACCTAACCTTAACTTTGACTTTACCCTTAACCTAACCTTAACCTTAACCTTAACCTAACCTTAACCTTACCTTAAGGTTAGGTTAAGGTTAAGGTTAGGTAAGGGTAAGGTTAAGGTTATGCATTTCGTCAGGTTAAGGTTAAGGTTGAGGTTAAGGGGGTAAGGTTAAGGTTAAGGTTAAGTTTAAGGTTAAGGTTAAGGTTAGGTTAAGGATAAAGTTAAGGTTAAGGTGAAGGTTAAGGGTAAGGTTAAGGTTAAGGTTACTAGTTTAGTCAGGTTAAGGTTAAGGTTAAGGATTTGGTCAAGATTAGGGTGAGGTTGTTCTTAAGGTTAATATTAGGGTTAAGGTTAGGTTTAAAGTTATAGTGAAGGTTAATGTTAATTCCCATAACCTTAACCTTAACCTTAAGCTTGACTAACCTTAACCTTAGCTTTAACTATAGCCTAACCTTAACCTTTAGCTTAACTATAACCTTAACCTTAACTATGACCTAACCTTCACCTTAACCTTAACTTTACCCTTAACCTAACCTTAACCTTAACCTTAAACTTAACCTTAACCTTACCCCCTGAACCTTAACTTTAATCTTAACCTTAACCTAACTAAAACTGTAACCTTAACCTTAGCCTTACCTAACCTTGACCTTAACCTAACCTTAACCTTAACTTTACCCTTAGCCTAACCTTAACCTTAACTATAACCTAACCCTAACCTTAACCTTAACCTTAATCTTATGTTAACCTTAACCTTCACTATAAACCAACCTTAACCTTGACCTTAACTATAGCCTACCCCTAACCTTGACCAAACCCTTAACCTTATCCTTAACCTAACTAAACCCGTAACACCTAACCCTAACCTTGACCAAACCCTTAACCTTAACCTTAACTTTAGGGCCTTAACCTAATCTTATCCTCAACCTAACCTTAACCTTGAATTTACTCTTAACCTAACCTTAACCTTGACCTTAGTTGTAACCTAACCCTAACCTTGAACAAAACTTAACCTTAACCTTAACTTAACGTTAACGTTAACCTTAACCTTCCCATAACCATAACCTTAACCTTTAATTTACCCTTAACCTTAACCTTAACCTTACCCTTACCTAACCTTAACCTTAACCTAAACTTAACCTTAACTTTACCCTTAACCTAACCTAAAACTTAACTTTACCCTTAACCTTACCTTAACCTTGACCTTAACTATAACCTAACCCTAACCTTGACCAAACCCTTAACCTTAACTAGACCTAACTTAAACTTAACCTTATCTTAACCTTAACCTTCACTATAACTTAACCTTAACCTTGACCTTAACTATAACCTAACCCTAACCTTGACCACATCCTTAACCTTAACCTTAACCTTACCCCCTTAACCTAACCTTAAACTTCCCCTAAGCTTAACCTTAACCTTAACCTAACCTTAACCTTAACTTTACCTTAACCTTGACTTTACCCTTAAACTAACCTTAACCTTAACCTTATCTTACCCTTAACCTAACCTTAGGGTTTGTTCAGAGTAAGGCTAAGGTTGAGGTTAGGTTATAGTTAAGGTTAAGTTAAGGTTAGGGTTAGGTTAAGTTAAGGTCAAAGTTAAGGATATGTTAAGGTTAAGTTAAGGTTAAGGTTAGAGTTAGGTTATAGTTAAGGTCAAGGTTAAGGATAGGTTAAGGTTAAGGTCAAGGTTAGGGCTAGGTTATAGTTAAGGTTAAATTCAAGGTTAAGGATTTGGTCAAGGTTAGGGTTAGGTTATAGTTAAGGTCAAGGTTAAGGTTAGGTTAAGGTTCAGGTTTAGGTTAAGGTTAAGGTTAGGGTTAGGTTAAGGTTAAGGGCGAAGGTTAAGGGTACAGTTAAGGTTAAGGTAAAGGTTATGGTTGAGGTTAAGGTTATGGTTAGGTTGGGTTAAGGTAAGGTATGGTTAAGGTTAGGTTAAGGTTATGGTTAAGGTTAAATTTAGGTTATAGTTAAGGTTAAGGGTAAAGCTAGGGTTAACGTTATGTTAAGGGTAAAGTCAAGGTTAAGGTTAGGTTAAGGGTAAGGTTAAGGTTAATGGTAAGGTTAAGGTTAGGTTAAGGTTAAGGTTATGTTTAAGTTTAGGTTAATGGTAATGTTAAGGTTAAGTCTAGGTTAAGGTTAAGGTTGAGTTAAGGTCAGGTTAAGGTTAAGGTTAAGGTTAGGGTTATGGGAAGGTTAAGGTTAAGGTTAAGGTTAAGTTAAGGTTAAGGTTAAGGGTTTGGTGAAGGTTAGGGTTAGATTATATTTAAGGTCAAGGTTAAGGTTAGGTTATGGTTAAGCTTAAGGTTAGGTGAAGTTTAAGGTTAAGTTAAGGTTAAGGTTAAGCTTCGGTCAAGGTTAGGTTTAGGTTATAGTTAAGTTCAAGGTTATGTTAAGGTTAAGGTTAAAGTTAATGTTAAGGGTTTGGTCAAGTTTGGGGTTAGATTAAGGGTAAAGTTAAGGTTAATGTTAGGTTAAGGTTAAGGTAAAGGTTAAGGGTAAATTTAAGGTCAAGGTTAGGGGTAGGTTCTAGTTAAGGTTAAGGGTTTGGTGAAGGTTAGGGTTAGGTTAAGGTTAAGGTTAGGTTAGGACAAGGTCAAGGTTAAGTTAGTTTAAGGTTAAGGTTACAAGTTTAGTTAGGTTAAGGTTAAGGTTAAAGTCAAGGTTAAGGGTTTGGTTAAGGTTAAGGTTAAGGTTAGGTTAATATTAACCTTAACGTTACCATAACCCTACCCTTAACCTTAACCTTACACTTAACCTTAACCTTAACCTTACACTTAAACTTAAACTTAACCTTAACCTTCCCAAACCCTTAACCCTAACCTTAACCTAACCTTAACCTTAACCTTAACCTAACCTTAACCTTGACTTTACCCTCAACATAACCTTAACCTTAACTTTAACATTACTAAACCCGTACCCTTAACCTTAACATAACCTTAAAATTAACCTTAACTTAACCTTAACCCTGACCTTAACCTAACCTTCACCTTAACCTTGACTTTACCCTTAACCTTAACCTTAACCTTAACCTTAACCTGACTAAACCTATAACCTTAACTTAACCTTAACCTGACTAAACCCGTAACCTTAACCTTACGTTGACCTTAACTATAACCTAACACTAACCTTGACCAAACCCATAACCAAAACCTTATCCGTAACCTTAACCATAACCTTGAGCAACATTCCTTTTGAAGGACAGATTTGACAAATAGTGATAAAACCATAAGGGTTCATAGGTTGAAAAACCTATTTTACATCAAGCAAAAGGATGGAATTTTGATGTTAAAAGTATATTTTCCTATGTTTATAGAGACTTCCTCCTAACTGTGATAAAGATGAAAGTTGGGCTAAGGATAGCCTCATCAAAATGTCAAAGAAAACCTACATTGAAAGACATGGAGAAAGGCCTCACACAAATCAAAAAGGCCATTTGTAAAGACTGCCACAATGGTTTCATGACAAAATTCCCATTGAGGAATAATATGAGGAAAACACAGTGCTATATTCTTTCTATATCAAATCAAAATGCTATACTCGCCTCTTTGCAAGAATAGCCAAAAAACTTATCGTTGTCAAAAGGCCTCCTCCTCAAATGAGCAGAGGGCCCACCAGTGTCTCAAAACATTCAAAAACATTATAGGAAAAACAGAGTTTAGAAAAGGTAAAGGATGTTTTCAAATTTTAAAAAGGAGGATAAGGTCGTTTAAAGGGCCCATTATCAAATTTTGAAACTCAAAATGAACATCTCTCAGCTCCTCACAGAGAAAGAGGAGTTTTTTGGGCAAATTGCTAAATTTTTCGAGCTTAAAGCTCTGCGCGGCGCGCTTGTACATCTGCGCGGTGCACCTGTGAGTGCTTGACTGAAGATTTTGAATGGAGGCGCAGTGCACCTGTAGCTACGCATGGCACTCTTGTGCCTGTGGTCACCGGGTGCCTAAGACCGACCCGAAACCTCCTCTACGCAGCACTTTCTGCTGTAAATGGCCCGCTCATCCACCAGTCTTCAAAAAACTCCTTTGAACACTTCTCCAACGATCAACAAGGTCCAAAAACTCATTTCCAAGGTATTTTTTCACTTCTTGGTCAAATTTGGAGTTAAAGAAGGGTTTTCTTGCTGTGATTTTAAAGTAGAAATAGTGGTAAAAAGAGAAAGCTTTGTCAAATTAAAAGGGTTTTCCTTGCTGTGGTTTTCATAGGATAAAAATAGATATTGTAAGTTGAGACACTGTGGGTTAAATCCAGAGATAACACCTACCTCCAAATCCACTAGCAGACCTTGTAAAAACTCCATTACTCAAACACAAATGATAAATGGATGAAATGGTTTTTAATTAAACTTTTTCCTATTTGATAAATTCAATAGAGCAGCAGAGATCATAAAAGGAGACATAGTCTATTTAGTACTCAATAAAAAGGGGAGCCGTATTTTTTTGTGGGGAGACATTAAATATCACAAGAGGGCAGTCTTGTTCAAAAATTAGAAACAATGTTTTCCTAAAAAGATACAGTCTGTGTTTGTCATTCCATTAGAATAGTGTTGCCCAAAGAGGCATTGTTTTTAAAAGGGACATCTTTTTCTTGTTTAAACTTCAGAACACAGTCAGTTGAAGAAAAGGAGTTGTTTCATTTGAACCAGTTGGTTAGCCAGCTAAGGAGAGACTTGCTTTTTCTCAAAGAGTAAAGGGTGTGTTGTTTGAAGATTGATCACAGTGAAAATTTGAGACACTTTGCCTTGGAGGATCAGCCAAATATCTCAGAAGAAAAATGCCTCCCAGGCAAGATAGTATATTGGTCCTCACAAAAGGTATGAACCTTTTTCAACTGAGGAAGTGAATGCCTATCCTTTAGTGCTTTTTAACTTTCATGAGGTAGGATGTTTGGAGTTTTGTCAAAAGGTTCAGGAGGTGAAAATTTATCTTTCCTTGATACATCTATTTGCTTTAAGGCTGCAAGGGAAACATGTTCATCTAGCAGGCTTAGACTTCAAGCTCTCTCCTAGATCTATTTCCAGAGCTACCAAAATTCCATATGTTAGAGAAAAATGGCTTAAACAGAGCTACCTAGATTCAGATCAATATAAAATCTTCTTGAAACCAGAACATCGGGATGCATGCCCATCTATTTTTCCTTTTTCATATTTGTTGACCATCTATGCTCCCCTCATGAAGATAATCATGAAATATTTCACATGCAAAGGAAGGTTTTCCTGGGTTTATGCTTACCATATGAGGCTACTCATGCACTTCATAAGAACCCAATTGTTAAACTTACCCTTTTTCCTCTATAGAAGTATTGAAAAAATGACTTCTATTGTTCAAATGAAACCTTCGTCTCAGCAGCAAGCTTGTCTTTTCCATCATTCCCTTATCAAGATTATCATTCTCCATCAACTTGAGAAAAAGAGAATTTCTTGGGACACTTTCATTTCACATCCCGATTTCGACACTGCTTCTTCATCCCATGCATATCCTTCACCATCCACTCATCATATTTCTCCTTCTTCTAGTAAAACCTCTCCTAAGAAGCAAAAATCTCCTATGATTGATCAAAAAGAAGAGCATAGTGAGGAAGAGCAACACAGTGATGAAGAAGAGCATAGTGAGGAAGAGCAGCACAATGAGGAAAAGCAACACAGTGATGAAGAAGAGCATAGTGATAAAGAGCACAGTGAGAAAGAGAAAAATAGTGAAGAGGATCAAAGTGAAAGGAAGCAAAATGAAGAAGAGAATATTAATAAAGAACAAAAAAGTGAAGAGGGGAATGATGAAGAAATGGAATAGTTTGATGAGGAACACAACAGTCACAAAGAGGAAAATATTGGTAGCCCACATAGTAGCAAGCATGATGATGATGAAGCACAAAGAAATGAGGATAAAGAGCCTAAAATTCCTGAAGAAAGTAGGGAAAAAAGTGAATAAGGCAACCCTCAAGGAGACATGCAAGGTGACAGTCAAAGCATTCATGAGGAGGATCAAAACAGTCCTCAAAAGGACACCTTTGTTGAAAGAAAGGAAAGCCCACCAGCCAGCAAGGATTATGATGGGAGTAGCAAAGGCAAAGACCAAATAGAGCATGTGCTAGCTGTCTCTCCTAGGCAAGGGGCCATGCTTTCTTCTCCAAAGGTAACAAATCCCTGAACATCAAGAAAGAAAGTGGATCAAATTGTAACTCCAAATGTTACTAGAGCACTCTGAAGCAAAGGGAAGTTGTAAAAACAATCCATTGTCGAATTACCAAAGAGGAGGAGGACCAAGAAGGCCATCCAAAGCAAGGGAAAAGAGAAGAAAGAAAGTAGACATGAGAAAGAGAGGGATTTTGACATAATTCAAATAAAAAGTGATGATAGTGACAATGAGGCCAGAATCTTAGAGTCTCTCTTGCTAAATATAGAAGAACAAATTCATGATCTAAGAGTAGATCTAGAGAGTTCTAAAAACCTCATTCTTTTTTTGCAAACACAAAACAAGAAAATGAGTGTCCACATGGAAGTTTATGAGACACGGGCTATCAAGTACCAAAAAGAAGCCTCCAAAGCACAAGTTAAGTTGGAAGAAATCACGGGCGAATTCAATGATAGTGAAGAAGAAGATCAGCCAAGGAGGAAAATACCAAGGACTATGGGACTCAAAAGAGCTTTGGAGAAATAAAAAGAGGAAGAGGCTGCCCTTTTCCAATATTTTCCTCTTGCTACTTTATTCAACCAAGAGATAGAAAACAATAGAGAATCATGGCTTGACAGGGTGAATGAACACTTGGAGAATAATTTTGGAAAGGCCAATATAGACTTGAACATTCAACCCCCCCTGAGGAAAAACACAGTTGTCAGTGTCTTAGCCCACAACATGAAACAACTCCAGGTATGCTCCCCGTATAAAGTGGTAGAGTATGTGTGTAGAAAGTCGTGCAAGGTGAGGGAGAGAAGATTTGGAGAAGGTGGCCACCTGCTGCTTTATTTGATATTTCTGTTCATAAATCACCTGAATGGATGGTAGCATAAATTTCTTGTTTTGGTTTACACTCAATCGTGCATTAAATTTTTGGGTTTAAATCACTGCATTAGAAACCACAAGACACTGTTTCATTCAAGGCAGTTAAAGAGTATCGGTTTCTGAAGACAACCCCCGCATATTTGGAACTTTTTGGTTTTGAAATCTCAAAATTGTTTAATGCAGTTTTAAAACATGGCTGGGCACTATAGGAAGCTTAATCAATTTGCCCGAAGGAAATTGAATGCTACACAAGAAAAGCTCAAGGAGGCTCGAAAGAGGCGCCTGGCACAAAAAGTGAAGAAAGGTAGGTCAAGGCTTGAAATTTTTGCCTCCTCTTCTCAGCATGCTTCTGAAAACCCATGAGGGTCATGCTCGCCAAAATTGGGCATAATTCAACAAGTTTTTGTTTTTTGACATTTTTGGGCTTTTTGCAAAAAATCATGGGCATCTCCATTTTTGTTTGAAGTATCCTAAAAGGATGAAAATGGTATCATTGGATGCCATAATTTCATGAGAATATACTCAGCAAACTTCAAATCAATTGGAGATGTTTTGGTCCCCCAGAGTGGCGAAAAACAGTCACTTTTTCAACACTTTGCCACGCGTATCAGCAAAGGCTAATTTCTGGGTTTTTCCACATAGGTCAAATTTTCATAGGCTTATAGTGCTAAGTTTGGGGAAAGAAAAGCATTTTTAGAAACTAGAAATCTAGGGCTTTCCAACGAGCCATCACATGCCTCATTTTGACATCGGGAAGTCCTCCAAACGTTGCCTACAAAACAGGGAATTTTCTACTTCTATATTTCTGAAGTATTTTTGTAAAAATGCAGTTTTCTGAAGTGGCTTTTCCAAATGTGCGTTTAGCCTTTTTTGGCCATTTTCGGTTGGAAAAGTCAATTTAATTTTTTTTTTAGCATTTTTAGGATATTTTTATAGATATTTTGTGCCTTGGGCTTTGCAAAGCCTCAACGACAAAATCAGATATTTTTGATGTGCCAATGATATTACTAGTTGCACTAGCAGGTTCTCCTTCATCTTGGCTTATATATTTCAAGAGACTTCATTGTAAACAAGGCTGAACTTGATGATATAGAGCAATATATGGTTATACAATCTTGGAAAAGATACTTGTCTCATGCATTGGATAGTTTCTTGAATGTTTTGGATGATGAAAGAGGACTGTTGTTGGATTCCTTGACTTGATAAAATGGTATAGTGTTCCTCTCTATTATGTTTCCTTAGTTTTCATACATATTTCATGCTCTTTGCTTGCTATAAGATAGTAGAGAATAGATTTGACACATGCCCTTGGAGGCACCTCAGATTTCTTGTTTCATTATAGCTTCTATGTTTTCTTCCTTCTTAATCATATCAAAGAATTCTTATTGCTCTTTGATCACTGAAGAAATTGTTTTCTTGTTTCATTTATGGTTTTATGCATGCTAAGTATGATTCACGGTATGCCCTACTTACTCATGGCTAGTAGAAACTCCACCTCTGAAACCTTTCTTTGAATGCTTGATTTTCCTAGTTGAACCAAAGAGGTCTTGTATCAATCTTTCCCTTTGCCTAAAACTCTTAAATATTAGTTCAAAGTGCCCCATAACCTAAAATACTATGTCTAGGAGTTCCCTCTTAGTAGCTTGAGTTATTTTTTTGTCTTAATTTTTTTTCCCCAAAGTCTGATAGAAATTTCCTAAAGTTAGAGAGTCATATATCTCTATGTATTGCTTGAATGTTTATTTCTATGCATTTATCAGTTTGAAGTTACATTTATCATGATTAATGGTTAGCCCTACCATATAAATGTCTACTATTGAACTATTTATGATTGACAACCTTTTTCCTTCACAAACTTAGTGTCCATCCCACTTCATTTTACTCAAAGATCCATTTTACCTTGATCAAATTGGCCCTTCAACATACCTTGTATCACCATATGAGGCTTTCTCGACCCTTTCAACCCTATAGCCCAGTTGATCTAACAATATTTTTATATATTTAGTCTTTGATCAGCTCCTCCCTCAAAAACCTAAAAAACAAAACCAAAAACCTACTTCATAACTAGCCTAAAATCAGAAACATAAGAAGCAAAACACATAGATATCCCTTACACAAATAGAGAGATCCCTCTCTGAGTCTAGGAAGGCTAAGTCCTTGGGCTCCAAAGTTGGTTTGATGTTACCCTATCACTTGGCTTGCCAATCAGTCAAATCACCAGACACTAACAACCTTAACCTTAACTATAACCTAACCCTAACCTTACCCTAACCCTAACCTTGACCAAACCCTTGACCTAAGCTTAACCTTAACCTTAACCTTAACCTTAACCTTCACGCTTAGCCTTAACCTTAGCCTTAACCTTCACTATAACCTAACCTTAACCTTGACCTTAACTATAACCTAACCTTGAACTTAACCTTAACCTTACATTTACCTTAACCTTAACCTTAACCTTAACCTTACCCTTAGCCTTAACCAAACCCTTAACCTTAACCTTAACCTTAACCTTAACCTTATTTTAACTTTAACCTTAACCTTAACCTATCCTTAACCTAACCTTAAACTTACCCTTAACCTAACCTTAACCTTGACTTTACCTTAACCTAACCTTAAACCCTTAACCTTATCCTTAACCTTCCCATAACCATAACATTAACCTTTAATTTACCCTTAACCTAACTTTAACCTTACCCTTAACCTATCACTAACCTTGACCAAACCCTTAACCTTAACCTTAACTATAACCTAACCCTAACCTTACCCTAACCCTAACCTTGACCAAACCCTTAACTTAACCTTAACCTTAACCTTTACTATAACGTAACCTTAACCTTGACCTTAACTATAACCTAACCTTGACCTTAACCTTAACCTTACCTTCACCTTAACCTTAACCTTACCCTTAGCCTTAACCAAACCCTTAACCTTAACATGAACCTGAACCTTAACCTTATCTTAACCTTAACCTTACCAAACCCTTAAACTTAACCTTAACCTATCCTTAACCTAACCTTAACCTTACCCTTAACCTAACTTTAACGTTGACTTTACCCTCAACATAACCTTAACCTTAATTTCAACCTTACTGAACCTGTATCCTTAACCTTAAGATAACCTTAACTTAACCTTTACCCTTACCTTAACCTAACCTTCACCTTAACCTTGAATTTACCCCTAACCTTAACCTCAACCTTAAATAAACACTTAACCTTAATCTTAACCTGACTATACTCGTAACCTTACGTTAACCTTAACCTGACTAAACCTGTAACCTTAAACTTACCTTGACCTTAACTATAACCTAACACTAACCTTGACCAAAGCCATAACCAAAACCTTAACCTTAACCTTAACCTAACCTTAACCTTTACTTTACCTTAAACTAACCTTAACCCCTTAAACTTAACCTTAACCTTCCCATAACCATAACCTTAACCTTGAATTTACTCTTAACCTAACCTTAACCTTACCCTTAGCCTATCCCTAACCTTGACCAAACCCTTAACATTAACCTTAAACTTAACGTTAACGTTAACCTTAACCTTAACCTTAAACACAACCTTAACCATAACCATAACCTAACCTTAACCTTAACCTTACCCTAACCTTGATCGAACCTTAACCTAACCTTAACCTTAACCTTGACCCTAACCTTGACCCTAACCTTACCTTAACCTAACCTTAACCTTACCTTAACCTTAGCCTTAACTATAACCTTAACCTTAACCTTACCTTAACCTAAATTTAACCTTAATCTTCCCCTAACCTTAACCTTAACCTTACCCTAACCTTAACATTAACTTTAACCTAACCTTAACCTTAACCTAAACTAAACCTTGACCTTAACTATAGCCTAACCCTAACCATAACCATAACCATAACCTTAATCTTAACCTTCCCATAACCATAACCTTAACCTTGACCTTGACCTTACCCTTAGCCTTAACCTTAACCTTACCTTTAACCTTAACCTTAACCTGACTAAACCCATAACCTTCACTTTAACCTTCACCCTAACCTCACCCTAACCTTACCCTTAACCTTAACCTGACTAAACCCATAACCTTCACTTTAACCTTCACCCTAACCTTACCCTAACCTTAACCTTAACTATAACCTCACCCTAACCATGACCAAACCCTTAGCCTTAACCTTAACTATAACCTAACCCTAACCATGACCAAACCCTTAACCTTAACCTTAACCTTAACTTTAACCTTTACCTTCCCCTAACCTTAACCCTAACCCTTAACCTTAACTATAACCTTACCCTTAACCTAACCATCACCCTAATCTTACCGTAACCTTACCCTTACCCTTAACCTTAACTTTACCCTTAACCTAATCTTAACCTTAACCTAACCTTAACGTTACCCTTAACCTTGACCTTAACCTTAAATTATCCCAACCTTAACATTAACCTTAACTATAACCTAACCTTAGCCTTGACCAAACCTTTAACCTTAACCTTATCTTAACCTTTGCCTAACCTTAACCTTAACCTTAACCTAACTATAACCTTACCCCTAACCTTAACCTTGAACTTAACTATAAATTAACCCTAACCTTGACCAAACCCTTAACATTAACCTTAATGTAACCCTAACGTTGACCAACACCTTAACATTAACCTTAACCTTAACCTTAACCTAATCTTAACCTTAACCTAACTGTAAGCTTAACCTAACCTTAACCTTAACTTTACCTTAAGGTTAAGGTTAAAGTAAGGGTAAGGTTAACTATAACGTAACCCTAACCCTAACCCTAACCTTAACCTTAACATTAACCTTAACCATAACCATAACCTTAACCTTAACTTTACCCTTAACCTTTACCTTAACCTTAACTTTACCCTTAACGTAACCTTAACCTTAACCTTAACCTAACCTTAATCTTGACTTAACCTAACCTTAACCTTACTAAACTCGTAACCTTAACCTTAACCTAACTTTAACCTTAACTATAACTGAACCTTAACCCTGACCTTAACTATAACCTAACCCTAACCTTCACCAAACCCTTAACCTTAACATTACTCTAACCTTAACACTAACCTTACCCTTAACCTTAACCTTAACATAACCTTAACCTTAACTTTACCCTTAACATTTACCTTAACCTTAACCTTAACCTTAACCTAACCTTAATCTTAACCTTAACCTTACCCTAACCCTACCCTAACCTTAACCTTAACTTTACACATAACCTTAACATTACCCTTAACCTAACCTTAACCTTGACCTTGGCAAAACCCTTAACCTAACCTTAACCTTAACCTTAACCTTAACCTTACCCTTACCTTAAAATTAAGGTTAAGGGTGAAGGTTAAGGTTAGGGTTAAGGTTATAGTTAAGGTCAAGGTTAATGTTAAGGTTAGGGTAAGGTTAACCTTACCCTTACCTTAATCTTACCCTTAATCTTAACTTTTACCTTAACCCTAACTTTACCCTTAACCTTAACCTTAACTTT